>LUGG01000043.1:0-347037 GCA_001683735.1 Grifola frondosa | reverse complement strand
GACGATTCACCAAACCTCGCTCCAAGTCTCCAGCCACACGCCAAGCCACGTGTCTCTTCTCCAGTCACAAGTCTGTGCTGACGCACATACTTGTTTCTGTTTGTTCGCTTACCTGACCAAGTCGACTTTAACGTCACTTCTGACCATTCACTCACAACGTAACCTTTCAACACGTGTCACACTTCTCTTCCACAAGTGTCACCTCTCACCGTTTCTTGACTTCCTCAACCTATTCTGTCACGCTGACTTATCTGCTCGAGTCTCTCACCTTCGACGTCAACACTTCACTCGTACGACACTATCGGTTACTCGACGATCACCAACCTCGCTCCAAGTCTCCAGCCACATGCCAAGCCACGTGTCTCTTCTCCGTCACAATCTTGTGCTGACGCACAACTTGTTTCTGTTTGTCGCTTACCTGACCAAGTCGACTTTAACGTCACTTCCGACCATTCACTCACGACGTAACCTTTCAACACGTGTCACACTTCTCTTCCAACAGTCACCTCTCACCGTTTCTCGACTTCCTCAACCTATTCTGTCACGCTGACTTATCTCTCGAGTCTCTCACCTTCGACGTCAACACTTCACTCGTACGACACTATCGGTTACTCGACGATCACCGAACCTCGCTCCAAGTCTCCAGCCACATGCCAAGCCACGTGTCTCTTCTCCGTCACAATCTGTGCTGACGCACAGACTTGTTTCTGTTTGTCGCTTACCTGACCAAGTCGACTTTAACGTCACTTCCGACCATTCACTCACGACGTAACCTTTCAACACGTGTCACACTTCTCTTCCACAAGTCACCTCTCACCGTTTCTTCGACTTCCTCAACCTATTCTGTCACGCTGACTTATCTGCTCGAGTCTCTCACCTTCACGACGTCAACACTTCACTCGTACGACACTATCGGTTACTCGACGATCACCGAACCTCGCTCCAAGTCTCCAGCCACATGCCAAGCCACGTGTCTCTTCTCCGTCACAACTCTGGCTGACGCACAGACTTGTTTCTGTTTGTCGCTTACCTGACCAAGTCGACTTTAACGTCACTTCGACCATTCACTCACGACGTAACCTTTCAACACGTGTCACACTTCTCTTCCGACAAGCGTCACCTCTCACCGTTTCTCGACTTCCTCAACCTATTCTGTCACGCTGACTTATCTCTCGAGTCTCTCACCTTCGACGTCAACACTTCACTCGTACGACACTATCGGTTACTCGACGATCACCGAACCTCGCTCCAAGTCTCCAGCCACATGCCAAGCCACGTGTCTCTTCTCCGTCACAATCTGTGCTGACGCACAGACTTGTTTCTGTTTGCTCGCTTACCTGACCAAGTCGACTTTAACGTCACTTCCGACCATTCACTCACGACGTAACCTTTCAACACGTGTCACACTTCTCTTCCGACAAGGTCACCTCTCACCGTTTCTCGACTTCCTCAACCTATTCTGTCACGCTGACTTATCTGCTCGAGTCTCTCACCTTCACGACGTCAACACTTCACTCGTACGACACTATCGGTTACTCGACGATCACCGAACCTCGCTCCAAGTCTCCAGCCACATGCCAAGCCACGTGTCTCTTCTCCGTCACAACTCTGTGCTGACGCACAGACTTGTTTCTGTTTGCTCGCTTACCTGACCAAGTCGACTTTAACGTCACTTCCGACCATTCACTCACGACGTAACCTTTCAACACGTGTCACACTTCTCTTCCGACAAGCGTCACCTCTCACCGTTTCTGACTTCCTCAACCTATTCTGTCACGCTGACTTATCTGCTCGAGTCTCTCACCTTACGACGTCAACACTTCACTCGTACGACACTATCGGTTACTCGACGATCACCGAACCTCGCTCCAAGTCTCCAGCCACACCAAGCCACGTGTCTCTTCTCCGTCACAACTCTGTGCTGACGCACAGACTTGTTTCTGTTTGTCGCTTACCTGACCAAGTCGACTTTAACGTCACTTCCGACCATTCACTCAACGTAACCTTTCAACACGTGTCACACTTCTCTTCCGACAAGTCACCTCTCACCGTTTCTCGACTTCCTCAACCTATTCTGTCACGCTGACTTATCTGCTCGAGTCTCTCACCTTCGACGTCAACACTTCACTCGTACGACACTATCGGTTACTCGACGATCACCGAACCTCGCTCCAAGTCTCCAGCCACATGCCAAGCCACGTGTCTCTTCTCCGTCACAATCTGTGCTGACGCACAGACTTGTTTCTGTTTGTTCGCTTACCTGACCAAGTCGACTTTAACGTCACTTCGACCATTCACTCACGACGTAACCTTTCAACACGTGTCACACTTCTCTTCCGACAAGCTCACCTCTCACCGTTTCTCGACTTCCTCAACCTATTCTGTCACGCTGACTTATCTGCTCGAGTCTCTCACCTTACGACGTCAACACTTCACTCGTACGACACTATCGGTTACTCGACGATCACCGAACCTCGCTCCAAGTCTCCAGCCACATGCCAAGCCACGTGTCTCTTCTCCGTCACAATCTGTGCTGACGCACAGACTTGTTTCTGTTTGCTCGCTTACCTGACCAAGTCGACTTTAACGTCACTTCCGACCATTCACTCACGACGTAACCTTTCAACACGTGTCACACTTCTCTTCCAGCAAGGTCACCTCTCACCGTTTCTGACTTCCTCAACCTATTCTGTCACGCTGACTTATCTCTCGAGTCTCTCACCTTACGACGTCAACACTTCACTCGTACGACACTATCGGTTACTCGACGATCACCAACCTCGCTCCAAGTCTCCAGCCACACGCCAAGCCACGTGTCTCTTCTCCAGTCACAATCTGTGCTGACGCACATACTTGTTTCTGTTTGTCGTTACCTGACCAAGTCGACTTTAACGTCACTTCTGACCATTCACTCACAACGTAACCTTTCAACACGTGTCACACTTCTCTTCACACAAGTGTCACCTCTCACCGTTTCTTGACTTCCTCAACCTATTCTGTCACGCTGACTTATCTACTCGAGTCTCTCACCTTCGACGTCAACACTTCACTCGTACGACACTATCGGTTACTCGACGATCACCAAACCTCGCTCCAAGTCTCCAGCCACACGCCAAGCCACGTGTCTCTTCTCCAGTCACAAGTCTGTGCTGACGCACATACTTGTTTCTGTTTGTTCGCTTACCTGACCAAGTCGACTTTAACGTCACTTCTGACCATTCACTCACAACGTAACCTTTCAACACGTGTCACACTTCTCTTCCAACAAGTGTCACCTCTCACCATTTCTTGACTTCCTCAACCTACCCTATGTCAAAGAATGTCTTTGGTCATTTTCTTATCTTATCTCCGATTAGATTACACCTTATCTGGTCAAGCAGTCATTTCTTCACCAACATCTTGTGTCGAACAATGTCTCTTGACATAGAATTCATTTTTTGATGTTGTTAATTCAATTTTTGAACGTCATGTATTGCCATTGTAACACAGAAAAGCTATGTATTACATTGGGATAATATCGATGACGATGCATTCCCACACACATGCGCAATATCAACGATAACAAATGGACATATGTTAGCGAGCGTGGTCGAAGAAATTTATCCTGAGCATGCGATGAAATATCCTGATCTCTCTGTAATAGAGTGGGATCTCAATCAGTATATGTTCACTCGCTGTAACCGGCGCCGGAGAGTATACCCGTCCTTGCCTGTGGCATTTTCGGCGCCGACCTACAGAGAGATCAGTGACAGCTGAAAACAAAATGTTGGTAACCAACGGACATCTCTCGACAACGTGCGCGCAATTTCCATGATCGTCAAAGCCGGGTAAACACTTGGTAATCATCCCGGCACATCCGAGCTCCCCGTGTGTCCGTCCAAGAATGCTGTCGACATCAATGTTAGCACATAAATGCGAAGATGAGCACGACGTTGACGTGGATGATACACTTGGACAGCAACTTTGATTGTAATATTGCTTTCCGAAACACTGACGAGTCCTCACGGCGATTTACGCGAAAGTCCTCCGCAAGAGCTCGTCGAAGTATGGTATAGGCACGAGGAACAAGCTCGTTTCGGCGTCGTTGAAGTACGGGAGCCAGGCCGAACGCTAGCGATTGGAAACGAGGAGATCAGCGAAATAATCGCGAACTGAAAAGGTCCTGATACTAACAGATGTGCGCGACCCGCCAATGTCGTAGATCAGCCCTCTCTCGGAAAAGGATAAATCAGAGCAATGCACGGCAGTGAGGATTACGCAATGAAATAGATCTGCACGCCAAGCGCTTAACATGAGGTGAACGGTCCAGATTAATGAAGCGAGCACTCACAAGCCTGCTGAGTCCGCCATTCATATCTTCCATCGCCGTAGCATGTCTCTGATGACTGGATTATCCCACAGCTCTCGCATGTCATCCTTGCAACAGGCGATGACCTCCATTACGTTGTCGAGCGTCGAATGACCTTCCGTCGGGTGCACATTCTCGTCGCTCGCAGGACCCTTATGCTGCGACACCAGAGCATCGTACCACGCGCTGCGCGAGCGGACACAAAACTCTGTCGAGCGAGAGGGACGCGCTTCGAGTCGAAGGAGCAGCTACCATGGAGCGTACGATGCGGAGAGAAATGGTGAAAAGGCAGAAACGTCGGGTGCCAGTTCGGTGGCGAACCAATGCGGCGTTTAAGGTCGACGTCGACTTGACGGAAAGGAGCGAGACGAAGCTTAAGCGGCGAGTGATGGCTAGCAAACTATAGGGAGGGCGCATAATGAGATTTATTATCAACAATGTCAACGAGGCGTGTCAATGAATCAAGGAGTAGTAACTTAAACAGACCCTTGTACTTCTAAGCAGCATGATCATTCTTGAGAAATTCGTCGATCTCGTCTGACGCGCTGTGCCTCTTTTTCCACGTCGTACGGCGATTTGATCACAGATGAGCTCAACGCTATCAATTTCGTTGAAATATGGATGTGCCAAAGATTTTAAGAGAGGGACTCACGATAAGAGACTTGAATGCTTCGAAGCATTGCATGACAACGAACCGATTGTCCAAAGGAACTAACCCTCGCTGCACGTATAGTTCTGTGTCTGCAACCGGAGGCGTGCACCTCTGTACGAGGGTAACCTGAGGCGGTACGCCGCGGTAGCGACGGCGGTGAGAAGCTCTTCGGAAACGGGAATGCGATAGAAAATAGGAGCAGTGCCAATCATTGTAATACCCGGAAAGACTTTGGAAGACAAACGTGGAAGACCAGCCCTACTGCGGATCAAGTTATTTTGATAGAAGGCAGCGACGGCTCCAGCGATGAGCGGAGACTCAGGGTCGTTAATGCAGTGCTGCGAATGAAGTCAATAGCGAGAGTATGAATCACTCGTTGACTATCAACTCACCTTTTCTTCCTGGACAAGGAGAAGATAATCGGTGGACGTCATCAGGCAACATCAGTTTTAGCATCGACACGCTGCCCCGCCATGACAAATGTTATCTTCTTCTGCTGATGTACAACACGATCAGGCTCATCGTAGTTGAACATGCGCAGAATGAACACCACGAAATCATCAGCAGCGGATTCCTCCGCTGACGCCCTCATGGCATCCCTCGGATAATGAAAGAACTGTCGATCGGACTTTGACAAAGGGCCACTGGGCATATCGACGTTGTTAAGAATCGTAGGTGACACGGATGGCTGTTGCAAGTTGTCGAGGCAAAAGAACGTTGCAGCATCTACGCTTTCGACCTGAATATTGAACGCTATTAGCTCCTTCATCATCCAATCGCTTCCCGACTTTACTGATCGTGCGATATTTGCCATATTGTCCACAGCACCGCTAAGCAAGATATTCGAAGGTGTACGCTTGCACTCACAGGTAGAGTACAAAAACTAGTTCGGACAACTGCGTGCGTGACACAAAGATGCGTGACTGGACGTCACAACAACTAATGGCACAGCGCGACTGACTTCATTAATGGACATGTATCCGTTACGAATGATACTAAATTTGTGCTTCTAAGAACATTAGAGAAGTAACTGCCAGCTATTTACGACCAATACCGCCGCGACCAAAGAAGCCCCATTCGATTTGATGAGGGACAGTGATAGTGACCCCAAGCTCCTCTGCGAAAGACCACACTAGACCAGGATTTTTCTGGAACATCCGTCCAACAGACACTACGTCAGCCTGACCCTAAATCAAACATTCATCAGCAAATTCCTTTCATTATGAATACAAATGGAATGGACCAACCTTGTCAAGGACTTCCTGAGCTATATGGCCCGTCGTAATATTGCCTACAGCGCCGATGAGAAGCTTGTCTCCAACCGCCTTCTTGACTGCCTCGGCAAAAGGCGCCTGGTAAGCAGGGCCAACTTTGATTCGTTGAGCAGGGTGGTTTCCGGAGGTGGAGACGTCGAGGAAGTCAACGTCGTGATCTGCGAGAAGTAACGCGAACTTGACGGTGTCTTCAGAGCGCCAGGAAGGCTCGTCGGGAAGGGACTCTTCGAGCCAGTCCGTAGCAGAGATACTGTAAAACCGGGTAAGACTTCGAATGCAAGGAGTTCTATTCACATACCGAAAGAACAAGGGCATGTCATTGGGGATGACTGCCCGCACCGCATCGACAATCTCGAGGGAAGACGCGTGCGGTTCTCGAAGCTACCTCCATACTCATCCGTCCGCTTGTTGCTGATCGGACTGAGGAACTCGCCGATGAGATATCCGTGCGCGCCGTGGATTTCGATAACATCGAAGCCAGCTTTAACAGCTCGCTTCGCGGCAGCTACGAACGCGTTAACAATATTCTTGATGCCCTCTGTCGTCAAGGCTTTTGGGACAGGGAACTTGTCGTTCCACGGGACTGCGCTCGGAGCCCACACGTCGTCTGGCCAACCATTCGCGGCCTCCGTCGCGACAAGGCCGGAATGAAGCCACGGAGCAACAGTGGAGGCTTTTCGACCGGCATGCGCGATCTGAATGCCGATCTTCTGGTTCTGCGAGTGTGCGAACTCGACGATCTTGCTCCAGGGCTCGATATGTTCGTCGCTCCAGATACCTGCATCTTCAGGTGTGATGCGTCCTTGAGGGAGAACGGCAGTGGCCTCGACGATGGAGAGACCGGGACCGCGACTGATGATACCGCCGACTCCATTGAACATTAGATACAGGCATGAAACAGAGAATGCGGTACTCACGGTGGGCAAGATGCCAAGGAGTAACTACGCCATTCTGTGCGGAGTACTGGCAGAGGGGTGCCAGCTATGAGGAACATACATAGGTCAGATGGTTGACAGTCCATATAAATGCAGAACATACGAATATACGATTGTGGAGCTCAAGTCCACGGATTCTGAGGGGCCGGAAGAGTTTGGGGATAGGCTTATCATCCGGTTGAGGGATGACGGCTTCCAGCAGCTGGAATCTGGGCCGGGGTGAAGAAGGATATTTTCGGAGCAGGGGCGTTGAATATGTGAGACATGGTGAGAGAACTGGGGAAGAAGGGTGAAGCACAACTCACTTATACGTTGGACCAGCTTCCAGGCAAACTATTCAACCTCCCACAATGCGGAGGACTAGGCGGTCCGTGGAAATTATCAACCTCTCCGCTGAGTAATCCCAAAAAAATCGCTCAGTAAGCAGCGAGAAAAGTTATCCGAAGTTCGCCGGATGGTCGCCCGAAGGTTTTCAGTCAGAATTGAGACCGAACATGCGGTGCGTACGCATCTAGTCGTGTTGAACATATTCCCGCATGCGAGTTGATGGTGAGAACAGAATATGGTGGTCGAGATCGCGTAATGAAGATCACGCGAATGTCACGGACGCGACAGCTCATGTGACCGACGCGTTGAACGCGCCTCGAGCAACAGGAACGACGTACGCGTTCGACGACGACGATTACCATGGACTCGTTCGAGTTGCAGGAAGAACTACAGAACCTGCAGGACATTTCCACCTACGAGTTCCAACATGAGCAAGATATTTCCACCATGGACCCTCATGGTGTCTCCCAACTCCTCGAGACTGCAGTCGAAGCCCTTGCTGAATCCTCCGACGCCATCATGGATCCTACCACTTTTGACGCATATAGGAGCCTTCTAAAACACGCCGTAGTGCTTCAAGGCTCTCATATGAACAAACTGCTTGACTCGCTCTCATCTGCGTTTCAAACTGAGATCGAGGCCACTATCCGCGACGTTGAACAGGAGGACCAGCAGACGTTTATGGCCCACAAGATGCCTCTAGAAATGTATGCTTTTCTTCTCCATTGGTTCGTTAATGCTGCAGAGAAGGTGAAAACGTCAGGCGCGGAGGACGGAGCTCCTGTTGCGCCGCCGCCGAAGGGGAGGAGAGGGAGGGGAGGGAAACTGGGATATCTCGTACTGCCAAGAAGAGCACTGAAGAATGGACCTGGGCTGACCAGATTCCTCCTACGCTTGCGCTCATCAGCAAGGCCCTCCGTCTTAAGACGCAGCGCATTTGGATGACGACGGCTGAGCGCGACACCTTCATCAAGTGAGTCTGACACGTTCAGTTCCTGTGTCATTATTTGACCGATGTTTGCAGTTGCATTACCCGACCTGCCTATCATATCACAGAAAGCGAGCAGTACATGAAACTCCAGCCTATCCGCTTTGGTGTTTACAAGATAATTTGTCTTGCTGTTAAACACCACGGCCATGCCCTTGCGGCCCAAATCAGTATCATGCAATCCCTTCAATACTATGAACATCTCTCTGAGCCGATGGCGGAATGCCTCACTGTTCTCGCGAAGGAATTCGACCATGCTCAACTCTGCGACGAAATCCTCCGTGAAATTGCATCGAAGAACTTCAATGCACAAGACTCGAAGGGGCCCCGCGCGTTTTCTAAATTTTTAATTAGGCTCGCCGAACTCTCACCGCGTTCTGTATTGAAGCAGATCAGCCTCCTCCTGTCCCACCTAGATTCTGAGGTCAGTAGCTCTCTCCATCTGTGATAAATGTGCTCTTATTATTTCCGCGACAGTCCTACCCGATGCGTATGGCACTCGTCGAAATCATTGGCTGTCTTATCCGCGAGCTTGCGATCTCCCCCGAAATCACTGCGGATGAGCAGCAGTTGCCGAAGCAACTCAATGGCCTTTATGACTACTGCTCGAGCGTACGCTGGATCTCTCTTCTTACGTGCGCACTAAGGTCCTATCTGTCCTCGCCAAGCTATGCGACCTGCCGCAGAAGTTCCCAAAGCAGAGACTGGCGATGACACGCGCAGCGGTCGATTCATTAGAGGACAAAGCGTCCGGCGTTCGTAAGGGCGCGGTTACGCTGCTTGTCAGGTTGATTCTCACCCATCCGTATGGACTAATGCATGGCGGTTTGCTCAGCCTAAAGGAGTGGGAACAGCGATACCAGGAAGTGTCTGCTGATTTGAAGAAGGTTGAAGACGTCGTCGGAAAGGCTGTCGAGCGAGAAGGGGATGCAGAGGACAGAAGTGCGGCAGGTGATGATGGTGACGATAATGACCAGGACGAAGGTGAGGAGTCCTCTTCGAAGAGCGACAACGCGCATAGAAGGTACGCCGTCAAAACCTGAATACAACGTTGCAAATCTGAAATCATGCTCTTCAGATCATCGAAGAAAGGAAGAGAAACATTGGAGCACGAGATGGACGTTGACGAGGACGAGGACGAAGCTCAGTATGACGAAGATGTCGAGATGGCTGATAACGCGGAGGAGGAAAATGGCGGCCCCCCAAGAACGCCGAAGAAGCATCCGAGAAAGAAATCACGCAGATCCGAGCTCGACCTTCAGGCGCTTACGGATGAGCAAGCTGCGCTGCGCTGCTCTCGAGGGCGACCAACTGTTACATTTACGCCTGCGGAAACGATACTATGCCGAAGGTCTCAGCTTCATTCGACTGATCGAAGGCGGCATGCCGGTTGTCGAGAAGTTGCTTGCCTCTACCAACAAGCTTGAAGTTCTCGAAGCTATTGAGTTCTTCCGTGTCACCTTCGAATATCAAATGGACGGAGCTCCTGTAAGTGTCTTCCGTAATGTGCCGTAGTATTTGTCGAAGTTCACAAAGACATAGGCCGGCATCAAGAAAATGTTGCATTTGATTTGGTCGAAGGATAACAGTACGACATCCGAGGACGGTAAAGAGCTGAAGGGTGTCCGATCGCGTCTGCTGGAATGTTATCGTAATTTGTACTTCGACCCGCTTCCTGACATGGAGCCGAAACAACAAGTCAATCGTATCGCAAAGAATATGATCGAGTAAGTCCCTCAAGATTCTATTCTTTCAGAACTTCTAATCATATTTCAACAGATTGACCTACGATGCAACGCTGGCGGAATTAACCAGTCTTGAAGAGATGATGCGGATGATGATGGAGGACGGCCAGATTCACAACGACGTCATTACGAAACTGTGGCAAGTCTATAGTCAGTTTCTGTTTCCGTTCTCATACCTTGACACTAACGACTCGCATAGGTTCCGATAAGTCGCTTCAGAGAGCGCAGCGGCGAGGCGCGGTGATTATACTCGGAATGCTGGCCCTCGCTCGAAGAAGTGTCGTTGCCGATCGAGTTGAAACGCTGGTCAAGATAGGATTAGGATCTAAAGGCATGGTGAATATAACGAAATTTTCATCTGCACCCAGAAAGGCTGACCACTATATCCCAGGCTGACTTGACTCTGGCTCGCTACACCTGTATCGCTTTGCAGCGACTGAATGGGAGCGCGAAGAAGGTCAAAGGTGCGTCTCGTCATCTTGATTTGGTCCTACACCGACCGACTCACACAGGTTCACTCTTCGACAAGTCGCTGCGACTTGACATGGAAAACCCACTTTTCCGGAAACTCCAGGACTCTATTGATACCCTTGTCGATCGAAGGAGTGGTTTGGTATGGCGGAGCAGGCCATCAATACCGTCTACGCACTGGGAGAGCGGCCAGATCTCCTGTGCGGTAGTCTCATCCGAAGTCTTACTCGACGAGCATTCGCACCCCAAAAACGTGTGAAGACTCCTCCACCAAGAGATCCCGATGCCATGGACGAAGACGATGTACCGTCTGATCATGCTGAATCCCAATCACAAGCGGATGAAGACAACGACGTCGGCGACTCCTTTACAATAGCTCAGCTTCTCTTCGTCGTCGGCCATGTCGCGATCAAGCATATCGTGTTTTTGGAGCTAGTGGAACGAGAGTGGAAGCGACAGAAACATGAGAAAGAACTAGGTGCGTAGAATACCCCATTGGTGACGTTCTTCTCTTACAGAAGGTTATCAGCGGATAAACTTGCTGGTCGCAATAGCCCCTCGAGAACGTCCAAGGATCAGGAAGAACTCGACCAAGTTGCTGGCAACGCCGAGGACGAGATCGGCGAGCGGATAGCTGCCATTCGAGAGACAGAGCTGCTCTATGGCCAGAACTCCTTGCTCGCCAGATATGGTCCTATGATTGTCCATATTTGTGGTAGTCCTCACATTTACAAGGTTCGTTGATATGTTTCCCGTGACTTGAGTTGCACTCAAAGCGTTATAGAATCGAACACTCCGAGCCGCTGCGACACTGGCGTTCAGCAAATTCCTGTGCGTCAGTTCTCAGTTTTGCGATCAACATCATCAATTGCTGTTCAAGATCCTCGAGACGTCCAAAGATGCGAGCATTCGCAGCAACATCGTGATCGCTCTTGGTGACGTCGCCGTATCATTCAGCAGCATTATTGACGAGAACAGCAATGAGCTGTATAAGGGCCTTTCAGATGTGGATCTTGTCGTCAAGAAGAACACGCTGATGGTCTTGACTCATTTAATTCTCAACGGTATGATCAAAGTGAAAGGGCAGCTTGGAGAAATGGCTAAGTGCCTCGAGGACGAGGATGAGCGCATCTCTGACCTCGCGAAGCTGTTTTTCTCGGAATTATCTACGAAGGATAATGCGATTTACAATAATCTACCTGACGGTAAGTGGCATGAAGTATTGGCATAAAGTGATCTCACTGCGTTACAGTGATCAGCCACTTGTCGGTCGGTGCACACGCAGTCGATGAAGAGACTTTCCAGAGTACTATGAGGTATATCTTCGGATTTATCGAGAAGGTAACACTTTGCAGCTGCTCGTCGTGGCGGATACTAATTCGTTATTATCAGGAAAAGCAAGCGGAGAACATCGTCGACAAGCTTTGCCAACGCTTCCGACTTTCAGAAGATCCACGACAGTGGCGAGACATTGCATTCTGTCTGTCTCTCCTGCCCTTCAAATCGGAACGGTCAGTTAAGAAGCTTATCGAGGGCCTACAATTCTATCGCGACAAGCTGCATGAAGAGACTGTCTACAAGTTGTTCCAGGAGATCCTTGCGAAGGTTTGTTCTCGTCTGAAATCCTTTGATAGAGTGTCGCTGAGAACATGTTTCTTAGGCTCGTTCCAACAAGTCGGCGAACAAACCAGATGCCGAGCTCAACGAGTTCGAGGCAGTGAGTTGATCAGTAAGTTCGAGTATCATGATCTGACTGGGCCTGGCAGATCTTGGAGGCGAATAAACTTCAAGGGGAAGAGGATCAAGCTTTCGAGAAGCGCGTTGAAGGCAAAAAGGCTGCTGTGAAGAAGCGTGCCACTCGCAGGAGTACGTCACGAGCAATTCTCACTGGTTGACTGGCTAACCTGATCTCTTGTAGCTGCTCGTAAAAAGGTAGTACGCGAGGACGATTCGGAGTGAGCGCGGAACTGTGCAAGGTGTTATCTGACTCTGTATTCTGTATGTATATCAGCACATGCAATACATTATTTATTCTACGTCCTAATGAAGAGGCGGAATGTGTATCCAGGGGAAGGTCCACAAATGAGTGTAACGATGGCACCCGACGAAAGACGGAGCGCATTAAGAGATAAATGAGTGTGAAGGCAGCGTTCGTGAAGGAAGCACTCGCTGAAGGATAATAAGGGGTATAGAGACGAGTAGGATATGGATGGAATGAGATACATGAATGCGAATGATGACTAGTCCGACATCTAAACACGGACGAAAACTAACGAAATGTGGATAAACGAGAATAGGAAGCAGGACGTCGGGGCTGAAGCGGCTATTCGGACTTGAATTTTCCCCCGCCCTCGCCGCCACGCATGATGGCTTTCATGAAGGCGAAAAATCGGCTGCTGTATTCGGCAGGCGGCACAGGACTTATTTTATGCTATCACAAACGTCGGCGTCAGTGTGGAGTTCTGACCACCGATGGCACAAGTAGACTCACCCTGTCGGCGCTGAGGCCTTTCCAGCAGTGCTCCAGCTTCTTCAAGATGCTGTACGGGGTGAGGATATCTATCACACCAAGGTAATAGATGGTATCCATGCTGTCGTTCGTCTCGTCCGTCGCGCGCAAGCCTCCTTCGTCCTGATAGAACAAGAAATGTTGTCGTTCGCCAGTATCCTCTTCAGGGAGGTCGATTGTCCCCGAGCCGAGCCGCTTAGGGTCGGACTCGCGCATGATGCGCCGCATCGCAATCGCCTCTGGCGAGGACGGGCCCTTGCCAACGGTATTTTTCCGTCTGATCAGTGGCATGTCCGGCTGTGCGCGAATGAGTAGCTAACACGGGGTAGGGAAGTAGCTGAACGTCGCTTACCGAGAAAACCTTCAATGTATTACTGCGAACGTTGTCGCGATTACCGCGTCGCATGTTGTGGATGCCGACCAGGAGACTGTAGTCCATGACATGAAGGCGTTTCAGGAGCTCCGCATCTCTCCGCAGCTGCTCGGTTAGGAGAGCGCGCTTCTCTGGTCCAAGCTCGAGGGTCTTCCTTCGGTTGATCCAGTTGAGGTCCTTCAAAACCGCTCGTGGATTTTGCGCCGCTTTCTCTTCCGGATACTCCCTGCCGACCGTGCTACCCTTGAGATCGTACGTCTCGTGGATATCTTTATGGGCGGGGAAGAGGTTGTTCATGATGACGAAATGTATTTTTCGACCATGAGGGAGTTTGACACGATGGAGGCCGTAGAAGCGAGACAAAAGTGTATGCGGATTGCTCTTGACGTGCTCATAGTACTGCTTGAGAATGCTCCGTAGAAACTTGTGTTCCGCATGATGGATGGTCTTGATGATGAAGCGGTAGTCGCGTGAAAAGTAGAAGAAGGAGCCGGACTTGCCGGGGGATCCGAGCTCGGAGAGGATGTACTTGGCGGTGAGGGAGAGGAGGTAATCGGCGGGATCGAGGTGGAAGTAGTCCTCGCGCAGCTCACGAAAAACCCATGGAGCATAATCCTTGAACTTGAAGTCATATTTCGCAGACGGGGTCAGCTCGTTCCCGACGCTGGGGACAGTCAGCACGCACGAGGCAACGGGGAAGAGTACTCACATATCAAATGAATATTTATGTCGCGCGGTGTAATCTTCATCCGTGAGAGGTCTCCGTATCTTTGCCTGACATCGTGACACCTGCGAGAGCTCAAGATCAGCCGTAAACTGAATGCGCAGGGACGCACCGCTATCCTGATGCCTGTGAGCATGTTGTACATGAGCACGTAATTAACATGATCCTCGCCGATCAGATTTCCTACTAATGGCCCGTCGCCTGCTCGCGTCGACGATGTGACAGTTCGCGTGAGCGCACGCTCCGCTTCTTGCTGTGCCTTTGCCCGCTTAGACATGCGTTCCCTCCTGATCTGCTCTGCCTGTTGTTCGATATCCTCCGCGAGTTCGCCACCCTCCTCTACCGTGAACGAATGTGAGACCGTATGCATCGTCGTAGTCCGCACCGGACGGGAACTCGTGGAACCCACGGCGCCTGTAGTATTCCTCCGCGAGGGCTTATGCGTGGAAGGGGGCTGGAGGTATCCATCCACAGATACTATTGATCCTGGAGCTATACTTGGAGGAGATGTCTTCGATGATGAGGAAGAGACGAGGAAGATGGTTCTTCGGTGAAGGGGGTGTCGAGTGTACTCGGGCTTAGCGCCGACTGCGATGTGCGGAGTGATGATTTCGTTTCCACGGAGGATCGATGACGCAGAGCATGAGATGGAGGAGGGACGAACCTGGGCGCACTACGCTGGTCTCGAGAGCTGGAGGATGTGCGCTCTATGGGCTCCTCGAAGGTGACTGGGCGGGATGAGGATTCGGACGCAGAGAGCCGAAGCCTGCGAGGCGGGGCGGGGGCGGGAGCTCCTCGTTCTCCACGCTGGATGGAGGAGAGGGTGGTGTGGACCGATGTTCGAGTCGGTACTGTTTGAACGGTCCTGGGTGTGGTAACCTGGTACGGGATGTGCGAGAGACGTGCCGACCTTGTGGAGCACCGAGTCCGGGACAGCAGTCTCAAGACGAAGAGTGTCGTCGGTAAGTTTAACTATATGCACCTCCTGGGTGGGCGTTCTGCTCCCTGCGCTGAATGCCAAGGCATGCATCGAGTTGACGGCTTCTGGTTCCCGAGGGGTGTTTGGATTCTGTGTATGCACAGACGATGAAGACAAGGAGAGCGGAGAAGTAAGAGGGGCAGTGAAGAATGAGGCAGCAGAGGTCGATGCATATGGAGATGCATAGCTCTGCCGGAGGGCGTCGTCAGTTTCGATGATCGGGCTGGGCGAGGACGTGCGCGAGACGACGTTCACTGCTGCGGCCATATGACAAAGAGATATGTTAAGAATTAGCAGACGGTGAGTCCCGATGAGCAAGTAATAATATTCGATCCAGCTTGGTAGAAAACAAAACAGAGCTGAGCAGTACGCACAGGCTTTCGCGATGAAGTGTCTTGTCGCTCGACGACGGAGACAGCGAGCGCTCTATCCCGCCAACTTTTCCACTTATTTTCCCCTTCCTCGTTGGTAACCCCCTTGTCTTCCAATACCTAATTCAAAATCATATTCATTCCCAACTTCCTCTTTTCAACGCACGGTCCGCAGCATCATAATTCAATGGCTGTGTGTATTCTGAATACGACGTTACCAACACATTAGTCGCTTAGAACATGATCGCACACATTCAAACGGCATCCACATTTTTCAAGGCTGCCCGCCGCCTTCATTCACGCCGACGAATCATCTGCTTTTATGTATATCCTCTTCTTGTAATGACCTTTCTATGCGCGATCGTACTTTACTCACCATCGGTTCTATAGTGCTTTCTTTATTTCCGAATGTCATGTCATCTGACCACTGCTATCGTATTCGCGGAGCGGACGAGAAGGATACCTTGCTCAGATTTTAGGCGAGCTGGCAAATATGGATATACCGTTCGATTTTCAATAATACTGGTATCCTGCAGCACAGCTATGTTCCTGCCACTTGGATCTTGAAAGTGCCCGTGCTGTTTCAACATCGTTGATTAGATCCTACCGTCGCTCTTGGCACTTCCTCCACATCACAGACACGGCTAAAGCAGTGTGGTCTCCCTGTTTTATGTTGGCGGGACTTTGAGTCTGGACGTGTATCACCCGTGAGCTTTCTCGTGGCGTTGATAGTATTCCGGAATGTACCTCTGTTCATGATGCTAAAGACTCTCATTCAGCCTCCTATTCAATCCCTCACCGATCTCGTTATTCACGGGCCATTTTTAACCTAGTTTTAGTGCTTGTCGTGTACGGAGGTAGTTCAATATCTGCTGAGGCGGTAGTGCCATACCGATGAACAGTATTTGATGTGTTTCAGTCGTTGTCCAATTGCCATTCATCCTAATGTTCTCATCATCGCCGACGCTGCAGATACCGTGAACTCGCAGTTGAGGAATTCTCGTTCAACACCTCATGCTCCCATTGTCATAGCCTTTAAAATGTAGCTAACGTTCTAAATATATTTTCCTTTGAATGCCTGCGACTTCAAGTACGTCGAGCCTTGCGGTCTTTTCATTGCTCAAGACTTCTAACCATGGACATGCAATGTGCGAAGCTTCTGGTAGACATGCTGTTCCTCGCTCAACCTAAACGTAAAGCTCAAGTTTCGACGCGTCGCGCGACGGTCATGATGCGGTCACGTGATTAAGGTCTCGGCCATCATTCACGTCTCGCATGTCTATCTCCCAATGCCACACTCTGATTTCTCACTTAGTTCCAGGACAAGTACTCTATTGATCTATGCGTTAGAATGATCTATCGGATGGAGCGAGAGAATTTCGAATATCCGGTAATCTTGCCCACCGTGGCCAAATGCCGATCCCGGTTTTGGACAGACTCCAAACTGCCAGTAGTTCAAGATATGGTCCGTGTTTGAATTCGATGTTTCGATGTCTTTCCTGTTGTAACTTTGTAGTAAGATATCTAAAATCTAGGAGTTGTGGTGAGCCTTGTCATCTATCTTGAAGTAGAAGCGTGGTGTCAGACCGTGATACCCTTCTGACGCTGTATTGTAATCAAAGTATGCACAGGATTCGCATTCATTGGTAACCTAAATATCGCCTAGGCTTGAGCGCACACCATCAACTGGGCAGTGCGATGCCGTTCATCACGGTCGATGACAGCAATACTGTGCTGTGTTATATCGACAGCGGTGCGCCCATCTGGCCTTCGCTTGCTTATTTGCAATCCATGGTATCTGCTTCAGTTCTCGTAAATTGTGTTGTGCTCTGCTCTAAATTATTCAAATAGAATTGCCCCTGTAGCTATCTTCCAGGATGTGGTGGGTCAGGCGTCGCAGTCTGGTCTTCGAATCGTGGCCATTAATCGTCGTGATTACCCTAGCTCCAATCCTCTATCGTCTGCAGATGTGATAACTGTTGGGAGCGGGTCACCTAAGCGGAAAGCGTCATTTTCATACGTGCGCGAGGGGTGGAAGTTGCGACATTTATCGATCGCTTCATCGAGCAACACGACCTTCCTTCGATTTCTGGACACGGCAAGACAGGCGGAATCGCGATTCTCGGATGGTCCGTGGTAATATGGTCACTATTTCGACCGTCGCACACGCCAATATCCTACCTCCAACAGTCCAAGTACGCTTAAAACTGTACCTCGGATCGCTCATTGTGCAAGGTTCGTCTTCATTTTTGCCGTCGCACTGCTAATAAACAACTCGCAGATCGCCTAAACTCGTTCAGGAATTCCAATGAACCCTGAGAGATAGTCAGCATTTCCTGGCTTACGGATCCCAGCCACTGAGCGGTTTTGCATGCTGACACTGTGGTTGTCGGGTTATTTTGTGCATAGCGACCTCTCCAAATGTGACCCAGGCCTCCTCTGCCAAGTCCGCCTGCTACAATCCGTGCTCCGACTGTGTTTAACATGACTATCGAACAGACTACGGACGTACTTCACACGCAACCTGCACTATTGGACATAGCTACCATGAAAGGTTCCAGGGAGCAGCTAGAGCCAAATCATTCAAGGACGTGATTCAGCGGGACAATCAGGCGGCTGTTCTACCGGATGAAGGTGCGGGCATTCACGGGAGAACTGTCTTGTCCTATGATGATCCCGGTGTGTTGGTGATTTGAAAGGATAACGAGAATCTAGGTGGCGGATTTGTCTCCATCAAGTTGATAAAGGGCGTTAACCACTTTGTGAGTAATTTTGAGACATGTCCATGGCCCTTAATTTTTTTAGCCGCTGCTCCTCATAGATGCAGTGGGATGAGCCGCAGACCACAATTCAGATGTATCTGGAAG
Source organism: Grifola frondosa (assembly GCA_001683735.1). Taxonomy (NCBI): domain Eukaryota; kingdom Fungi; phylum Basidiomycota; class Agaricomycetes; order Polyporales; family Grifolaceae; genus Grifola; species Grifola frondosa. The sequence continues at coordinate 328,474 of LUGG01000043.1, read as the reverse complement.
CTGTTGCGTAGGGCCGAGAATTTGATTTGTAAGTGCCTGAAGTCGCTTGCTCTTTCGCTCTTATGCTAAATCAACACAGAATAAACAAAAGATCCAGTAAAGGAGGGGACGCGCAGTACACTACTACGAAACGATTGTGTCTGCCATGCATGTGAAAGCGTTGTTGTAGGGACTGAAGATAGTGTGGGTGAAATGGAGAGGCCAAGCACCAATTAGGTTCTTCCTGCGTTGCAATCACTCGTCAGCCAGCAAATTATATGAAATCGCGAGCTCTAATTCAAGCGGAACACAAATTCGGACGTTTTGTAGTGACTGCGGCTCATCCTGGAATCATCGACAATAGTAACCACCGTCGATCGGATGTTTTCGATGTGGCCGTGGATGCGCACTGTGGAAGTAGGACCCACGGGTCCGGTGGCGCCGGTGAGAATTCGAAGCACATCATGCCCATCTGACAACGCTTGTATATAACTGTTTTCTCCCACTCACGCGCAATCTCTCTCTCAGCCTACGACTGTGCTTTACTACATCCTCTAACTATGAACTGCGCTAGGATTGCCCGCTCTAAACGTTAGCAGCTGTTTATTTTGCCTTTGAAGTTTCTAGTGCTATTTTTGAGGTGAGTCGATTGCACAGAAGATCACACTAAAGCTCACTTCAGCTGTTCTCTTGATTTAATTCATGCAGAGAGATGTTTGCTGTGAATAAACTCGCTAAACTGTAGGCTTCTTTGCGAAGACGAACTTCGACACCTGTTCTTCCCATGGAATCAATACCGGAATTTGTTTGAAGATATGACGATGTCAAGACAAAAATTGCGGTTGCGTATCTATGGCTCTGAGGCCATATCGGTCGCTTCACCGATTATGCTATCCTGCGTGAAGAATTATGCTTCTTAATCACCTATATCCTATGTTCAGTTCGTCCATCGTTGCTTCCGCTGCCGAAACTTCTAACATACCACTATTTATTTATCAATTCTCACTGCATCGTTTCTATCTAGGACTTCTCATTTCTGTTTCTATTCGAAACCTTCTCGGCATCCGTATAAATGGTCCCAGCTGTCTCTCACGTGCATTCCTTACGCCCTCGATTTTCGTCCTCAAAGCCCTCCCTCACTTCGCCTCACATATCCTCCCTTTGTGACCGGGATGTCCGCCGCCTTTGAGGCTGCCTTCGGTGGTTTCCTCGTGACGACCTTTATAGCGACTGCGTGTGTGGTGTATGTTTGTATAGTGTTTATCTTCCTCATACGAATGGGAGCAGATTATACGGTGTGACGATTGTGCAAGTTTATGTCTACCTTCGGAACTACCCCAAAGATTCCGTGTACCTGCGCATGCTCGTCCTCGCCATCTGGTGCCCATCCCGTTTCCTCGTTTTTATCTATCTTATACTGAATCCTTATTGTTCTATTAGGTTAGCCGAAACCGTACACACGGCGTTCTGCATACACCAGCAGTACAATTACTTAATCATTGACTTCGATAATCCTGTCGCGCTCGTGAGCAATGTCTGGTGTGCAATTTACCGCAATGTGGTCTATCATCGTTCGCTTAGACAAAAGTGTGAGTGTTAGGAGTCTCACGGTGAGTGATAAGTGGAGAATGATTTTGATCGTGCCCAGTTCTCTGATAAGGAACACCGTCCATAGGCTGCGTTGCTAATAGAAGTGCGTGTATTCTAAATCCGTGGAGTTCTTGAGAATGACGTGCATTATTCTATGATGCGAAGGTCATCGTCGCGAATACTGTTCAAGGGTGCGCGTTTGTCTTCTTAACTTCATCTGTAAGGGTACTCTCATCGCGAGATGGTGAAGATTCTTTATCCACCGCATTTGGATCCGTAAGCCTCGGTTAGCTGTGGTATCCACTTGTCGTTTGAAATTTGCAACGTAGTTAACGGGCGGTCCGTCAACATAATGCTCGCACCAGTACGTCGAGTTCTTTCATTCCAGCTTTTACCGTATCAACAACAACTCGATATAGGCTACGATTTTGCTTGTGCGCATAGGCATGTCGCCTTCCTCTCCAGTTTTTCATACAAATATCATCATACTTATTCAATATTTGGGTAGGTCTTGGAATATGTGCGTAGTGCACGCTGTCACAGCTTGAAGTTGTCCCTGTGTCTTAGGTTTTCCAACGTGCAGCCACAGTTGTCCTATTGTATGTCTTCTAATTCAAAGCTTATCATTTCCATGTATGTCAACTTGCACACAGATTGATGTTTGGTTCGGGGAATCTCTCCGAATACCGCAAAGATGCTGGGTCTATCGTATTTGCGGTTCTCCCTTCGCTCTTTCTCGACTTCTTTAACAAGCCGATTTACTTAGATTGTCACTATTTGTGCACTGTGCGTTGCGGCGGTGAATGACTTCCTTGTCACGCTCGTTCTTATCCGCTCCCTCTACCGCCGGCGCTCCGGCGTCCCCGAGTGCGTTTTCCCCGTTGAAGCTGATTAGAATAAGTTGTGTTGAAATAGGACAGGACGGACGACTTGATTCGCGTGTTGATGGTATATATTGTGAATACGGGGCTCATTCCAATGTGGGGCCGTACTCTGTCTCGATCTGGTATTGACTGAATTTTTGAATGGCTAGGCTGAATTCTCTAGCGATACTCTTCACAGTGCGTGTGCAAACTTTCCGTGACTATTTTTCAACTAACAAAACGGCTTTCCGCTGCACTCCCGCTGGATGCAGTTCGTGTTCTTCTCGAATAGCCTCGTCTACGTTGGGCTGCTCTGGATAGAGTGCAAGCGTACGCACTTCCGCTTCCCTGCCTCTACAGACTGACAACTCACCCCATACCAGTGTATGCGAACTCCTTTCTCGCAACGTGTGTCATTGCCAATTTCATCTCCTAGCAGCGTCAAGTCTTACTGCAGGCTTTGTCATGCAGACTGAATGCGCGAAAGAGTCTACGCGGCCATAAACCGCACGTCGCCCTGTACGATAGCAATTCTCTTGAACTGTCTCGTCGGCAGCCACCCGCAGTATGCACCCTCCATTTCTCCGCATTCAGATCAGCTGATGCATAGATGACGCAGCAACACATTGAGATATTTCCGAAGACCTCCCGTGTCACTGTGCACGATGGCGCACCGGACGCAGCGAGCTCGGCGTCGATCAAAGTTAATCAGATCGTCGGACCCAGCAACAGCGCTGGTGGGGAACTGTCTACTAGAAAGGCTGCTTTGCTTGTGTGAGGCCGTTGAACGCCGGCCATCCTGGAGGATATACAGAACGATAATTGAACCATGTTGACTTACTGCATGACGTCTTCATGGAAGATACCCGAGTTCTATGCTAATAGTATACGTTTTCTTTATTAAATTTGGCTGAGCCGCAGCCAGGTGACGGGGGCCGGAGAATTGTCTGCGGTAGGTGAGATTCTTGATTGTGGTCAGGAATTTTGTCCTCCACGTTTTCCCGCTTGCAGCTTCCCTAAGCTGAAGCTAACCACCGGCGGATCGATGCGAGGCTATTTATAACGCAAGTAATACGTCCACTTCAGTGCTAACCTTTCCCTCCAGAGGCCGCTGCATGTCTACATTAGAGTCCTTCACCTGGCTCATCACAGGGTATGCACATCCTGCTAACATGTCTGCTCTCCACAACCTGACATCAGAAATGCAGGTCCTCACGGGGGATCGGCCTCGAGCTCACACGCCAGCTGCTCACCTCGCCCGTTAATACGGTCATCGCAACATGCCGCGACCCGACTGGCGCATCTGCTCTGACCGCGCTGCAGGATGGCGCTCAGGGAACTCTGCATATCATCGCGCTGGACGTTGCAGATGAAGTGTCTATCCGCACAGCGGTCAAGGAAGCTGCGGTGATCCTCGGTGAAAGGGGACTGGATTATCTCTACAACAACGCTGCCATCGTGCGTTCATCCTCAGTTAAGCATAGAGAACACTCACACTGATTAGCACTGGCGGATGTGCACAGAACGAAACCGACGACACCGCATTCAGCTTTGATCCCGCCAGACTCGCACGCGCGGTGCATATCAACGTGGTCGGACCCGCGCTCCTCGCGCAGGCGTGTCTGCCCCTGCTGGAGAAGAGCACGCGGAAGGTAGTGGTGAATATGACGAGTGGGCTTGCGAGTATTGGTTTAGATTGCGGCCCAAAGTGCACGACGTACAGCATCAGCAAGGCCGCGTTGAACATGCTCGTTTGTCCAATCTTTTCCCTTTGATGTGCCCAAGACTGACCAAGATTGGGGCCCGGACAGACATACAAACAAGCGAAGGAACGATCCGATTTCATTGTTGTCTGCCTCGATCCGGGATGGGTTAAGACAGGTGAGTCTATTCATGATTTTTGTGACTTAGAATGATTATTCAATGGTGGCGCAGACATGGGTGGGGACGGGGCCATGCTCGAGCGGGAATTCAGCGTCTCTCATATTCTGAAGGTTGTAACCGCGCTGGTCTCGCAGGATACGGGCAAGTTCTTCAGGTACAATGGGGAGCAGCTTCCCTGGTAATGAATCGCCAGTGTACGAGTATCTTGACGCGCTAGACTTAGACAGCGTTGTATTTTGGCCGAATCCATAGCTATGATCCTGGTTATTGGAGAGATGTTCAGACAAACACGGGATATTGTACATCGAACAACCGAACACAGACCGTGTCATCTACGTCTCCCCCAACGTCATTTCGTCAAAGTCCTCCAAGAGCTCGTCCAGCTTCACATCAGGGAAGTCTGGCTCCTCTTCCTCAGTGTCAGCTGGAGCAGCACCCGCATCATCATCTTGCTGTTGGTCCTCCCCATCCACATCCATCGCGAACTGTGCCTTCTTCCTCGTCTTCCCGCCTGCCAGCCCAGAACCAGCCCCCGGCTTGTGCTCCTTCGATTTGTACAAATTTACCGCGCCCCGCATCTCTTCATCCTCCTCCAAATCCTGAAGGAACAGCTCATAATCCTCTTCGACCTTCTTCTGGTCACGCCCGCCCATACGGCCCACAACACCACGCCCGCTGCCTGTCTCACCCTCCTCACCCTCCTCCTTCGCGATACTCCGCAGCTTCCACGCCCGAGTTTTAGTCTTCTTCCGTCTATTCGGGTACGTCTTCTTCACGAGCACGATGTCCGGAACGCGATGCGCAGGCAGCGCAGCGAAGTCGTCCGAATTGAAGTTCGCGTGCGTGAGGAAATAGCCGAGCGCGGTATCGCCCGGCTGGAGGATCCCGCCGAGGTGCGTACGGGTATGGAATATCTGCTCGGCACCGGAGCTCTCGTAGTCCATCGCATCGTCGTCGCCCGCGTTGTGCGCCCGAAACGCGCCCGCGAGCGCGACCTGTGCGTCAGCCAGCACCCACTTCCCACGCGTCACGCCGGACGGTTCGACGTCCAGCACAGTGAACTCGACGAGATCCGGGACACTCGCAAGCCCGTCGAATGCTGACCGCCAATACACGGGCGCGGTAAGCTCACAGAAGTGCAGTGTTGCCGGGTCGAGGAGGTGCACCGAGTTGCCGACGCGAACACACACAGTAAGCTGGCTGATATTGCTCAGCTGACGCGCGAGTTTCAGTGGGATGCACACGAGATCGTCCTTGCAGATCGGAATGATCTCTACAGAGTAGGTGTATTTGAAGTTGGCGGTGTTCGAATGCGTATCAGAGGAAGGAGCTGCTCGGAAGCTTTTGATCTGCCAGTATGGGATAAATGGTAGATACAAGGATCGAAAAATTCAAAACTCACCGGATGGGCACCACGCTGCTCAGAAAGTCGACCATCTTTAGGGCGTGGCTGCGCTGACTATAGAAAAAGTCCAGCCCATCCCGCACTTCCTTTATGGAGATGGTATCTTTTTGCGCGCCGTGCTTCAGGATCAGCTGCTCGAGAAACAGGAAAGTGCGCTTATGGGGAACCTTCTGGCGGACCTGTACGAGCGCCTTCCACGTATTCTTCGCTGCGAGTTTGGTGCAGTCTGAGCATTGACCATGCTGCACGAGGTACTCGATCTCGAAGATCTGTTCGAGAATCGTCGACGTGAGGACCTCCTTCTGGATGGTGAGGGACACACGCAGTCGCTTCGAGTGCGGCTCAGTCCAGATGAAATGGGCCTCAGTAAGGCGAACCTTGTTGAGACCTTTGAGCTTTTTGAGACAGATGGCAAGGAGCTCTTGCGATTCGGGGCGCGCAATAGTCCAGGTCGTCGGGGGGGATAGGAAACGTTCACAGTTGCGGCAGAATGATACCGATGCTATGGAAGACATGAAATATCAGAAAAATGAATACACTACGCAAGAAACAGCAGAAAGCTGTGAGCTGATATGTGACCACAATAGGCAGACCCGTATTTGCTAACCAGATACAGCGTAGCTTCCGTATTGCCCATAACAGTGTCTCATATAGGATTCAACTGAGATAGAAAACGTACCTTGCTTCGGGATCCCCTCGGTGATATCCACAGTATTCCGAAGGCACGCAACGCATAGATTGGCAGAGTTGGGTACGATGGGAGTACCGCAGTCCGCACAAAGCACGCGGTGGACGGCAGGAGAGGGGACGAACTCCATCGGGAGCAATTCAGATGGCGACAATGTATAGAATGCGATATCGAATAAGTATCGGCGCAGGCAAAGGTCTGATGGAAAAACAAGGCTTGAGGAGGCGGAGCCGCAAAGAAAAGAGAGGCGCCTTGCTGACTGCTCCGCGAAGCTTATAAAGCAATAGCACCCCTGGTTCAAGCTTGTTAAGAATATATCCCGGACGTTGGTGGGTCTGTACGGAAACAGAAACTGAAGTAGGCTCACAGAGCACTCGCGTTAAAGACGAAAGACGTGACCAAGAGCCCTATCAAACGCAAGATCAATTTTTGCATCTGATCTTATCTTATCTCATACGGACCAAATCGTCCTCCAAGCTTCACCTGGCTTTAGCTTTGCATACTCACACTGAAGTTCTCCATGCTTTCTCATATTAACCTCCAATATTGTAAATACTCTGTAGTTCCAACGGAAGCAGCAAAATATACAAATATCAGGAAGTTTTCTCACATGTACCTCGGATTCCTAGTACCAGGATCCTCTGGATGAGTAACGATGTGTTTCAGGAACTTGTTGACCACAATGGTGCGTTCAATAGCTTTGACTGCTCGTCTGTTTAGATATGTCATACTGAGTGTGGTCATCGTTCAAGAATGATCTTTATATGCATCCCGAGCACGAAGAGAACACTCGATGCCCCAATGTTATGTGCCACGGTAGAATACCAGACTGATACTAATGTTCCACCTGTATTATGACAGCTGTCGCATCTACTGACTAACTAGAGCATCTCTATGTTCATTTGCGGCATTCGTGGGTGAACGTTTCGCAATTAGTCCATTTTCGCTAACGCGTTTACATCCAGAAGTCCATACTGGATTCGCGCAACTGAGATTAGCCGGTCTACGTATGACTCATCTATCCGTATATTTGAATCTCATGCTCTCGGATAGCCCCCTACTAGGACTCGAGCCGATTGCATGTCAAGTACGCTCACTGTGCCCCGATGTCGGGCTACAGATTAGGTATATTAGCTGGGGCATCTCTGTTGCAGCGTCCCAGTGGCCTTGGAAACTCCCCATCTTCCAAGATACCCGACCCCAACTTCACCATGACGTCTGCATCAGCTGCTCGGCGTCCTTTCTTGGGACCCACCGCTACCTCTACTCTTCCTATCCCATCATTCGCGAAGAGCACCATGCAGCGCTTTACACATAGAGCTGTCGCAGTCGCATTTGATTCAAGAGGTGCTATTCCGTCCATCGGCACGCACCCTGTCAGTCCTACCAGGGTCGAGATCTGTCCCGACATGGCAATAACGATAACTTCTTTCCCTTCCGCGCCCACCTCCACTTCATTATTACATTCAGTGATTGCGGGTGGGTTCGTTGCGGCAATCCTCCTCGTAGTTCTCATTGTGACGATCGTCTTGATGTGTACACGAAGAAGAGCCCAACGGCGTAGAGGTTGTCAAGATTGTACGTTCGAATTCTTTTGACAATTGATCGACCAAACTTATCTCGAATCTGGCAGCCGAAAAAGAGAGCATTCGTTCCATCACTCCAAGTTCCATCATTCCTTTTGATCTGAAAGCAGAAATACCTCGGTGGTCATTCATACGTGCGCGCATATCCAGTTCTCGCGTCTCATCCGTCCCGCCTACATACTCCTCCATCGAGCCATTCTACGCTCGCCCGCGACATCATCATCGAGAGAAACACACTTCGCTTCCATGTCCAATCCGCCCAACCCACCTTGCGGCAAGGCCAGCATCGTGTATCACGCTCGACATTGCAGAGGTCCCCCCGGCGTATGTGGTGTAACCGCAGCTACACCGGGTTTTTTCCCATGCACAGGATATTTCTACTAGCCATAGTAGGCCGGAGGGTGGGTTGGTGTGCGCCATCTCCGTATCGGTCGTGCGTCGCGCGCACAGTGCCGACGACTCGTGGCGTCTTCCAGAACTCGACCACTCGACTGACAAATATTGCTCCCCACGCTCTCCATGCTCCGTTTTTCCTTCAATTTAGGAGGCAGTATTGAGGATGTGAATACAGAAGGCGCTGCTGGTCATGCGGCTTCTGCTGATGGGTGGAGCGATGCAGGGGTATGCAGGACACAGTTGGGCAGAGCTCATCCATAGCTATACCAAGTGTCAGTACGTCCTCTCGGCGCGGAGTCACCTTACCATTGAGAGCGTTGGACATAAAATGACATCACGCATCGTATTTATATCATGCGATCGTAACATGGATGTAAGGTACTTGGGTGATCTTTGCGGTTCAAAATTTGTGTCGACAAAGGAAAGATAGAAGTTCTGTTGATTGTAAATCAAACCCCGTGGATGTGTTTCCGGTCGAACACATCCGCGACTTTCTAAACAGGGGACAACACGTTTGGAGACGGTCTACATCCGCTCCTCTATGTCCTTCAGGATCTTGACTAGAATTGTCATCAGTATGACCTATTCATTAGGCAAAGAAATCGGAATAGCACAGGATTTTTATGCGCTCTGGGGATAGAACTCTCATGTATGAGATTGTTCGTATCCAGAGGCACACAAATACAACAAGCAATTCGGATCGGCTGTCATCTATTGGGCAGTATCAACAAGTAACAGTGAGCATGAATGATAGGAATCAAAGGGGATCAAATTCTCAGTACTATTATTGTCACATGCGCCAACCCATCAGCGGAGCAGATCATGAACAAGTACCGAATCATCTAAACCATCATCGTCATAACTTTCTCCGCAACAGTCTAGATGCCATGTCAGTGGCTGTGAGAATACTGAAAAGAAAACCGTGCGAAGGCTGCATAAGTAACTAGCCCATCATGACAGTCGGTGGTCAGAGATCTTCAGGAGAATTTCAGAACATATGCATTCGATGTGTCACCCGCATCTTTCATATGGGCTGGCCAGCCCAAGGTTGCTACGATTTATTCCAAGTCGTCAATATGTCGTAGAACACTCACTCACTGCCAACTTTGTCGAAATTGAAAGTAGTATTGCCTTTTTACACTTGTTAGTACACGCAAATGAACAGACACGTCAGGCAGTCTCGAAGCCGGATATGATCCCGTAGTATGCAGGTTTTTTCAGGAGATTCTGCACGAGGCTGATGAGAGACATCCGCTAACATGAAGGGATTGTAGGCTCACCGCATCCCAAGGGCACGCATCTCCCTCCCCGGGGAACGCACTAGGAATCCACGAATACTGTAATCGACCAGATCAACTACTTGTAGCTTCCTTCACAATGTCTCCAGCATCGTTCACCTTGTCAGTGAAATCCCATATGGTGACTCCCACACACCTCTCCACAGCATTGCATGCAGCGACCACTGTTTCATAATCACTTCGTTGCTGCTCGAGTCCAGCAACGCTGGGAGGAAGCGCTTCGAAGCGGATGTCGAGCTCCGTGATGGCGACCTCAATTCCGAGTGCGGTGAACTCAGCGAGGTTCTGCTGCATATCCGCTGGAACTTCGCCCACAATGAGGTGTGACTCCACCCCGACACCATCTATCGGCACACCCTGATCCTTCAGGGATTTGACGAGGTCCTTAAGTGCGCTCGCCTTCGCACCTTCAATGTACCATCAGAGAGGGTGAACGAGAAGGCACGACCACGCGGACGTACCGGCTCCTTCGATATTGTAGTCGTTGATATACAATTTGGCATGCGGATCTGCAGCTCGTGCGGCGCGGAGAGCAATAGGGATGTAACTCGTACCAAGCACGTCATACCAGAGATCAGTGCGGAAAGTGCCGTTGTCGTTGAATGGCTCTGTATTGTATTCTGCACCGGCCCTCTTCTCTAATTGATGAGGCGGAACTCACCGTTGATCACATCCCAACTGTCTGATATGGGGCAATTTCTGTGAGTTTGGGTGATATATGATGAAGAAAAGTATGACCTACAACTGTGGGGGAGGACAAGGATGAAGGGTTATATTTTACCATAAAGAGTCTAAGCTGCGAGATGACCACACTCACACTTGACTCTTATAGTGATTCACGAGGGTATAACAATGTCGTTCAACAATGAATTTGAGCTCTGGTGCTGTGAAGGTGCCATTGTTAATCCAGTCCGGCAGTTGGCTGTACCACACGCAATTGTGTCCTTTTTTGCAAGAAAGTTGGAGAGTACATCGGAGCTAGCTTTGATATGAGCGCACCTCTAAGCAGCTTTCCGGTATCCTTCGCCAAGTCAGCGATTTGGTCCCCCTGTTCGAAAGTAAACACGCCCGGCTCAGGTTCTGTTGCATACTGATTGGTATCGCTGCATGAGTCAATGAACGAGGGGGAGTGATTCATTTTAAATCTTACCCATTTCATACTATTGGCAGGAGTGAGTTGCCCAAACTCCTTGTATTGTTTCAGTATGGATACGTAAGCGGTATCATTGAGTTCTGGGTTATCTGTGGCGGTGCCGAAGTAGAGCTTGTGGGCTGCCTTCGCTGCAGTGTTCAATCCATATCCCTCGAATGTGGAAACAGTGGTATTTCTTGCGTTCGAAAGCAGCACTAGAGTCGAAATGAAGAGGAGAACCGAAGTGACGCGAAGGCCACAAAACGCGTGGAACTTCATGACAGCGAGCCAAAATTTCGCGGTATTTCGAGTTTCATTTTATACCCCCGTGTATGCTTGTATTTCCAGTATGGAACGCCATTGAGTACAATTGGCCGTTCCGGACGTGGGGTGGTGACCTACTTCACCACCTGTTAGCATCAAAGACGTTCGGGAGAGGATATATACCGGGATTCCAAGAATAAAAAGAAGCTCATTGAGTGTCACTCGTGACTGCTTCATTTCGCAGGAATGCGGCCCGCCATCAATGGTCAAACAAAAACAGGATAATATAATAGCCTCCAGGATTAGCTAAATCGCAGTGATCATTGCGAACATGCCACATCGACTCCCATTCACCTATGGCTTTACCACGGCGGATGTGCATCGTTCCAACGATGTGGATATAGGTGCAGACATAGAAGTGACTCGAAAGATAGAAGTCGAAGCTTGAACGCTGAGGCCATGCAGTTGATACCCTACAGGGTCTGGAAGAATGTCACCAGAGAGAGACAAACGGCTTGAAAAGTTGTGGGTGCGTATGTACGCATCCGGCCGTTCCGGCCCGGACTTTGTCACGAGGCTTATATTTCAACTTCCGACCAACGGCTTCACACCTGATTGATGATTTCTGAACGTGAACTTCTGGCCTGCTTATATATCTAACATACCTATCAAGTACGTGAGAGTTCTGGCGACGCTATGCAAACATCCAAAACAGGACTTCAAGATTCGAGACATCTGCTCACCGTCTACACTACGGCTGTTAGCAACGATCCATTGGGCGTCGTCGCTACCGCAAGTCCTGTAACATTGGATAAGCTATGTAATCGATCAAGTGCGAAGAGTGTGTGCAAGATGATGGCTGAGCCGTCCAAGGTCTATCAGGTCTGTCTTCTCCATCTCATTCTACTCACTTATGTTGCAGAGCTCGCTAAGCTCTATGCTCACTCTAGCTTGTATATGATCCCATTCGACGTTCTACATCACGACCAAGGCATTAACACTGTATCCTCTCTACGCCAGCTGGAGTGCACTTATAGTTTATGTGATTTATTCCATTTTGCGTCAATCAGCGAGCGGAAGTCGGTCATACTAACGAACAATTACAGGTTTTTATCTGTATCGACGCCTGTCACCCACTTTTCGCTCTGAGCCTCCTGGCGTGATGCCTCCCAAGCTTCAAGCGAGATTTAAGCTTGAGTGGCCCCATGTCACACTAGGGTTTGTGTGTCGGTTTGTGTGTGACAGCAACGCGCAGCAATACAAGCCAAGATCCTCTGAGATGTATTTGAAGAGCTACACGCTCCTTGTAACATATGATCACTATCACCCTTCTAATAGTAACAAGGTAAGCTGGATTGTTTCAACTTGACTGCCTCATTGATATTTTGGGGATTCTACTATGCCTGCGATTAATTTTTTGATGATGAGATGCATTGCATATCATAGAGCACGGATGGACTTGAATTGTATGTACAATTTGCAAGCGCTTGCCTTTGGCGCTTGGTAGACAGGCTACAATTTGCTGCGCCTCGATAAGAGCATGAGGTAAAAGTTGTTGGCACGATGTACGAGCCCAGAGCCTCGTCTTCCTGCCCTCAGCCTTCAACCTGCGCTTATCTTTAGTCTTCTGTCTATCTTGCGTCCATACACAACAATCGCCATGTCTCAACCGCCTGGTGGCAGTTGCAGGTTCTTCAGTAGCCCTCGTGGATGCAGGTTTAGAGAAAGATGCAAATTTACGCACGATCGCGATACATCTGCGTCCCCACGGGCGTCGCCACTACCAACACAACTGTCGACCCCCACCCAGTCACGTCGTCAAGGGACACCTGCAGCCAGCCGTGCTCCGCGCCAGGTCTGCGACTTCTTCTGGACGACTGGACAATGTGCGCGAGGTTTCGAATGCAACTTCCGTCATGAACGCCAGCATGGCGCTGGTCCGGCCCAAGATCAGCCTGCCACTGCACCGAGTGAAGAGCAGGCAGCCGACTTCTTCTCTGCGGAGGGTCTGGCCATCAATATTGGGTCTGTTCGCGAGGAACGTCACACGCTCAACCCGAGCGAGGTCCATAACCATTTGAAGGAATTTCTGCGGGATAACTATACATTCGAGAGTGCATCGAAGGTTCAAGGGTTCGTCAGGATCCTGGGTAGTGTTAATGACAGAAACAAAGCTTGGGTACGATCTTTGTTATCGGTTCTCGGATCTTCGACTGCTAACTCTACTGTGGTAGAACACTGAAGATGCGCAGGTGGGTACCTTCAATACATTTGTGGTCTGACAAGACTGACCTCGTCTGAAGGCATTGCTGGAGGTGATCGTCAAAGTAAGTGCATACCAAATGATTCCGATATACAATCAACAGTGCTGACGTGGCGTTTGATGTCGGAAAGGGGAATATACTTCTTCGTATCGGCGATGTTCTTCGTTTTGAGCCCGTGGACTTCAGAGTTAGCTATGGTAGCGGCGCTCTTTCCTTCCAACGGGGTTATTTTCCCGTTTTCCAAGTGAGCGAGCATCTCGTTATTTTTGCGATGATATCCGAACCATTATCTTAGTTCTTTGCATCGGATCTTATTCTCAAAACGACATTGCACAAGCATATCAAGTGCGCAATGCCTCTTCGTTCTTATCTGTTACTGATCAGTTCACAGTCACTTATACACTGTTCTGGAGAACAACCACGAGGTCGTATTCAACGTTATCCGGATTTGTATGGCGGCAATGATCGAAAATAGCTCCTGGAAAGATCCTACCCCAGGGCTTTTGCCATCCCTACAGAATAACCTTGACGGTGTGACTGTATTCAAAGTGTTGTCCACCATAATTCTCCAGTGAGTCTGATGAAGAATGCCGTTGGTACATAGCTTCATGCGGTTTCTGGTAGATATCTCAACCGGTTCAAGGATTCAGTGCGCAACCATCCAAACATCGTCGAACTGGTCAATAAGTTTTCCTCTTGGTTTGAACTTTGGGAGAAGGCTGTATCTACATCGCCACCACGATTCGACGATGTGATCACCTCGTCACCTCATAACACACGCATACTGATCATTGGCCAACTCCGCGAAGAGATCGACCGTCTGAAGGCTATCGTGCAACGAGAATCCGATACTTTGCGGAAGCTCACCCGTCCTTCCGCAAGACCCTTGGTCACCCCCGCTCAGCGGAGTGAGGCGTTAATGGGGCAACTAGTGCAGACATACGACCCACCTGGTACGCTCCGTACGGCGGGTCCACGTCACGACAATGACTTTGAAGACATCTCGAAGATCCGGATCGCCCCATCACACAACGAATTACTTTCACCGCTGCCTCCCTACCTCCCTGTTTTTCTTCCCAACGCACCGCATCATCGGCCCGCAAATTCAATGGAACGACATGTCGACATCCAATTCGTCTTTTAAGGGAGAGGAGCTGATGTGATGACATTTCGTATTGTTTTTCCTGAACTATGCTAAAGGCCAGCGCCGCCAAAAGTTCGACCACTCGGTCATCCATTATGGCTATCCATGACGACCTCACAGCGATGTCGAAGGGATCTCGAAAGAAAAAGGACCGTACAAAAATTGGAGGAGCTGATCGACAAACCGCGGGAGCATATCGCACCAGCGCTATGACTCTGTGTTTCTTCCAGGTATATACCAATGTCAATTTCGGCTCTGTGAGGGCGGAAAGGCGCGCCATTACTGTCGGTCTGCAGCTGGATGCCCCTCCTGGCGCTCCGAGGGATCCTAGCTCGAAGAAAAGAGCCGAATATTGGGAACATAGCAAACGACTGCAAGGTGGAAATCTTGTTGCGCTCGTGTTAATCAAGCCGCAGACCCTTAGAATCTTTCTCGGAGTGATCACTTCCTCCGGAAAGGATATCGTCGAATCATCGAAACGCCACGAGTCTCGACTTGAAGTCCGTGCATCTTTTTTCGACGCCGAGGTGGAACTTATGGCCCTGCGTGAAGAGCATATCTCTTCTAGCAAGTCTACATTCGCAATCCTGGTAGACAATGGCGTGATGTTAGAGTCGGTGCGGCCCTTCCTCGAGAGGCTACAGACGATTGAACCTACGGAAATTCCCTTTGTGCGCTACATTGCTCAGAACGCATCGCTTGTAGATCTCCAGATTCTGCCTCCCCGTTACGCCACTGCGCCACGCTTCTGCTTCAAGTTACAATGTCTTGCTAAACCAGGTCAGCTAATATCGGATCTCAACATCTCACAGCCGAACGCGGTCACCGTTGCCCACCGTCAATTGCTGCGATCCAGTGAACTGGACTCAAGTCAGGTTGATGCTTTGCTTGCAGCCCTCACGAAGGAGGTTGCACTCATACAAGGGTAAGACAACAGCCTGTTCTCCACGTTTGCGAACTCACTTTGCTTCAAAGGCCACCTGGCACAGGCAAGGTACATAAGCATCAGTGCTTTAAAATCACGATACCTAAATATTTTGTTTAGAGCTTCACCGGGAAAGAAATCCTTCGCGTGCTTTTCTCTAGTGGAATAAAGCCTATTGGTACGTTCCGCCCACCTTCACGTTCCGTTAATTTTGACCATAAATGTTTTTACTTCAAGTGCTAATCGCATATACAAACCATGCTGTTGATCATATGCTAACGTCCATCCTCGATGCCAAAGTCACTGAGAAGATTGTCAGGCTTGGGTCACGTTCATCGGATGAACGAATCGCACAATATACACTGGACAACTTGGACAAAATCGCAGCAGCTTCTTCACTT
Source organism: Grifola frondosa (assembly GCA_001683735.1). Taxonomy (NCBI): domain Eukaryota; kingdom Fungi; phylum Basidiomycota; class Agaricomycetes; order Polyporales; family Grifolaceae; genus Grifola; species Grifola frondosa. The sequence continues at coordinate 312,655 of LUGG01000043.1, read as the reverse complement.
GATCGCTCCATGAAGCGTCAGTATGCAATCATGAAGCAGTTAGAGGGGGACATTGTGCAGGTGATGGACTCTATACAGCTTCCACTACTAACGTGGGACAAGGTTGAGGAACACCTTGACATTCATTTTCCCGATCATGCCGAAAGTCTCAGAGAACCACCTTATTGGATCGCTGCATATGCGGAGCGTGTTTGGGCGGATGAAGAAGTAAACGGCGACTGGACAACCGTCAAGAAGAAAGCAAGGAATGCTGATAGCCAGATGGACCGTACATTCTACGGCTTTTGGAAAGATGGCCAAGATATTCAGCTGATTCAACCGCCGCCCAAGCCCAAGCCCCCCAAAATGCCTCAGTCTAAAGATCGGAAACAACAGGTTGAAACGCCGATGACACCATCACTGGATCCTTTTGTTTTCCAGTTCTTTGCTAGCCTAGGATTTGGGACAGCAATCCCGCGTATTCCGATGACCTCGCGTTCCCTGGAAAACCTTCTAGAAGTGTCTGCTGTTTGGTCCATGTCTCTTCAAGAACGTCGTCGGCTGGCAGCGGAATGGGAAAGGAGGATCCGTGAAATGGCGTACAATTCTCATTTACAAACACTACGAAGCTTTGCGTACGAGGTACAAGGAAGTCTGCGACGAGTACAACGATATGAAGGATGAGGTACGTCCAAAGAATCTCCGATTTGAATCCGTTCTAATCACAAGAGCGGTAGAGTCGTAGACGCCTTCTTAGCAACACTGATCTGATTGCGTGTACAACAACTGGTGAGCAAATGCATTCTGGACAACTGATACACTCCTCACTCATGTTTCAATCAGGTGCTGCAAAAGTGACCTCTCTTCTCAATGTGAGCATTAGTCCCAACGATGGTAGATGAAGTGACTGAGCTGATTACTTACACCAGAGTGTCGCACCGAAAGTCCTTGTTGTCGAGGAAGCTGGACAAGTCCTTGAGGCCCATATTTTGACATCACTGGTCCCATCAGGTGCATGGTCGGTCCTCAATATGTGTTACCCATAGATACTGACCAAATTACATCGAAAGTCCGTCACTTGATTTGTATTGGAGATCCTCAGCAGCTCCGTCCTTCTCTCGCAACATACGGTAAGCTCTGCCAGGTCGCCAGGTCCCTTGAAATATCGAATGATTTTAATGTCCTTGCAGCACTGTCAATGGATAGTGAACGTGGCAACGCACTATTCAAATTTGACAGATCCCTTATGGAACGACTATCAGATTCTGGCCTGTCAATGTCACAGATCAACGAACAACGTCGAATGCGACCTGCCATATCCCATTTCATTCGGTGAGTTTTAAACTGCATGACATTGAAACACGTAGTACTTACCCATCATAGGAAAATCCTATATCCAGCGCTCAAGGATCATGACGTAGTACTTCACTATCCTTCCGTCCAAGGAATGCAGAACGATGTTCACTTCTTTGATCACACGAACAAAGAAAATGACTCAGACGATACAGTTTCCAAGTATAACACGTTTGAGGTACGCAATGGCAGCCGAGTAATTTTACTAATCACTGACATGATAATACAAGGTTGAGATGATTCGCGACCTCGTTTTGTACTTCTTGAAACAGGGCGTCTACAATGGTGCAGGCGACATTGCAGTGTTGTGCGCATATCTTGGTCAGCTGCAAAGAGTTCGAGCGGTACTCCGGGATTTGAAGATCGCCGTCGCAGTCGATGAGAGAGACGAGGAGCAGTTGGCGAGACAAGGCATCGTTGATGAAGTCGAATTTGAAGAGGTTGTTGTTGCTAAACATGTTGGTACTTTTATCGATATTCCTGTCTTCCACTGCTCAATTTTTTACTAGGTTCGACTTGGAACTGTGGATATTTTTCAAGGACAAGAAGCAAAGATCGTGATTGTCTCTCTTGTGCGAAATTCGGGAGCACATGAAACAGGTTCTGCGTCAATCGGTTTTCTCAAAGTATAGCTTTCACTCAATATTGTTTCATATTCTAATCATTTCATTCGATGATAGAGCTCTAACCGCATCAATGTCGCACTCTCGAGGGCGAAACACGGGCTCTACATCCTTGGCAATGCTTCAAACCTTCGAACGAATCCAACATGGTCTACCATCGTTGATGAACTAGAAGCACGGAATCAGATGGGACATGGACTACCGATCATCTGTCCCCGTCATCCTGACCAGAAACAGTTCATAACTCGGCCTGGCGAACTCGGTCGCTTCGCTCCAGGGGGCGGATGCTTACTGCCTTGTGGTTTTCGACTTATGTGCGGACATACATGCCCATCATCAGTGCGTCTCATATCATTGTGAATGGTAACCGAATTAAAAGCTGCTATTATATAGTGTCACGCCGCCCTAGACAACCATCGGACCGTGAAGTGTTACATGCCTTGCAATCGTACTCCATGCTCTCGTAATCACCCATGCTCTAAGCGTTGTTCAGATGAATGCGGTGATTGCGAATTCCCGATGTATCGAGTTATGTTGCCTTGCGGTCACGAAGCGGAGAAATTGCCTTGGTCAGTACTTATAGCATAGTAGAAGGGTCGTACACTAAATCTTTCACAGTTACATGCTGGAACAGCTTGCCGCTTACGAGTGCGAAGAACAGGTAAAGAAACAGCTCCCGGGCTGCGAGCATTCAGCAATGGTACCTTGCCACCAGGATCCAGCCTCATATGAATGCAGAGAGCTTTGTGGCGGGACGATGGGATGCTGCTCGAAGTCATGCAAGTCTCGGTGCCACGACTGTCAAAAAGCCAGTTCTGCATCCATGACCCCCGTGACAACCAGAATTCAACGAATGCATCACGTTGCACATCCTTGCGACAGACATCTCTACTGCCAGCACACGTGCGGCTTAGATTGCTCACAGGATCATATTTGTAATACGGCCTGTAAGCAAGGTTGTCGTCAACGATGTATTCATCACGCATGCGTTCAACCGTGCTGGCAGCCTTGTGCGCCTTGTATGGAACCTTGTCCATGGTCGTGTGCACATCATTCCTGTCCTGTGTTATGTGGATCAGTGCGTATACAATTAGTATCTATCTGGAACATGAGCTAACTATGTGGCGGCTTCGAAGATTTGTGTCCGGCTTCCATGCGATGAACCGTGCTCAAATGTACTCCAGTGCGGACACCCATGTCCTTCCCGTAAGAATTCATCTTCTATATCTAACGCGAATCACTGATACTATTCCACCTCCAGTTTGCGGAGAACCATGCTCGAGACAACGCTGTGTGGATTGTTTGCCATCCGATAGGAAGGAGGATATCGTAGACTTTATCATGCAGCGACGCCTCAGTGACATTGATCTGTCTTCGGCCGACATCAGTGAACGCCTGATCAGTCTTGAATGCGGCCATACCTTCACCGTTGAAACACTCGATGGACACTGCGGTATGGGGGACTACTACGAGATCGACCAAGCTGGCCGTTTCATCTCCCCTAAAGCGCCTCCAATCACATTCCAAAGTCCACCAACGTGTCCGACGTGCAGAGGGCCTATTACTTCATTGCGGCACGGCAGAATCACCAAACGTGCAACATTGGATATTCTTGAACAAAATGTCGCGAGCACCATGTCTCATGACCTAGACAGCCTCACTCCACAGGTCGAAGAACTGACCTTGACATTGAAGGATACCCAAGAGTTGGCGAAGGCACTCCCCGAAAATCTCAACGATATGTCGCCGCGGCCCGCCTCTGTTGATACAATGGCGAGCGGAAATCCGAACGAACCTCTCGGGGTAAACCGGCTAGACACGTACGCTATCAAACTTTGCACGGAATAGCCCCCGACGAGGCCACAGCATGGTGTACCATGATCAAAGACTATCTAGCTATACATCGTCGTATCTACCGGATCGCTACCACTCGTGGGGCTCATGTGAAAGCGTACGAAGCTGCACTCGCGACCTTGTTCAGATTGGAAATGGATTCTATCGCGAACGACCCCACTCGAGCTTCAGAGGCACCGGAGCCCGTCGCTATGAGAATCGTCGATCAAAAGATCGGACAACCTCCCCATAAAGCAGACACGCGTTTCCAAATCGAGGCCTACTTCTTATTATTGGAACTGCGTTCTATGCTAGCACAAGTAGCTTTCAGTCGTCTCCAAGGCCTTTCAACCTCAGTCAACCAGTCAGCAAGTGATGCAGACCTAGATGTCACTCCAGTCCTTCGTCAGCGCCACCGGGACTTGTGGCAATCATTCGTGGACTTCCTCTACGATTCGTGCATCGCCGATGCGAAGAAAGCATTCACGATAGCTGAGAAGTCGTCTGCATCCCGCCAGACCGCACGATCCGCGATCTACATCCTTCGTTTCCAATTCGAACAATTCCGCTTCCAGGTCCTGTTTGAGCGGGAAAATCTTCTTAAAGCAAGGCTATTGACTGAAGACAGACGGAACAGGCTGGCTAGACAGATCAATGCCAGGAAGTTGGAGATGCTAACGTTGCTTTTCCAAATACAACGAGACTATATACGCTGCCGTCCTTCAAGAAACACGGAAGATCTCAAAAACGAGCGGAAATGGGTAGACGAGAATTGTCGCCAGAAAGTCGAGCACTGGCGTTCAGAATGCGACGAACTGGAGAAATATGTTCTAACGGACGGGATTTTCTATGAACCGCTATCGCTTCAGGAGAAAAGCGATATCGTCAAGGCTTTCAACTTCTGTAAGTCAGATCCTACGTTATATGCCGGCTCTGATTGAAGAGTTTGTTCAGCCCACAGAGGTCACTTCTATAACTGCGAGAATGGACATACATTCGTGATCGGCGAGGTAACGTCTTTGTATCCTGCACATCCACTTGCAGCTTACCGGGGCATTATAGTGTGGCGGAGCAATGCAAGCATCAAGGTGTCCAGAGTGTCATGCTCCCGTTGGCGGCAATCAGCACACTCTTATCTCATCGAACGCACGGGCGGCCGAGTACGAAGCCATTGCTGGTGGTCAAGGGTCTCTCCCAGGGGTCTTTAATTGGACGAGGGGCGCATGAATGACGCAGCGACGGCGTTTCTGAAAGGATATATTGCGAAGATTTTGACTGTCTGTCATGTACGGTTCGTAAACCCTTCCACCAGTCCTACAACGTGGGACCATCTCGATGTATGTGTGTATGATAAATCATTTCAGGAATAACATGCTGTGACCGACGATGAAGGACGTGATGCAAGGAATCATTTGTTAAAGTTCAAGTTCAACATTTGACGACTACTTTTGTCATCTGCAGGCTTTTCTACTGCTTCAATGGCTACCCTTGAAGGTTTATTTGAGAGCTGATGTTAGGTCCTCGGATGACGAGGGTTCAATTGTTTGGTTCCATGATACTGGACGATTCTCGAAGTCCAACAGAGATACAGCTCTGGTGTGCGCCGTCGGGTCCTAATAGAGTTTCGTTGAAGCGACTTCTTGGGACCTCGCGCCACAATCATACGAACTCCCATCTAACCTGCAGAATTTGCCTGTTTTGATAAGTCACAATCTTGATCCCTTCTCCCGACATTGCTCAAGATGGTCGGTGAACTCCTAGCGAGTCCACCGGATGATGATTGGGCGCTAAGCAACCGTGAATACATAAGTCATGACAGTGTGATGATACTACCGCAAAATGGGTTAAGAGATCAGATCGAAGGGTGGGAGGGCGAAGCGATGACATGATAAGCTTCGAGGAGGGTATCATGAATGAATTATAGCGGAGCAGTGCCAGCGCTGACAACCTGACGTCGCAAGCAGCCGGTGTATCGCTCTATGTCATCCAGCATGGAGCTATCGTAGCGACGCCTTGGAGGACCGCGTGCTCATCGTGGGCAGAGCTGCCGGAACGGCTAGGCCATCGTTCTCGCTGCCGGCTGCCTGATTGGCGCTGACATTCCGAATGGAAATGAGCACCTCTTTGCAGTACTTGAGCTTGTCCACGAGGCGCTGGTGAAATTTCGCTTGCTCCGGATCGGCCACCGGAGAACGAAGAGATAGAGCCATGACCTCGCTCAGTGTCCATCGCGTCAACTTGTAGTTCTTGTCGATGTGTGTAATGAGTAGGCCCTGTGAAGAGAGAATAACTTTTGAATGATCGTAGAAGTTGAACTGCGCGAACACAGAACTGGTCAGAGCTGAGCGAACGCATTAGGAAAATGGGATTTACCTGTAAGACATCATGACTCATCTTGAAAACGATGACATGCTTCATACGAAGGTATTTCTGCACAAAGTCCATGCCTTTCGTGCGGTCGAGGTCTTCGAACGTATAGTGGTACTCGCCATATAGCCGATCCATGATGTACCGCTCGAAATGTTTCAGCAGATACACCTTGCTCTTGAGGTCCTCCGGATATTCCGACACGGTATGATTCTTCCGCACATAGACAGAGCCCTGGCGTCTCGATGAGATATAATCAAAGTGACTGCCAACGTGAGAAAGTTAGTGACAGCAAAGCTCAGAAACGAAAAGGACGTACTGCTTATCAGGAGATAGCACAATCGTAGTACTGTCATTAAAGTGCACTCCGACCGACCCGTCAGTCAAAGCATACCCCATGCCGTACTTGTTGCAGTAGTCCACCCAAGAAACAATGAATATCTTCGGGTCAGGCAGGTCGACATCCTCGCGCGGGTCTCTGAACAATCTACCCAAGCCCTTGGCCTCAAACGCAGCAGTGAGGGTCTGGGCGGCAGCGTCGAATCCACTCATGCGGAGGCCTCCAGGGCCGCTCGCAACAGAAGGCAAGCCTATACCCAAGTCAGCATCCTCATGAACGATCTCTTTCTCCCTTTCCTTGATCCGCTCTCGCGGATCCATACCACGGGGAGGGATGTTCTCCTGGTCCTCGGACCCAATGACGGATCCTTCCACACTAGCAGGTACCATTTGTGCGACGATACGCGCCTTCTGCGACTCCAGCTCTTTCTTCCTAAGCTCCTCCTGCCGTGCACCTGTCCCGTTACCATCGTGCTCTTCGATGATATTCTGAAGGCCTGTAAGACCACCCAAGCGCCCCGGGCGGGTAGGAGACTTGCCATCCTTCGCAGCCTGCAGCTTCCGGATGAGTGGCTGCTCGCCACGCGGAGGCAACGGGGCGACGAGCAACGGCTGCCGTGCAGAGCTGAGAAGCGCAGAGATAGGACTACCCGGCTGTACAGCTTTCTGGAACTCCTTCTCCTGCTGCGCCAAACTCGATGTTACTCCCTTCAACTTCTGGGTCCCAGCACTCTGCGCTGGTGCACTAGGGACCGCGATGCTCGTTGTCTGGTCCTGTTCGAGCAGAGCATATCGTCTCAGGCGCGCAAGGTTAGCCTCTGAAGTCTGGCGCGTGATATGGCGGAAGTCTGGGGGCCCGTCGTGTGCAGACGTTGGGATGTATCCCGGCACAATGCCAGCAGTGAACCATGAGTGGTCTACGATCTCATGCAATGTCGGACGCTGTTGCGGATCTGGTGTTAAGATCTGTTGCACGAGCTCTTGTACCGGGCGCGAGACAGCGCGTTCCGCCGGGAACTCATACTCGTTGTCGCGGATCCTCCTACAGCGATAATATGTAAGTTTCATTGATTCAGACATTTCACACGACACTTACTTGTAGATCGCTTTGACGTCTTTCGTCTGAAAGGGCGGGCGGCCCACAACGAGCGTGTACAGAATCACGCCAATGGACCAAGTATCGACTTCGAAGCTATGTCCGTTGGCAGTGTCAAATAACACTTCAGGCGCGATATAGTTCGGAGTCCCACAAATTGTCTTCTTCCTTTCTCCCGGACTTTCAATCAGGGCGGCTAGTCCAAAGTCGCCGACCTTGACGTTCATGTTCTTATCCAGGAAGAGGTTGCCCAATTTCAGGTCGCGGTGGATCACTTGATGGGTGTGCATGTAGTGGCATGCCCCAATCATCTGCACCATAAAGTACCGCGCCTCGGGCTCCGTAAACCGCCGGCGGCGACGGAGCATATCCATTAGCGACCCGTTGTGGCACAACTCAAGTGTCATATAGACGTTCTCTTCGTCCTCAAAACAGTCCTGGAAGCGGACAATGTTCGGATGGTCCAGAGACTTATGGATCTTGATCTCTGCGTACAGCTGGCGAGCGTGTTGAAGAGCATTATCGTGTGCACGTGCTAAGTAGACGTACCTTAGTTTTAGCCTTCTTGGTCTTAAGGGATGATTTTGTTACGACCTTGCATGCTGCTCGATGGCCCCGCACATCCTGGACTTCGTATACACGGGCAAATCCCCCTATGATGAAAGATACCATGGTTAACACCAGCCGAAGGAACGATGTGAGATTGGGGATGAGAGAACTGCGAACGAATACAACTGCAAAGCAATAATGGTAAATAGCAGCCACGCCCACGGAGAGAACTACTGCGTGAACGAAGGGCCCGCTGGACCATGTCGCTTGCCTTTGAAGCCTAGACAGCCCGAGTAGTGCCACTTCCGTAGTCATGGTACGGCCTCCTTCGGGGCATATCCCAATCACATATTGACAAATCTTCCGCTGGGCCTCAGGCCAAGCGGTAAATTTGCATAACAAGGTGAAAGACTAACCTCGCCCAACATGCCAACGCGAATGAACTCGACCGAGCGGCTCTTGTCAATGATGACCTTGGGCGGCGAGGGAGGAGTCACTTTTGCATTCTGTCTGGGAAGGGGAGGAGATGGAGGTTGCTTTGGGTTCTCCTGCGGTTTGGGCGGTGTTCCTGGACGATGGTGAGGAGGATGATTGCTAACACGATTATTGACAGCATAGTGATTGACGGCGGCGCCAAGAGGGTGACGACGAGGGGGAGGCGGCATGGTGGTATACAGAGGCATGGACATCGTTCTTGAAAGGCCTAACGCCGTTGATGTCAATGAGGAGGGAGTGAAGAGCAGCAATGTTCGACTTGAACGTGCAGAGAGCGTGTTTGCCACCATTATGTAATCGCACGTGGCATCTCTACGCGTTCTCGCGACAAATCATGTGACCGCGACTATGCGGGCATTCCCGGTGTCGAGAACCAGTTCGAGCGAATTCGTTGTTCAAGAGAACCGCCTTGGAACTGCTAATTGTTGTTCACGCGATCACGACCGCCCGACTCAAGCCCGACTGGCAACCAGCTCCCGACCACCTGATCTCCGCATCGCCCACTTGCCTTGTTCTTTCCGTAGAAATGTGCACAATAAAATTCCATCGGTATTGTTTTCCAACGAGTTCATGCAGTGAACCAATAAAACACACGGCGTATTCACCCGTCAGTATGCTCCTTTCTTCGATCCCAGTACATGTAGTGCGCGATAATCAAGTCATTTAGCTATGTGAGTATAATGGACCTTTGCGAACACATTGCTAGCTGACTCGCTCCAGAGTTCATCTCAATGCATCTCGGCCGTTACAAAGAAGTATATGACAAACTCGGAGAGCAGTCCTCCTGCAGCCGCTTTGCGGCATGCATGCATGGTATCTTTTTCTACTCCACTAGAGCATTATTTCCACAGCGCGAAATGTATTGAGAACTTAAGGCAGCGAAGCATGCGGAAATTTCATCGTGAGTATGGGCAAGAACGTCGGTAACTTCATCAATCCCAGGTGGAAGAGGACATTCGCCATCCATGGGTATCTGATGATTTGTAGGTCATCCCGGGGCCGTAGCACGTCGTTACCTTCTTAACATAGACTCTAGCGAATATTGTGTCTCCCTATTCGGGCCTCCGAAGTCAAGGACAAGGTCGAGGCGAGAAATGGGGCCTCCTGCAGAAATTCTCAGCCCCAGAATCCCTTTTGATCCGCTGGTCTCATCCACCCTCGTGCATCGATACCGAGCAGGCTCTATCGCGCAAGCAGAGACAGATGTAGGACAGCCGAACTTGGTTCTCCCACGCTTCATGCGGTGCACGCACCGAGACCAGTTCAACCATCACCGCAAGTGATCCAGATCGATAACACAAAGGGAGCTCTGAAATCATCGTGCGGGATAATTCCCGCGCCCCCACCTGATAACGACAATAGGCTCGTTGCAGCTTCCACTTCTACAAATTGGGAAGATCGTTTGATTAAGTCATCAAGTGATTCCTCCAAGGTGCGCGCGGCTATCCAGACTCAGAACTGTAGCACTTTCTTCCCCCAACACCTTCAACTCACTCCGTGTCATTACGCAGAGCGACCACGTTTCCAAGACTTTATCAACAACCAACGAGCCCGTGTTTATCCCCCGCTATCGTGTTCCGCTCGGCGTTATTCGAAATTCAACTTTCCCGTTACGCCACACCGCCACTCGCACTTCCCCATATTCAATAATGGCCGCCTCCATGATCGAGGTCGATGAGTCTGAGCATTTGGATGTAACGCGTCCCCCTGTCCACCGTCATCTGCGGTCAAAACCATCCAAGAGCGGCGCCGTATCCTTTATTCATCCGGCGTCAGCTAGATGTCCTCGCTCGCATGTCCCCCCAACTTCTCCTCGTTCCCATCCCACCACCACCCTATCAAGTTCGTCTCTCTGCAACTCCGTGCCGCGCATGACCACCCCGCCGAGCGACGATTCTTCCGTCGCGCCCGCATGCAGGCGCGCTCGTCGTCGCAGCGGCGTCGTGGCTCAGATGCCATGGACGTCGAGTCCGCGCCTATACCCACTCCAACAGCCCCATCACCGCCACTAGCTGTGTTCGGCATGCCGGGAGTATCTACCGCCATCTCAGAATCAGGAATGTCGTTCCGGGATGTGGATGACGATGAAGACATGGAGCGGGATAGCCACCCCGCCGAAACTGTGGCGCAGAGTCAGCTTTCGTTGGCTCAGCGACCGCAAGCTATTGACGAGGACGACGACATGCTCGCTGATACGGGAGTGGCACCCTCGCCAGCGGTGGTCAGGAACCAACCTGAAACACCATCTAAGGTACACGAGACTCCTTCCAAGCCAAGCGAGTCCTCACCCGAGCCGAATGAGGTGGCCAAGCTGAATGATACCCCACCCAAGGTCGCGACACCCAGCCAGACGACTTCGAGTGCCAATGGCGGCGAGTCGGTCGACAAGACCAACAAGATGGAGACGAAGGTCGACGAAGTACGAAAGTGGACGCGACCGTCAAAGTGGATGAGACGATCGCAAAGACAGCCAGACGACAGTTCCTGTCGAGGCGCCATTGCCGCGTGCCCAGACTGCTGCGGCGGAAGAAACGATTCCTCAGGCAGAGCCGGCGGGTTCCTCACAGACACCGCGGCTCCTCAGGTTCCAATGGACATGGCGAAGATGAGGTTGAATGAGGCGTTGCAGGAAACAGCACGCATTCGTGCACTAGCACATCAACAAGTGCAGGCAAGAGACGTGGAAGATCTCGAAAGGCTCCTCCTCGAAGCACTCGGGAGGATCCGGATGCAGAGTCTCCCTCCACTCAACCTGCATCATCGAGTGCCCCAGCCGTGCAGTAAGTACATTAATCATGTGATGATCTATATGTCTGAATGTCTATGCTAGGCCGTCGCTGGCTGCCCCAGTCACCCTGCATCATTGATGTCCAGCGTCGAGAGGGACCCATCTCGGATCCCTTACGAAGCAAAGGGAAAGTGGGTGGACCGGCGTAGTGCAGGGAAATTACCTTCGCAGTAAGTGCGATTCATTTTGCAAATGTCCATAGATGATTCCAACAGTTATTCGGCAGATCGCCGCGAACAACCGCCCCGCATCGGGACCAAGCAGCGCAAAGGCAGCTGATGCGGTAATGAGCGTGGCTCCCAGACCCTGTCTAAAGACAAGGGCAAGGGAGTCGATAGAAGTGGTGCTTTAGCACCACCGTCACGGTGAGAAGCATTGTCACATGCAGTTTATCTGGGTTGCTGATGTTGTCTACTAGGTCATCATCTCCCTCTACCTCTCAATCAGTCCTCGACGAGGCTTTCCGTCTATCAAAGGAGGCACAAGGCAAGGGCAATTCCTCTATGCCACCGCCGTCGACGAAGGCTACTCCCGCAACCCGGGTGTTCCTCCCCGGCGTACGTCGTCAATTCTCCAAGCCTATGCCTCCACCCCGCCGTCCCGCCGAAACAGCTCCATCATTCGGTGTCATTATGACACCCTTAACAGGCCCTCCAAAGCTGCTCCAGCTCCATTGCCCACGAATCCCGAGAAACGACTCAAGGAGATGAGATTCATGCGCCAGCGGGAGCAAGCGGCCGCAAGAAAAGCTCTCCTGGATAAAATCAAGGGAAAAATGATGAGGCAATCTCTCAGGCTGTAGCACCTGCTTCGCCTGTTGTGACAGCTGCACAGTGAGCATAAATATTTGTCTGGCTAATGATGAATCCTCTGAACCATAACCTCTCAGACCATTATTTCCAAACTCGAATCCGAGCATCTCCAAATTAGATGCATCCGTACCTGAAGTTTGCGAAGACTAACACCCAAGATCGACCTGAAAGGTCTCTTCTTCCAGTGGAAGCAATTCATTTGCGTTGCGTCCGAGTATCCTCGCTGGCTCCTCCAGTGTCGACACATCGTCGCGGCCAAACCAACTCGACACACCTCCCAGCAACCGACGGGATGTCCGACGTCGACACGAACCAGGTTGCTGGCCCAGCTGCTGCGAGGTGACCAATAATGTCAAGACGACCATTCTCTTGACTCCGGCTCGTCTTCGTTACAGGCTACGACGTGAGAGAGCATGTTTTTATTATTATGTTTACTCATACCATCTTCCGATTTAGTTTACCGTCTGCTCCCCGTCCGCGCCCGCAAATGCTGAAAGCCAAGAGACGCAATGGCGCTCGATGTCGGCATTACCCCTTCCGCGAACCACATGGACGGAGGGACTTCGCCGATAAGAATGCTCCCTCGTTTGCCATTCAGCCTGCCGAACCTGGAGCCAACGTCCCAGCTGACGAAGCGATATTCGACTTCGGAACGATGTCAGTTGCTGAAATCCTCGGTATCGCTCCGCACGGAGGAAATGCAGTGGATGCGGCAGTCAGCACCGTCAACCCGTTGGATGCCGCGGTCCGTCCTTCCAACCCATTGGACGCTGCAGTCGGGGTCCCCAACCCATTGGATGCTGCAGTTGGGATTACAACACGTCAGATGCTGCAGTCCTTCCTACCCGCTGGAATTCTACGATCCGTCCTTTCAACCCGTTAGGCGCTGCAGTCCTGTCTTCCAACCCGTTGGACGCTGCAGTTCGTCCTTCCAACCCGTTGGATGCCGCTGTCCGTCCCACCAACTCCTGCAACTACTCTTCAAATTCATTAGACGCTGCAGTCCCTTCTGCCAACCCTGGAACCCGCAGTCCGTCCTTCCAACCCGTTGGATGCTGCAGTTCGTCCTTCCAATCCGTTGGATGCCGCGGTCCATCCTTCCAACCCGTTGGATGCTGCAGTTGGAGTCCCAACCCATTGGATGCCGAGTTGGATTTACCAACCCGTTGGATGCTGCAGTCCGTCCCACGGCTCATGGAGTTCTGCTATCCATCTTTCAAATCCATTGGACGCTGCTGTCCGTCCTGCCAGCCCCTGGAGTGCCGCGGTCAGTCCTAACCCGCTGGACGCTGCAGTCCGTCCCTCCAACCCGTTGGACGCTGCCGTTCATCCTTACAACCCCTTAGATGCTGCGGTTCGCCCTCCCAACCCGCTGGACACCGCGGTCGGTATCTCCAACCCAATCCAGTATGGGACTTTTGGAGGTCTCCCTTCGCCTGTGCCGGCGTCGGGTATGCTCTTCGAACAAGAAGCTTCGCGGTCTCGATCATCAATCGCAGCTGATTGGGGACCCCTTCCTTCCGGTGATCCGGTGGCCGACGCCGACACCTCGGACGGTTCAAAACGAGGATGCCATGGATTTCGAATATTTCGCTGACTTCTTCGTGCCTACCGAGCAGCCCCCGGTCAACTACGCAGAGTACGCCGACGCTGCTGCCTCATATACAGCGGACCCCATGATTTGGAATGCTATTTTTGACAACGGCCCAACAGCCCAGCCAACGGTGCAGCCCGCCACGTCTGCACCGGAGAATAATACCACTTCTGGTGTCGAGGATTATACCCAGTTCATGGATATCTTCGAAGAGGACGTGATAGCGAAGATTGCTGCGGAGGCGGATGAGATGCATGCTCCCATGTTTATACTGGATGATCCAGACGACCCCTGCGTCTTTCCAGGGTTTTCATGCAACAAGCCATCGAGATCGGGATCCAGACTCGGTGATGCACGACCGACACAGACGACGCCGCCCATCGTCTCAGCGGCTGCAGACAAAAAGCCCTCGTTGTCTGAGCGCCTGGGTCGCGATCCGCTCACTGCACCCTCATTTTTCACCGGTTCGTCTGCGTTCAACGCGTCTTCGCCAACCGATGAGTCCGTAAATACCCCCGCACCCGCCCCTGAACCAGCTTCATTGTCTGTTTTCGACTCGCGGTCCCTCCTGAGCAACTTCGGAAGTCTTGATTCTGCCAAGGCATCTGTGTCGGCAGAAGAGCCTAGAGAAAGGGCACCACCAAGCTTGCCTGTGCCTCCCGCAGAACTCCCTCAGGAATCCCCACCGGCCGTAACCCAACCTCGAGCAACGCGCCCCTCGACTCCACCACCAGAACCCATCCCCGAATTCGAGGATATGCCCTGTCCTAAGCCAACGATGGTTAGGAGCACCCCGTGGTGTCGGAAAGCGCACGAGGGAATGCCTTTGACTCGCAGCATGTACAGGATCGTCCCGCACCCCGAGTCTCGCCGACAGATGTCCTACGGTCGCCCGGTGCCAGAAAGCGTGATCGACGAGGAAGTCCGTGCGCGGCTTCATGGTGTATACAAAAGAGTGGACCCGGCTCCGCTAGAGCACCATGCAGCGTCGCCGTCCACCCGACGCAAGAAGGCCCGAAAGGCAGCGTCGAGGCCCCCACGGGACCCTGCAATCGCATCTGGCGATGTCTCTGGGTCCCCTACGTCCACTTCGAAGAGGAAACCAGCTGTGTCCACGTCGGAGGACGAGCCACCGGTGTCCACTTCGACGCAGTCTCCCGTTTCCACGCCCTCTGACACTGACGACGCGGACGATACGTCAGACTCGGTTGAGGACATTGCTGCTCCGATTCAAGACCCGAACGATGGTATCGTCTCTCTGGCTATCTGCATCGGCGCGGTGGCTGCGGTGCAAGTTGTGCCCGTCGTCGCGAAGCGCATCGCGAACTGGTGTTTTGCTGCGTGGATGACGGCGTCGTGAGGTGCATGGATGAACCGCGCTTGGGAGTATGGTCCTTATCCACTGCCCTTCTCAGACTCGCTGAACGAGCTGATTGGAGAGGACGTAGAAGCATGGATGGCTGGCCGGTCGGCCGAGTGGACGTTGCTGGACGTGGTGGTTGCGGTAAGGCTGCTGGTGGTGCTGAGACGTACGCTTGGAATTTCTCTACTTTTATTGTTTCTATTTCTATCGGAATTGCTCTATCTTGATGTAACGTTGTGTATATAGTGTGTAGTGCTTGTATCGCGTCTCATACCGGCGACCTGCTGAGTGCCTAGCAATAGAGCTCGCAGGCATTGTTCAAACTCGGAAAACCACTGCCGCTCGAGGGGCCGAGGGACATAAGACGAACTCGTACTGGTTGAACTGAATACCCTTCTTTCCCCAGATGTTTCTACAACTTCAATGTCCATCGTATCATTTCTCCGAAGCCTTATCGTGAAATTGCCGCGCCGTAGAAAAAAAAGAATATTGTGATCGCGATGTTGAACGAACCTCGCTCAATTAGGCAAGTCGCGGTCACGACGCAGGACTTCGCGATGAATCTTTCAAAACCATGGTCTTTGCGACATCATGCATCATGAGCATGACCTGCGATATGGCTGCTTACCGTGGAAATCCGTACCATATTTTGCGATTGCATGGACTTTCCGGGTGCGCATCTATCCCTCGACGGACATCCCACTAATTCCGCGCGCTCAATCTATCATGATGTTTCCGGAGATGACAACATAACATACAATCGCATTAGATAGCGCTTCGGCCTTGTCCAACGTGGTTATTGTCGCTCTTGCTGCCTAGCTATGGGTATCCCAGAAAATGTTGTTCAAGACATTTGCAGTTTGGCCTCTTGCGCATTTTTGCAGTACGGGTCAAGTGCTATTTGACCACCGTATCCTTTTTGTCAGGCTCTAGTAACTTCCTCGGTCAATGGAGGCATTCCGATCTCAAGGCTCGTAAACTCACTATGATCCACAACATTGATTTCCCTGCGTTATACCAGAATTTTAACGTGCACAATGCGCAACGTGGTCGCCAGTGCATTGACCATGGTGTGGACTGATCAACTTGTAGGTGCGCACGATCATCTCATCCTGGACAGAACGTTGCCTTGCTACCGTCACGTCGAAGGCTTTCTGCGCTTTCAAAATCGGAAACGACACTCGACTCGATTTGATGACCTTCAATCCCGTTGTCTCAACTTCCTCGGCGAGTCGCAGGTCTCGACGGTATTATCTCGCATCGCCCGCCTCACCCTCGCCATCTCCCAGGTTCCAACTCATGACGGGCCCAAACAGAACCACTGCTCCTCTCCTGAAATCCCCGTAAGTCCGACACTCTCCCCCAATTCTCACTTCCACACCGCGCACACCATCCCACGACCAACCAACCCCCCCAACCCACTCCGCTCCCTCAAAATCCGCCCACCCTCGCACACCACCACCACCCACTCGCCTCCAACTACCCAACCAGTCCGCACGCGAGTGAGCCAGTGCCAACCCCGCCCGCCCGTGGGACATCCGGACGCTGCTCGGTCACAAACGCCGCGCCGCACGCGTGGAGCTCGAGTGCGTGTCGAGGCGGTGCGCGGCGACGCGACGCGTGCGTGAAGTCGGTGTGGGCGTCGTCTACACCGCGGTGCGGGCGTGCGCATCCGCCGAGTGTGGAGCGGGGAGGGCGGTCCTCTGAACCTTACGCGTGCAGCTGTCCGACGTAGAAATATGTGTGGAAGGACGCGCGTCGCGTTGTTCATGTCTGCACCACATAGGATGCGCATACGAGCGCGGTCCTCATCTCGCGCTCCGCGCCACAAATTCACGCCCGGGCCCCGCACGCGTATGGCGTCATGGTAGCTGCCCCATCACACCCGCGCCCACCACACAGCGACGGCGCACAAAGCACACATATATTAACGTACAAGTCCGTCAAGTCCGTCCGCGCGCTCGCGGCGGCATGTGAGAGAATAACGGGTGCACAGGTATCATACATGGTACGCGTACAGGACGCAGGCGAGCGACGGCGCCACCCAGAAGATAAACCAAAGCGGATATATTGCAGAGCGGGGCTCGCGTGCCCCTCAAAGTAGAAGTAGGGCGTAGGGGAAGTCATCACACAGTGAACATAAAAGATAACACAATGAAAAAGAAAACAAACATAAAAGACAAAACACGCGAACGCGAAGTACGGGTGGCGTAAAGTAATATGCACACTGAAATACGCACGGACCAGGCCCATGCTAGCAGATATGGTAGACGTGCGTCAGGCAAGGCGTCATGAAGAAGGAGAATAAGTACGTGGTGGGACATATACACAGCGGCGGCGGGGGTAGTACAGGTACATGCATGCATTTTGTGCTTCAGCGTCCGTCAGTCGGCGAATAAGATAAGGTGGGCGCGAGAGGCAGGTCTTAGAAGCCACCGAAACATCCGAGGTCTGGGACGGCGAGGGCGTGGAGGACGCTCTTGTCGGAGAGGGCCTTGTAGCGGGCGAAGGCGAAGGCGCGGTCGGCCTCGGAGTCGGGGTCGTCGTGCTCGCGCTGGCGCGAGCGGCGGCGTGTGTGCGGGGGACGCGAGGGGGAGTGGGAGCGGGCGGGGGAGTGTGTGCGCGAGTGGGGGTCGGGGAGGTGGCGCGTGCGGGAGGAAGGCGAGGGCGGGGCCCGAAGGCGAGAGTTTTGCGTGTGGTATTGACGGGGCGGACGCTGTGGGACGACGGGGGGAAAGTGAGGGGTCAGCATGCGTACGAGGGGAGAGATAAGGAGAAAGTGGGCGCACCGATAGACTCGAGGGAGGGGGCGAAGCCGTCGGACTCTTCTGAAGACTCGGAGGAGAGGTCGGGGATGAGTGGGGGAGGGGGTGGTGGTGGACGAGGGGTGTGGGGCGAGGGGTGAGCTCGTCGTCCTCGTCTTCGTCCTCGTCGCGGGGACGCGGGTAGTGCTGGCGCGATACGCGGGCGGGGCGTGGCGCGCGGGCTTCGTCGGGGGCGTATGTGCGGCCGGGGCAGCCGCGTTCGGGGAGATTGCAGCGGTTGGGGAGGACGACGATGGGGGAGCGGTCGTAGGCGGGTGCAGAGCCGAGGGTGCGGGTGGAGGAGGAGAAGCGGACGAGGGGGTGAGGACGGAGGGGTCGATTGCGAGGAGCTGAGTGGGCTCGTCGCGGGGTGCGGGTGCGGGTTGGGAGGCAGAGTGTCGCTTGAGGATGGGGCGGGGGCACGGGCTGTAGGAGGGTGGCATGGTGGAGAGAGAGAGAGATAGGAGGGTTGTGTGGTTTGGGGTGTGGTGCAGAGACGGAGACGAGGTGGAGAGAGGAGTGGAGTGCAGCGACGGACGGTGCAGACGAACTGCAGACGAGAGATAGTGCTTGTGTTAGCAGAGGAACATGGTGGAGGAGAGAGAGAGTCTATATCAGCACAACCTGGACGCACAGGAATCAACCTCGTCCTCCCAAAACGGGCAACAGGCTGCGACGGAGTCTGTCCGATCACGATGCTGACTAAGCACCCATTTATGGGCAAAAACTGTCGCGCCTGTTTCTTCCGGGTCTCCGGCTGCCGGTAGGCGCCTGTGCCACCGGGGCGTCTGTGCTCAAAGTTAGGTCCCTGCGAGAACTGCGAGTCGCACCAGAACTGCCTCCGCAACTCCAGGCCTCCGTCGACGCAAACATCGTAGAGTTTGCGTGGGGTATCGCTTCCCAGCTGCTACAGGCTGCTACAGGCTGCTGCAAGCTGCTATAGGCTGCTCCAGTCTGCAGCAGAGCAGGCATCGAAATGAAACTGGCTTGGCCGCAAATCGCCTAGTTTCGAGCGAGCGTGCGATCAGAATCAGCCGGGCCTCTGTCCGAACTCTGAGCTGAGCGCTGCTGAGCACTGCTGAGCGAGAGTACTGTATTCGCGCGGTGTGGGTTTCGCCACTCGGCCAGGACGCTTTCCTGGCTGCTGGCGATGCCTGCGATATCATGGCCCTGCCACCCCGGCTTCACACACCTCACATCTCCCCTCTCATCTTCTCGCCACTTCTCGACATCTCTCACATGTCCTCCAGCCCACGCCTATCTCACACTCCTCCGTCTCCCACTTTTCCTGCTCGGCACTCTCCGGTACTATCGCGTTGCACCCATCCCGTTGCACCTATCGCGTTGCACCTATCGCGTTGTACCCTCCCGTGCTTCGTCCATCCACTCAGCGTCGCCCCACCCAGCACGCGCGACCCGCCCGCCTTCCAACGTTTTCCCGTTCGCGTCCGGCGCCGCGGCGCATCCTCGAGGCGCTGACGTATAGCTGGACATCGATGGCCCTCGCAAATCAGCTAAAGCGCAGCCCAGCTTTCCACCCTCCTCTGCCTAATATGGCAACTCCGCCCCGGTCTTCCCCCGCTCGCCTTGCAAAGGGACGGACCTTGGTTCTGTGCCCTCTGTAACTGCTCGATCCGGCCGTCCTCCGTGGTCAACTGTTCGTTTGCTTGTGCGGTCGGTGTGTGTGGATGTCTCGATATGTTTATGTGTTGGCCGTTCCGTCTCGGATCTGAGCTGCTGAGCTGCTTCGCTATTGCGACTTTGCAATCACTACCTTCGCAATCGCCACCCTGTCTGCCACTCTAGCTCTCTCGGCACTCGCTTCTCGTCACTCACATCTCGTACTGGCCACCCCACCCCTGCCGACACACTTCCCCGCTTCCCAGCTCGACCCGCACCGCTTCTCGCACGTCCTTACCCCACAACACGCAATACACACTCATTCAAATACTTATTCACAGCGCCGTCGCCACGACGGCAGATCCGAACCTCAATACAAACGCGCTCGGATCTACGTACGTGGCATGCGCTAACCCCGCGGTGCTCCCAGCGCTGTACGTACACACCACCCCCGCGATGCAGCTGACCGGGCGAAGCTCGCTTCTCGCCCCGCGCGTATGCACCCTCGGGCGATCACGATCGAGGATCCTTCAGCTCCCGTTCTTTCCTCAATGGGAGCCGCGCCCCGGTGTTCGCACCTGTGCGCCGCATGGGGCAATCGGCGCGTACGTACGTGCGCCCGCGAGCCCGTCGTGTCGGTTTGGGGTGTGTACGTATGTGCGCGTGTGGTTCTGTTGCGCTGCTGGCTTGCTTCCGCATGCGTGAGGCGCACCGTGGTAGTGTCCTCCATGTGTTCGTCTTCGTCTTCGCCGACAACAACGCGACACGCCTCATTAAATTCAAATGCGACACCGCGGAAGTTGACACCCCACGCAGACGCGGACCCCTGCATGCAAACATGCACGCGTCTTCGCCGGCGACAGCGCGACGAACGCAACATACGGGAATGAACGAACATAGCCCGTACGCGGTAAGGCCCCACCACGGCGAAGCGCCAAGCCCCGAAACAGCCTCTTCCTCCGACCGGATCTTGCTTTCGCTCCGTGCACTTACTCCGTCGCAGCTATCTCCACTCCCACCGGGCAAACGCGAACGCAAATGCGATCTGCGCCGCGTCTGGCTTAGCATCGTATCCACTTCTGGGCGGGTACTTCTCGCTTGGCGTCTGCAGCGTCCTTCTATTCGATGCATGCGGCTCTGCTCCGCCCGCTTATCGCTGCTCGAGCTATGTTCTTGTCGGTGCAACTTGACTTAAGCTAACGCTTGGCAGGACCCTGACATGCCTGCGAAGATGCAGCTTGATTCGATTCGGCGTACAGCCTGCCAGCCTGCCTCGTTCTCCGAAACTTAATATTTAATATCCAGCAAGTCAAACCCAATCTCGCCGATCCGCGCCGTTTGGAAGAGCACATGCTTTGGGCGCACATCGCCGATGCCTGGCTGGCTGGCTGGCGTGTGCTTCTTCATCTGCTCCGCCCGGTCGTTGGCTTTGTCTTATCGCTCTCGGATTGCAAGTACTAGTCAGCTTGCTTGGCGCAATCAATTAATGTTGTGGCACCCCTGCGAAGCCGGGCGTCGTTCCTGGTAAGTGCTGCTGCGAGAGCGGACGCAGCGCCTGGAGGTCCGCGTCTCTGCTCGGCCCGATGCTGTTCGTCGCGCGAGCTGGTGCGTCCGGTTGCCTGTTTTGTCTCGAGGGTGGCTTAGTGGATCCCTGTGCGATGGGGAGCGCGCGAGTGTGTCTGTCTGAGCTTGTTTCTGTTTTCGTTTCTGTGTCTGTGTCTGTGTCTGTCTGCGTCTGTTCGCTCTATGTCCGCGTCCGGTCGTTCTGCCTCCGTGTTCCTACCCATGCGGAAATACAACGCCTACTATGCTCTTCGACATGCTCCGTCCATCAAAGACGAGAACGAGAGCGGGCTTCGGACGGCTGCACGCGGCGCGACCGAATTCAAACCACACCACCCGCTCCCAACCAGGCTATCAAGAAGCTTCTCAGTTTAATATCCCGCGCCAAGACTCTCTACATTAATGTCTCGTCTTTCTGCTCGAATTAACGTCGCGATCTCCCCCCGGACTCGTATTACTATGTCGGCCTTGGCGCGGCGCTGCATCTCTTCGCGATAACCCGGCCGGCACGCTATACATATGTGTTCGCCGCCGAGTATGCGTATATGAGTTGCGCGTGGTTTCCGCCTGCAGGTTGCTATATGTGTGCGCCGGCATCGACGCCAAGCACAACTTTCCTTCGCGCGAAATTGAATTCTGAACTCAAAGGCGGTCAGCTGGGCTGCAGTGTTAATCTGCGCGGAGCCTCGCATCTTGATCTGGGGCGAAGGAGAAGAAGAACGCGAAGCTTGGCGAAGGCGAAGGCGAATTAAAGGGGGAAGGGGAAGCTTCTACCTCGCGACCGGCGTCGTCGCAATGAAAAGCGAAAGTTAAGCTCTGCGTCCATGCGACTTCTGCGCCGCGCGTGGCTCTCTGCATAACCCTTCGAACGAACGTGGCTGCCGGCCATGCACGAGAGCATGCCCGTATCGCCATCCGAGTCTGCTAGATATTTACTGTACGCGCACGCCACTAGCCTCTAGAAACCGCTTTGTGTTCGCCATCTCGCCATGTGAGATCCATTAATTGCGCGCGATCGCAGCTCCTCGTATCTGCACCCCGTTTCTGCACCCCTCCCCACAACGCACTGCGTCAATATTTATCGTCTCAAGCCGTGCCCGTGCGCAGCGCTCGTCATACGCAGTAACCCTTAGCATACTTAGATTGCGGAGAGACAGTTACCGCAGGTGGCATCATAGCTATAACATCAGCCCGATCGGATAAAAATACTGCGTCGTCCCTCGACGCTGGGCCAGCCAAGAGCGAATGTAGTGATAACCCACTGTCCCCTCGTTGCGTTGGTGAATAGACCCAGCGGAGACGCACATATATAGCGGGCACACCTCGAATCGTTCGAGCACAGTACTGAGATACGCTTAGTCAGCGACGCACCACGGAATGCGGAAACGGTGCACTGCTGCCCGCACCCCCGACTGAGAGAACGCGTCGCGGAGGATGCGCACAGCGACGGTATGTGTATGTAGTGTGCACGCGCACGCGCCGTGGACGCGTAGGCGCGCACGCCACAGACGCGTAGTGCTCGAGTCCTCTCGACGGGCCGAGTCCGCGCAGACGACCGTCGAGCTCAACCTCGATCACCCCTGCGCAACCTCCAGAAAATTTCCGCGAGCGCCGTTCCCAGCCCGCCCGTCGCCCCCACCAGCCTGCTCCGTGCGCGCGTCTCGACGGTTGCCATGTCCTTAGGCTGCTCCTCCCCGTGTGCCTCCCTGTCCGTTCCCTGTCCGCACCCACATATCCATATTCGTATCCGTGTACTTGTCTTGCTGAATACTACGAGCGAGAGCGAGAGCGATGTTCGCGACGCGCGCCACCGCACCCCTCCTCCCGCGCGGCGGCGGCTCCTCGCACCACCGCACGCCAATGGGCCACCCCAAGCCCCCGTGCGTTGCATCCCGTCCACGCCACATGCATGCATGCGCCCCCACGACTGACTGACCCTCCCTCCCCTCCCGCAGCCAAAGCCTGATCTCGCTGTACGACGCGCGCAAGTCCACGCTGTACCTCCGGCCGTCCGCAGTGAGGGCGCCCGCTGAAATCCCGCAGGCAACCCGAACCCGAACCCGAACCCGCCCCGCCCCATCCTGAAGCGCGTCGCCGCTGCGGTGTCGGCGGCTGCGGCCCCGCGCGGGGGCTTGAGGAGCTGCTTGCGATCGACCGCTGTGTGTTGCAGCCCGGCGTGCGCTTCTCGCCCCCGTCCGCGCTCACGCGCACATACACGACGCACGCGCCCGACGCGTACGACCGCTCCCCGCTCCTGCCGCCCCAAAAGCCCACGCGTGCCGAGTCCTCGGCGGGTGCGGAAGAGGAGGGGAGGACGAGGAGGCGCGGGCGCGGCTGCGGCTGCTCGACGAGTTCCCGACGCCGCCGACCGTCGAGCGGTTCTGCGAGTCTGCGGGGCCGCCGGTGGTTGCGCTCGCGACGGTGCCGTCGTGCAATGATGTGTTTGCGGCGCTTTCGAATGCGGGTACGAGTCCGCCTGAGCGGCGGGTCGCTACACCGATGCCCGTTCGCCCCCGCCGGCCCTCGTGTGGGAGCCTGCGACTGCCGTGTCACTTGGATCGTCCGATGCGCCCGCCGCCACCGCCAGACTTGGGTCTGAGGGACCAGCTAGCTCAGGAAAACCGGTCACGTCGGCGCGTGGGCGGCTCGTACCACCCCGCGCTCCCCCCGCCCCCACCAAATAAAAGAATAGAATCGCCCCTCGAGCCCTCACACCCGTTCCGCGCGCGGTGCATGGCGCGGGACGACTGGGACGCGTTCCTCCCCGTGCTGTAGCGAGTCGCGCCCGAGTTCTTTCTCCGTGTTCCCTCTCTCTCTCGTTCGTTCGGGTTGGGTTGTGTTGTTGAAAAAACTAGTGTTTGTTTGTTGGGTGTAATATCTGTGTAGGAGGTATGGTGATTGGGTTATTGGAGGTTCTGATTTTCGATGCTGCTTACTGTACGTAGGCTGTATACGGACGGCTTCGCCGCGCTGGGGTCTTGGAGCGTAATGCGTACGTACGTACGTACCTATGAACGTATGAAATCTGAGGCGTGTTCGGAGCTGCTATGAACTGTTCGAGTTGGAGGGTATCATGGATTGAGAGCTGTGCGGTTGTGTGCTGTACACAACGACCAGGATGCAGTCGGCCAGCGCAGGAAGAGACGAACTTATAAACGAGAATGTTGATCGAGTATTCACACGTATTCACATTAGGCGCCTAGACGCGTGAATCTTAGTGTTGTACATCCTTCATGAATATCTCTGGGCAGTACTCAGTTCAGGTTTCGGCTTTTGGAATGAAGATTCAAGACATGAAGCTAAATGCTATATGGTCTTTAGATCAAAAATTCGACAACGTATGTGCACTACAGATTCTCAGATCCCGCTCCCCAATTATCGTTCGCCTCCGGCGTGTCCACCGCTGAGCATCCCGCTGCACGCAAGTTCTACCTCCTATCGCGCCCACAGGCCGACGGTGCCAGGAACTGCGCCTCTGCCCGCCCGTGCACTTGTGCGAAGTACCGGCGATATCGCACGCTGCCGTCCATCCTCGTACCTCTTCCATGAGGACCCAGGTGCACCGTGCTGCTATGATTATGAAGAAGATGATTCTGCTAGATTGAACCATGTACGAATTTATGCCGCAGAAGAGGAGGAAAAGAGCTGATACAACGATTCGCCCTTCCTGTCTCTGTCTCGGGACTAGTATTTTGCAGATATAGAATTGAAGCTATTATTTCATCAGACATTATGACCTGCATACTGTGAATGACTCATACTACAGCGCAATAGGGTTCAATAGGAAGCTAGCTCATGAAGAAACCACTCGTCATGCTCCTTGCGCATGATCCCGCCGCGCTCCACACCAGGCGCCCACGCAATATCGCCTCTATCATCGAGAGTGGCAGGGTATCGCGCATCCGGCTCCGAGCCACACCAGTCAAAGTCCACCAGCATCGCCCCTTCGACCTCCGACCTCCCGTCCTCCGTTTCTACCCACCGCGCGTGCAGAAATACATTCTGCCCGCGCAGATTCCCAAACACATACCCGTTCTCGTGGAGAAGCTGCACGGCTTCTTTAACGTCCGCGAGCGCGCGCGCAGGTATGCACATCTTGGCTCCATCTTCCCTAGGCGTGCGCATCGCCTGCGCTTCGGCTAAGTTGTACCCAGGGAGGAAATCCATCACCACCGCGTGCAAGCCGCTGCCAAAGTATTCGCAGTATCGCAACGGAGGAGCAAGCCCGCGCTCCGCTAGGAGGATGTGTGCAGCCTTGCAATACGTTTTGGTAAATTTCACCACCACGAGCTCGCCGAACTCCGTCGTCGCTACAAAAGCCGCCTTCCCCGGGCGCTCCTCTTTCGGCAGCAGCGCACGCTCGTACGTCAATCTCACCTCTCGACCACCAGAGGAATAAGATGTGAAATACGGAAACAGGCCACTGGGGATGAGCGTCCTGGACAGCTCCAAGGTACGGTAAAATTGGTTGAGGTCCCACATGCAGCTGGACAGGACGTGGAACATCCGCGCGGTCGACAATATCTGCCGCTCGCAGTCCGGCTCTCCGCCCAACCACATGCACTCCGTCAGTGGCTGGACGATCACCTCGTCGACGAACACAGCACCAAGCACGCATATCCACGGGCCGGCCATCGTTACGATGAAGCTCGGACAGCAGCACGCATTACGAATAGGCTCCATCTGCACGTATCGTCAATATCTTAAGCATCGATTTGTCCATGACGTGCAAATATGGTATCCATACCATTTCATGAACCCAGTACTTTCTATAGGACATACCGCCTTTCACAGATGCATCGCACTGGTCAGTCCCAACTTCGTTCCTGATTTCTATCACGGCGCTGAGTGCAGCAGCGGAGGAAGATCGAGTTTCGGTTAGCAGACATATCCCATTAGTGGTCCGGTAGAGCCCTATCTCATGGGCACTCGTGTCGCCCAGGAGTTTCCGCAATATGGGCTCCATGCGTTCGAACCGGGCATCCATGTCGTCGTACTCGCTGTGTATATATGCCGCGATAGCAAGCAATTCGTGCACCAAGGCGTACTCCGTTGCAGAGGGTTTGATCTTCTGGTCTGTAGATAGGCCTTTGAACTTTGCAAATACGGGATGGTAGATTGCTAATGGAGGTCCGATCTGGTCGACAGGACGACCGTTCTTGATAGGGTACTTGTGCTGTTCCGATGATAAATGCATATATTGTGCGGCGCTGGAGGGATCTTTTGCCAACACGCCTTGCTCCACGGCCGTGATGCGGTCTGGAATATACCAAATAAGTATGGAGAATGAACCCCGCAGGACAATCAATAATCGCAGACGCACCATCGACTACCTTGAGACGTTTCACATCTGGATGTGAGTCCACGCTATCAGAGCCTCTACGCAGACGCTTCTTGGTTGGGCCTATAAAATGCCATATATAAGGAGATTTTTGCACGACGGTACCAAGACTTACCGATAGCGACCCCGACCAATATAGACACGCGTCCAGGTGGAGACCCTTCTGGAAGACAATCGTACACTCGTTGGTCTGGTGTTAGTAGATCAGAATCCGAAAGAGAGGGTTCTTGCCAGCTGAGACGTTTTCGCAAAGTGGACAAAGGATCAATCGGTTCAGGTTGGCGGAGCTTATGAGATCAACTTAGAAAGCTCAGGAGAGGATACTCAAATATACGTACTTTGTATAACATCAACTCTCCGGGATCGCATCGCAGGAATTTCTGCCCCCATTCATGTACAACTTGCTGCAAGTTATAGACGGAACTATTGTGGGAAACTTGGAACGCCAACATTGTCGCAGGCTCTTCAACATGTTTCATAAAGCTGCAGGTAACAAATATATCGTCTAAAGCCATGTCTATGTTATAGCAAAATTGAGCTTAAGCGCGAGCTCAAGACCACGGTGAAGGGGGAAATATACATACATGCAATATGCGATAATGGGGCAAGCAGACAGTACTTGCCCCTGACTTGTGGAGAAATTCTTGGAAGGCTTCGTAAACAGCTATCATGTGTTAATTTACAGTGATTTCAATTAAGTAGACCTCATGTCTGTGAGGGGCGCATTGCGCTTATTTCCTTCACGTCATCGATCCCTGCACCTCACCCATGGTCCGAGCTGAATCCCATTATGGAGGACGTTATCGACCAGGCACCGCGTGAACTCGTGCTGCGACCCATCCCTACCACCGCACAAGGCAGCTCGGAAGGGCTGGCAACGATACGAAGCACATGCACGCTGACTGACGTGTGTGCGACTACTGGAGCTATATTGACTCCAGTATACTGACGCGGCACATGATCGACATAACTGCGAATACGAAAGTCTCCTCAAACTATGGGGATGTACGAAAGTGGAGCCAGATGGGTTCGTAGCGTCGGAGAAGTAAGCAGAGGTGAAGAAGGCCCTCGATAGAGAGGAAACGTTGGTGGAAAGGGCGGAGACTGAGGGATAGATAACTGGATTGTGCGGCGATGGTTACTTCAGGATGGACAGCTCTCGTACGGCGGAGAAGCCTATTTGTAACGGCTGTGTGTTGTTTGAATTGTGGTGGCATGGGGTAGCTAAGCCTGGAAGGTAGCGGACACGGCTTGAGCGAATTACCGATGGTACTGCGTGCAGACACCAATCCTCCTACCTCTTTCGGTGCACCGTCCGCTGCCGGAAATCCTGAAGACGATTATGGATTGGCCGATGGATGAGTTCATGCCGGAGAAGAGGACGGTAGAGAGTGATGCAATGATTCGCACATCCGTGTCTCGTCTCGCTACTGCGGAGAAGTCTACGCTATAAAACCGTGGCATATAGCCTTTTCTTTTGGTTATCTGTAGTAACAGGACTTATAATTTGCAGACGCAGACGTAGATCTAAAATTAACATCTCGTCAGGCTTTATAGTCTGCATAATGTGAACAACTCACATTGCGATGCAATAGGGCTCAATCGAAGACTAGCTGGTTCAGAAGCCACATATCATGCTCCTTTTGCATGATCCCACCACGCTCCACACCAGGCGGCCATGCAATGTCGCCCGTATCATTGAGTCCGACAGGATACCGCGCGTCCGGCTCTATGCCACACCAGTCAAAGTCGACCAACATCGCTCCCTCGACGTCCGCCCGTCCGTCCCTACTTTCCGTATCCACCTCCCGCACATGCAGCATGATGTTTGAGGCGCGCAGATCTCCAAATACATAGCCGTGCTCGTGCAGACGTTCCACTGCCTCCTTGACGTCAGCGAGCACGCGCACAGGTTTGTCCGTCTTCGTTCCATCTCCCATACGCGGGCGCATCGCCTGTGCTACAGCTAAGTTTTGCCCAGGAAGGAAATCCATCACCACCGCATACAAGCCGCCACCGAAATATTCGCAGTATCGCAACGGAGGTGCAAGCTCCCGCTCCGCTAGGAGCATATGTGCAGCCTTGCAGTACCGCTCCGTAAACTTCACCATCATGGGCTCGCCGAACTCCGTCGTCGCTACAAAAACAGCCTTCCCTGGGCGCTCCTCCTTCGGCAGCAGCGCACGCTCGTACGTCAATCTCACCTCTTGACCACCAGAGGCATACGATATGAAGTACGGAAACAGGGCACTTGCGACCAGCGTCCTAGATGGCTCCAAGGTCCGGTAAAATTGGTCGAGGTCCCGCAGGCAGCTGGATAGGACGTGGAACGTCCGCGCGGTCGACGATATCTGCCGCTCGCAGTCTGGTTCCCCACCCAGCCACATGCACTCCGTCAGCGGCTGGACGATCACCTCGTCCACGAACACAGCACCAAGCACGCATATCCATGGGCCCGACATCGTTATGATGAAGCTCGGACAGCAGCACGCATTACGGATAGGCTCCATCTGAACACACAACATCAATATCTTAACTCTGCCTCGGCCATGGAGGGGAAAATATGATATCCGTACCAGTTCATGAACCCAGTACTTTCTATAGGACATACCGCCTTTCATAGATGCATCGCACTGGTCAGTCCCAATTTCGTTCTTGACCTCTATCACGGCGCGAAGCCCAGCAGCGGAGGGCGATAGAGTTTCAGTTAGCAGACATATCCCATTCGTGGTCCTGCAAAGTCCTATTTCAGGGGCAATTGTGTCGTCCAGGAGTTTCCGCAATATGGGCTCCATGCGTTCGAACCGGGCATCCAAGTCGCCGTACTCGCTGTGTATATATGCCGCGATAGCAAGCAATTCGTGCGCCAAGGCATACTCCGTTGCAGAGGGTTTGATCTTCTGGTTTGCGGACAGATCTTTGAACTTTGCAAATACGGGATGGTAGATTGCCAACGGAGGTCCGATCTGGTCAACAGGACGGCCGTTCTTGATAGGGCACTTGTGCTGTTCCGATGATAGATTCACATAGTATGCGGCGCCGGAGGGATCTCTGGCCAATATGCCTTGCTCCACGGCGGTAATGCGGTCTGGAATATACCAAATAAGTATGGAGAATGAACCCCGCAGGGCAATCAAAAATCGCAGACGCACCATCGATTACCTTGAGACGCTTCACATCAGGATGTGAGTCCCCACTATCGGATCCTTTACGCAGACGCTTCTTGGTTGGGCCTATACAAAATATCTAGAACCTATTTCGACGACGTGCGATGGCTTACGGATGCAGCCCCTAACCAATACCTCCACACAACCTATACACTGTTCTGGGAAATGATCAGATATTTTATGCTCTGCATATAATTCCTCATTTAAATCCGAAAGAGCAGCTTCTTGTTGTCCAAGACGTTCTGACAAGGTGGCTGAAGGTACAACGGGTTCAGGTCGGCGAAGCTTATGTGAACGATTTCGCAGATGTCAGGGGAGCATGTTCGAGTGCACGTACTTTGTACAATACCAACTCGCCAGGACCACTACATTGGCATTGTCCCTTTAAGAATGCCTTTCTCGTCTCCCAAACAGCTTGCTGCATGTCACAGATAAAGTCATCGCGAGAGACTTTAATCGAGAAGCTTTCAAGTGGGTCCTCAGCACGTTTCGTAAGGCAACATCGAATAATTATGGCGTCCGAAGCCATGTCGAAGTTAACGTTCGCAAGAGTTTCAGCGCTTAAGTGAGGAGGTGGAAAGGCACCAATATATAGATACAAACACATGCAACGACCACCATCTCCTCCTCCCCAACGACACTTGTACCTACTGAAGTACTGACGGCCTCTACCTCTGCCTAGACAAGAAGTACTACGCGGACCCATACACGCCGACTCGCCACCCTCAGTCGAACACATCACTTGCTAACCGTCTGTCTCTCGAACCCTATTGTGATTACTATTTTGTTGCTCGTTCCGACTTATTCTACTGACCAAAACATTTGAGAGGTTCATCATGTGAGATATGACCACGAAGCTCGACCTCCGCGAGAGTTTTTTAGGACTTCTCTGTACTTGTTTGCACCGCTCCATCAACAAGATCTCCGAACATGTTTGGTGGACCCTTTTGACCGTTTTCAGACAACCAATTCGCATCATTTGTAGGAGTCCCCGTCCGATCCGCCTTCTCCTAATGTGCGTGAACCCGTTCCCATTTTATTATCGCCTCCCACCTCCGCTCTCGCACGCGTCTATTCTATCCAATCCTTCTATCGTACTGCAAAGAATGGACGACGTCGGCCTGCCCGACTCGCGCTATATGTGGCCATTCTATCTACGCGACACCCCTCTCCGCTGCCTATATCGCATGTACGAGTGGGCTATGTTAGGGCGGGGGCTTCAGGTTGGCTATGAGACCCAGTATTTTTGGACTCAGACTTCGTGGAAGGTGCAAGACATACCAGACCCGAAGGACCCCGACCCCGTGCGATACGCCATTCTGGCTAGCTTCGTGGAGACTATGACGATTTGTTTCAACGAACGGATTGACTTGGGCCTGCTCAGGATGAAGAATGAGCATGAAACTTCCAGTCGAGCGCATCGCCTTCGGACGTTGAGCCGCGAGGCGTTCAAGGCGATCACGGAGGCTCATCATGAATATGCTCCAAGTTGGATTTTTGATGTGCGGGGCCCCACACAGCGAGTCGTCATTCATGCAGGTGGCGGCGGCGGCATCTTTCACGATCGGAATGTTGAGCTTGCAGGAGCAGCGTATATGGATTGGATCTAGGAGGATCTCAAGCTCAAGCCTCGCGAGGACATCAGTTTGTATGTATTGATAAATGACCGAAGTTGCAATGCGTCTATCTGACTCTCCGGTAGATAGCTGGATTTTCCCCATCTGATCCTTCAATGACTGTGATCGTTTGGGAAAATATCTGAGCTGTCTGTACAGTGGTCATTCGAGATCGTCGACTCTATCGCAAGTTCGGCATCTCCGCCGATTGTACCAGCGTCTATGTCACCAACTCGCGAGACGCTGTACATGTCCGGGACTGTGCGAGCGAGAGGCGCCGTACAGGGATGTGGGACTATGT
The DNA here is from genome assembly GCA_001683735.1 of Grifola frondosa. Lineage (NCBI taxonomy): Eukaryota > Fungi > Basidiomycota > Agaricomycetes > Polyporales > Grifolaceae > Grifola > Grifola frondosa. The sequence goes on along the minus strand of LUGG01000043.1, from coordinate 281,052 downwards.
ACCATGCGGCCATCTCGAGGCAAAGATTCTACGAGAACGGATGGATCATTTTTGAGGGACTCGGGTTGTGCTGTGTGCGTAACACTCTTAATCGTCCTAGCTACATTGGACGCAGTTGCATAATAAGCACAGGGTAGTCGTTTGCACGGTGTCCTGCACGGTCCTGCACCATTATCGCGTTTCCCGACTATGTCAGTTCACTGAGCGCCTGACCCTTTGACAGCTTGTCGGAGAAGCACAGGGTTGGCCTCCTGCCGCATGCTGTGGCGATGCTTGCATCTTCTCCAAACCCCCCATCCTGACTCTCCTGGTATTCTAGGCAGCTTGACCTTGAGAGGAGGGAATTTCAATATTCAAATAAGCACTCACATTTACAACCGAGTGAGTGTGGCTCTCTCTGTGAATTCTGATCTGAATCGTGTGAACCTTCACGTGCCTCAGGGTGGAATATGTCTTGCTTTCAGCTAGGATGCAGCAGGGCTTCCGATGATACCACAGATGACTTTCTCAGTGCTTCCAAGATGCTCCTCGACGTCGCGAGTGAGACCCTCTCGTACACACCACTCTCGGGCCTAAGTACTGCAACAATAGTTCTGTCGTCTATTGTAGGGAAGATCATGGTACGTCATATACGCGCCGAATGTTCGGTGAATAAAGCTGAACTCCAATTTTGCGTTTAGACAATGCGGGAAAATGATACAACCCGGAGAGACCTGGCGGAACGTATTCATTCACTGGCCGTGCTCATTAGGAAAACCACAGACAACATCAACGACAAAGTAATAAAGACTTTTTCTAAAGAGCACAAGGATGATTCTACCGCGGTCGAATTTGTTGTATCACCGGAGCTGAACGAGCGTGTCGAGAGGCTTCTCATGTGAGAATTAAAGTTGTGTTATCGTGCAGGCACAACGACGACGCACTTCTCCTCTGATAGGACACTCCGGAGTATCGACCAAAAGGCCGATCAGATTTCGAACAATACCTTCATTTGGAGGTGTCTCTGTAGCGAGCGGAACGCAAACATCCTAAAGAGCCTCGGAGACGAAGTGAGAATGCACAAGATGCATTTGCCGTAAGTCAAATTGTGAGATTGTTTGGAAATCTTACCTGACCATGTTTAGATTGAGGGACAGATTACTATCGAAATGTTGGTCAACGGACTCGCAGGTCAGCTAAAATCAGTCGTCCAAGGTGTCGATGTGGGTATTTCATTTATGATATTTTCATGCCTAATCGATATCTCTACTAGAACATTCAATACAGTCAGGATGAAGAACGTACGCATGCATCATACTCAATGAAATTGCGACAAAATTCATGGTGGATTGATGTTGACAGGCAATCGGGCCATCCTTGAATCGTTACCACATGCAGATGCCAGATATGGTTCAGCGCTGCACGCTCTCAAGGCCGGCTTTTTGGAAGGTACTAGGACCGCGTTGATCGAGGAACTTCACGCTTGGGCAACAGGAACCAATCCCGATCTGAGAGAAAAGCCGGTGTATATTCTAAGCGGAGTTGCGGGCTCTGGCAAATCCACCATTGCATACGAGATGGCTCGTCGTCTGGATAAGGCGAAAATCCTCGGTGCTTCGTTCTTTTTCCTTCGTGGTGCAGAGGGTCTCAATTCGACTCGACTCTTTTTTTCAACCATCGCCTATCAGCTTGCCCATTCGCAAGCTGCGTTACGTCCGCACATCGTGCATGCTGCAGGCAACCATGTGAAACGCGGAGTCCAGCAGTTGGAGTTTGAGATCGACGGTCTTATAAAACGTCCTCTGCTGAAGGCCCGTACAGACACACGTCCTGTGGTCATTATCATTGACGCCGTCGACGAATGTACGGAGGACGCTCAAACGCTTGTACCCCGGATGCTACATCTGCTGCTCAAATGCATGCTCGAAATTTCGTTTCCCCTTCGCGTGTTGATCACCACTCGACCAGAACTTCATATAGAGCACGCGCTCGAATCGGTCCGCTTCGCTCATATCACGAAGCCGTTCAAACTTCACGACATTCCTCGTTTGACCGTTGACGAAGATATCAGGCACTACTTGAAGACGCGCATACAAGCGATACCATGGAGCGCGGAACTGCTGAACGAGCGTCCTGATGTCGTGTCAACCTTAACGGAGCGCGCGGAGGGCCTCTTCATCTATGCCAAGCTCGCAATAGACTTTTTGTCCAGCGATCCCGGATTCGTGGAGGAGAACCTGAACATATTGCTCTCAGAGAACCCATCGAATGGGACTGCTGCTCTCGATCAGTTGGACAAACTCTACATTACGGTGTTGGATAAGGCATTCCCAAACATTGATCGTGAGGAGGCCATTCGAGATCCAATGCGGCGGATATTGGGCTGCATTGCACTGCTGCAGGACCATATCTCTCCTAACGTCCTAGCGTCCGTCATCGGCATGAAAGTTCGCAAAATTCAATCGATTCTCGGTCGTCTCGGAGCCATCATCGTGTACGATGCCTGCGATCTGGATGCGAAGATTCATTATCTCCACGCCAGCTTCCCTCAGTTTCTCCTGGATCGCAGGCGTTGCGCTTCGGCTGCGTTTCGCGTTGACGCTACAGTACAGCATCGAAACTTCGCTGTAGCGTGTCTCTCTGTCATGGTCAAAGATGGAGTACTGTGCCGGAACATCTGTCGCCTATCCGATCCCTTGTTTTGCAAGGATCGCATCAAAGACATCTCCGCTCGTGTCGAAACCCACATCCCATTGCATGTCCAATACGCGTGCCTCCACTGGGCTACACATCTATGCGATGCTGATCGAGACACGGAGCTTGCAGATCTACTTAGAATCTTCGGCACGAAGAAGCTCCTGTTTTGGTTGGAAGCGTTGAGTATGATGGGCAGACTAGATGTCGCAGTGCTAGCGTTACTTAAAGCGCGCGACTGGTGCGAGGTTCGTTATCCGTTATCTGTCAGGAATCATCTAATTGCAAAGTGCAGTGGCACGACGAAACTCGAGAACTCCTGAAGGATGGGTATCGCTTTGTCCTGGAGTACTACGTGCCCATTGACAGTTGCCCTGAACACATATACGTATCTGCGCTGCCTTGGATCCCATCTTGCCGTCTTCTTCGCATATATTCAGACATGGCCGACCCCTCAATAATAGTTTCGCCGAAACGAGCTTCTCATTGGGGAGCATGCCTCCGGGTAATCGAGGGCCATAGACGCGAGTTTTTCTCCTTGCAGTTCTCCTCGGATGGCCGCTGGATTGTCTCAGGCTGCGACGACGGAACCGTGCTCACGTGGGATTCTCGAACCGGGACGGCTCTAAAATCCATGCAAAGCGGCCTAATCGACATGGTCTGCGTATCTCGGGATGATTGCTATATGTTATCAGCTGACCGGGATGAGAAGGTGGTGCAGGTCTGGAATGCAGCATCAGGAGCATTGCTGCATCAACTTGACGTACATGACGACGTACTCTTCGTTGCATATGCTCCGGATGGAAGTATATTAGTCGCAGTCCCGGCTGGTTTGCAGACATGGCGAGATCACACAGACCGGCTGCCAGAGACAGCAATATATCCATCATCTTTACCTTCGAGCTCCTATCGCGACATTGAGGCTGTCTCCATCCACTTTTCTCCAGACGGAAGCACGATGGTACTACTCTTGATAAAGGAAGTGGCCTACTTATGGGACGGACAAAGCCATGCTTTTCGTCACATTTTGGAGGGTCATACCAATGCCATTTATTCAGCGGCGTTCTTTCCAGATGGGTCGAAGGTTGTGACGGCCGCTGGAGACTCTCAACTTCGTATCTGGGCCATCGAATCGGGTGATTGTCTTCAGGCATTACCAGGACACACAAAGGGAGTTTGGTGCGTTGCGGTCTCCTCGGGAGGTGACAGGATCGCATCTGGCGGGGGCGATTGTACAGTCCGTCTCTGGGATGCTATCTCATTGAATTGTATAGCCATACTAAGAGGCCATATTGACCCGGTATTGTCGCTCGCCTTCTCACCTAACGGAGATCGGGTCGCGTCTGCGTCCTTAGATACGACAATCCGCATCTGGGACATTACTGAAAGCGATTTGGGCGATACACCGACCCCTCATGCAGCGAGGATTTCTGGCGTGGCATTTTCTCCTGATGGCACCCTTGCCGCATCAGGATCTGCCGACAAGACGGTCAAGGTTTGGAAAACCACGAACGACGAGCTCGTCCAACATTTCCCGTGTGACGAAGAAGTCCGCGACATCTCTTTTTCCACCTCTGCTCAGCAGATCGTCGTTGTTGGACCCACCTCTATGGCCATATGGAACATCAGCGCCGGGACTTGCGAAACGGTCATAACTGAAGCCTTGACAGACGTGGCTTGTTCGTTCGACGGGAACTGGATAGCCGGATTTTGCCCATCTGGTCCTTCGATGACGGTGACCGTTTGGAAAATACCTGAATTGTCTGTACAATGGTCATTCAAATTCAGCATCAGGCCGAGCCCGATCGTCGACTCTATGTTCAAGTTCGGCATCTCCGCCAATTGTACTAGAGTCTATGTCACCAACTCGCGAGACGCTGTGCGCGTCCGGGACTGTGCGAGCGGAAGGGTTGTCCAGGCGTCGCACAGCGATGTGGAGACTATGATCCAGGAGGCCCTCTTGAGGCATAAATTCTATGAGGAGAACGGGTGGGTCACTTTGAGGGAATCGGGACGTAGGTTGTGCTGGTTGCCACCTTCGAGAAGGCCCCATGAGGATCCAAGGACATATCGTAAATCATTTGCATCTTACGAGAGCAAGGTGGCAATCGGAGGCACAGGTGGCCATTTCTCCATCCTGAATCTTGCCAAAGTTATTGAGGAGCTGTAGTGACTCGTTGTTTGTCGAGTGAACATCTTGTCTACGTATTTATTCTGGATATAAGTTTGATGTAATATTGACAGCGGGCTGGAAAACATCGGTAAGAATACTTTTCCCGTGTTGATGGACGTCGATTTCGACGAGAAAGCGGGCACACACGATGTCTGGGTCTTGTAGACCGAGGATTTAAAAATACCATTGGATAATATGCACTGAGATGGCCATCTTGCACCGCGTTTTCTATAGAGTTGTAGTAGGACAAGAAAGGAGGCGACAAAGTGCTATGCTGCACACAGTTGGGTTGAGTTATACGCATATTCGATGTTGCTCGAAATTTCATAGAGCATAATAAATACTACTCTCGATGGCTATAGAAGATGAAATCATGGCACGACGCTTGCTGAGAGCATTCTCGAACGCACCTCCTGGCAGACGGTCCAAGGATCGACCTGTGTGTGCAGTCAAAGTGGCCAAAGCATCACCGCAGCCAACGTGATATTTTCCAACTTCAGTTTTGAATTTCGCAGTTCAACGTTCAACGTTCAGCGCTCAGCAGCGAAATTTGAAGAATAATGCGCAGGTGTTGCTTGAAATGGCCCCAGACGTGCTGCCGCATCTGGTGTTCATTCGTCAGCATGACGTAATCAAGTAGAATCTGAGATCCAGATATTTCGCAGGCTCTTGACTCTTGCCACCATGATCCACCAGGCTGCCTTACAGCACGCACTACTTGTTCACCCATACGAGCGGCTTGAGCTTTGAAGAGATATCTGGTGCTTGTTTAGAATCTTCTCTGTATGGGTCATGGCGAGTCCACCCCTATCGGCTTCAAATCTGTGACTACTTTGTACCTACGGGCTGGAGGATGGCTACCTCCTGTATGCGACTAACGAGGTACATGTAATATTTGCCATGAAAAATATGATAGGTGATGCATTATGACGGCGTTCGCGTCGCTCGGTGTTGCCTCCATGTGAAGCATGGCGTTATCGCTGAAAAGCGCTGGACTCGACGAAACGTCTGGCCTCATCAGACCCATCTAGTGGACGGGACATTATATGCTGCTGCAAAGCGGTAAATTTGACCAGACATCGAGGGTTATCAGACCCATCTCACCGATGGGACATTATATGCTGCTGAAAAGCGGTAGACTCGACCAAGCATCGAGTATGATTATCAGGTATCACCTGAATTGAACGAGATGTGGTATTCCATATTTTCGCATTATGACCGTCGTGGTGAGCCGCCACGACTTGTATCTCGCAGTCGCTTTTGAAGTACGAGGGGTTTGGATGTGGTAGCCGCGAGTCTGTGTATTTCATGGCCACTCTCCGTAGAGCCATCGAAATCGCGGACTGCTGCTGCGTCCTGTTTATAATTTTTGGACTCTTCCCGTCTTTTGGTGGACTGTTCCCGATTTTCTCTGGAAGTCAGGCCCTCGTTGGTATGTATCAGTCTTTCATGTTGCATATGATGCTTTGATTCCCGTGTTTATCATCTAGTCTTGCTATGCAGGCGATGGTTCGATCGATACACAACATCTATTCCTGTCGGCACGTCTCTCGACCCGATGCATACCCTTCACGCGCGTTGTGATGCGGTGAAGTCAAAAGGGGGACATCTACGTTTTCCCAAGGGTCGCTATAAATGCATCGTGGTTCGTCCATTTCACCCTGCTATGAAGCGCTGTAGACATCATCCTCTCCAATTGCATATTGTCCATATCCTTGGCGCTCTTGCCGGGCGATTGTCATGTATGTATAACATTCTGATCAGTTAATCTCAGCATTTGAAATGGAGGCTCAGCCGGTATTCTCAGTCCGCTGAAATGCCTTCGAGCTCACCAGTCATTGGTCCTCGATATCCTCTACGTGACGCAGCGAATGTACTGCTGATTCAATCTAATGATGGTCGATTTCACCTTGAAGCTCCTTTTTCTGACGCAAGGCTTTCGATGCGCATGGTGTTCACACGGATCAGCCTCGCCCAGGATGAGGATATCGCGTCTTATTGTAGGTACGGGTTTGCTTAACTAGTTCCCCGCAACGTTGCAGTGAAGGATCGCCGAATTTCACCGCTCACTATCACGTCACCTCCTGCGCAGCAGCTACTGCGTGTTGCCCTCCTTGGCAAGTATTTGAAGTGGTGTCCAATGTGGACTGCGTACCTATGCAATGACACAGTTCCCTGCTTCTACCGGTCCGATGACCAATAGTTGTAGTCGACCATGTAAAGAGCCAAGCTGTGCTGATGATCTTTGACGGAAATAATCTGCAAATGAAACTGCGCAGGAAAACGGTGGCATGTAGATCTGTGAAGGTGCGTGCTTGCGAAATCGAATATATCCCATGCTCAAGACCAACAACCGCAGAGCAGCTCTTTGCTCACATACTCATGCCTATGTAGTACCAAGCACATGAGTCGTCGGTAGAAACGCCCGATGACCGAGTTGACCCTGGATACCTGACACGAGGGTATAACATCGAGGGTTCCAACGTCTTTTCAGCGTGTTACCTACTTACGTACCTGCAACTATTCTCGTAGGCCCGACGTTCACCTACGTTCACCTTATGCGCCAGCCACTTCACGTCATTCTTCGCATATTATCCGGTGATACTCCCTGATCAGCGGGTTCAGCGCCGAGGAAAGGTGCAGATGCTGTGTGGGAGACCCGCGGCGTCTCACCCGCTGTTGCGTTCTTGTAAGCAGGAGAGTGCCAGCTATGTAGCCAGTAAGTAAGTACTCACACGACGGTCATTAATGTTAAAGTTAAGACGTTGACCCACAGCAGACCGACCCGGCTGTTTCGGGAAACCCACATGCCTTTCTCGTCGCTGAGCCCGATCGGGCGCCGTGCTTATTACGGCTACATCCACGTGGAATAGAGTCAAGCAGAAACGAATTGCCGGCTCCCATACCTCCTCGAGTCCGTAAACGATGCCGACATGCACACCTCAGACCAAACCGCAGCACATGGAGGTGGGGCAGATGTACGTATTCCTATGATACGTCAAGCCACCGTCCTCAATTCTACACCGGCGTGTCCCGCATTCTCAGCAGTTCTCCGTTATCGCCCTTGCTCGCTCGTTGCTGCAGTATTATTACACTCACAGGTTGACCCGATGGCATGGCCCGATTCCCGGGATGCATATGAGAATCTTCCGAATGCGGTATCTCCAGTGAAGGAAACGTCGCCTCATCCATATCCGTGCTGACCGAGATAAATAAAAGATCTTGTTCCTTGGCGCGCATGATTGTATCTGTCCGTACTCCGGGTGGGGGCCTTGATAGGACAGAATTACATTCCGGCGAGCGAGCGAGGATGGCGGTAAGATGTCAAAAATCATTCGTAACCATCTGCAACATGCATGCACGATGGCGGCTATTCCGAGCCGATTCCGACCACGAGTGCTCAGAGGAAGAAACATGAGGATGGTGAAGAAAGAAGGCAGCGGGCAGAGCGAGCTGCGAGCGTAGGAACTATGTGGCGTTGGACAGGGCCAGCGATGCGGATGCGAATACTCTCATCAAAACCTGAGCGCTCCGGATTCCATGACGCATTTGCTGCCTCATGACAACTGGCCAGAAGATTCAGTTGTTTTGCGCCCTACGCCGCCAAGTCCGGTGGCGGTTCTCATGACATCTGGATGGGCCGACACTAGCTTCGCTATAGGAGCAGCGTAGACACAGTTAGGAGAAATGCATCTTGGGTGCAGTCTGGATAGCTCGCCGGCGCAGGCTAGAGATGGAGAATGGCATTCGACCTCTAGCTATGCGCGGAGCTGTCTGGGTGGATGGCGTGCAGGGCCGCAGGCTGCTGCTCAGACTCAGATCAAGATCTCCCGAATTGTTGCTCGGTAAAATACGGTGAAGTCATCCTCTTTATTCCTTTGCCGACGGCAGCGTTCCGGGCCGAACCACATCTGAGAGCCGCCTCCGTTCAGCCAATCAGAACCTTGCCAGTCCTTCGCCGAAGACGATGCAAATAACTTCAGATTTTCCATGCGATCGCACATACGGACAAAAAATAGTGGCTCAAATACAGTCCTCGTGCATACACTCACCAAATTTAGAGATACTTTGAGGTCATCGGTGCACTCGTGGTGTGCGGTGCACACCAACACCTGAACACGCTGCCTCGGACATAGTGCGCCAGCAGGGGTAAAAGAGCCTGCTCAATTGGACGGACTTACGATGTGGGAGATGCACCACTGTGGCTGCGCGCGCCGAACAAGATTGTTTACAGTGGCAGCCGGCGCGTCCGGGACCACCTTGTCGCGCTCCACTCGGAGAGGGCAGGGCAGCAGGGGCGAATGAGCTAACGGAACGAGTTCGCGCTCCGGTGAGCGGCTTAGAGCTCCCAACGGCTCCTTATATACCCCAGCTCGGAGGCGCAGCGGCGGGCTCCATTGGGAACTGCTGTATTTGGACATGACAATCGGACGTGAGTATAAAATGACGGGTCGTATCTCTCGGCCGACAGGGCGCATATCGAGCGCAACAGATTCCGGGGTGAGAGCGTCGATAATAATACGTACGCGAGACTGTGACTGTGCACACTGGTCCGCGCAATTACCGAAGTGGAAGACAAGACGGAATAACGGTGCAGTTTTGCGCGAAATCTGTCGATTATGCGGTGACCACAGCGGGACTAGCATGTAGCGGGCGTTGATACATCAAGTCGGACAGCAAGGCCATCAGAGGTGGATGGGGAATGTTGGAAAGATGGCCAATGGGCATCCAGCAGCACACGACCAGAAGACTTGGGACAGTCAGTTGATGGATGGCAAGCGCCACCGATAGATCGCATAGAGAATCTGACAAGAATATTAATATTGTGACCGCCCACAACGGCGCTGTCGAGATTTACATATTAGGAAATATGCCGATGGTCTTGGACGTCGGTTGAGACAGGCGCAGCGAGCGCGCGGCGATGTCAAGAACGATCCGTACGGCCCGACGGCGACTTCTGGCGGAATTAGCGCAGAAAGCCAGGAAATCTATTTTCGGGGGCTCACGGCCGAGTTAATATGAGTTTGGTCAGAAAGTCTGGGCCGGGAAGGTAATTGGTCCGGATCCTATTGAATCAGTCGGAGGCTGGTCTGTTTGGCGTTGTTTGTTTGATCAGACGCGAGTGAAGGGAGGATTATTTAAGACATCGGGCGTCGACGCTCCTTGCATCCTTTCCTCTACTCCCTTCCACAACCGTTGACATCCTTTGACCTCTCGCTGTTAGCGAACCCCATAGACTGTCCTTAGGGTTTTCCCTACTCCCCAAATCTCTTCCCCCGCACTTCTTTTCTCTCCCTACTCATGTCGGACCCCACAGTTGAGAAGGAGGCTGGCTCTACCGGGCCAACCAAGGAGACTCCCACTCCGGAGCCTGAAAAGAAGAAGAGAGAGTACAAGGACTTTGGTCACGATGAAGAGGAGAAGCCTAGTCGTAAGTTGTATTTCTGGTTTTTTGTCATTCGGGAGTCTGACGTATCCCAAATGAAAAGACGCCAGGGTGGATATGTCTACTGTGAGTATTTCCTGGTCTGCTTTCGGTTTCATGTTTTACCCACGCGTGCTTCCGCAGATCCAACTTAAGGCTGAGGACCTCTACGACAAGGAGAAAGTTGATCTAGAAACCATCGTTGTCGACGATGTGTTTAAATTGCTGCAGTGCGATGAGGGCGGTTTGGATGATGCAGAGGCTGTGCGTCGTTTGGAGATTTTCGGTCCCAACAAGCTCGAGAGCGAGGAACAGAACCCCTTTCTTCAAGTAAGTCTCTATATCTTGGTTATTTTGATTGGTTGTTTACGCTTTTGTAGTTCTTGAGTTTCATGTGGAATCCCTTGTCCTGGGTCATGGAAGCCGCCGCTCTCGTTGCTATCGTTCTGTCTAACGGCGAACATCGTCCCCCCGATTGGGAGGATTTCGTCGGTATCGTCTTGCTTTTGTTCATCAATTCGGCTATCGGTTTCTACGAAGAGCGGAACGCTGGTAACGCCGTGAAGGCGCTCATGGACTCGCTCGCTCCCAAGGCGAGGGTCAAGCGTTCCGGGCAGTGGCGCGAGATCGACTCCGCAGAGCTCGTTCCCGGTGACATGATTGCCTTCAAGATCGGTGACATTGTCCCCGCCGATTCTCGTCTTACCGAGGCCATCAACGTTTCGATTGACCAAGCCGCGCTCACGGGCGAGTCTCTTCCTCAGTCAAAGAAAATGGGTGACCAGTGTTTCTCGTAAGTGTAATATTTTTATAGTTTCGGTCCGCATGTTGACGTCGTCTGCAGTGGTTCGACTTGTAAGCAAGGTGAGGCCGAAGGAGTTGTCATCTCCACCGGTCCCAACACCTTCTTCGGTCGTGCGGCGAACCTCGTCGGTCAGGATGACGACACCACCGGTCATTTGCAGAAGATTTTGGCGCAAATCGGTTCTTTCTGTCTCGTCGCCATTGGCATTTTCGTTATTGCCGAAATCTTTTGCTTGTACGCCGGTTTCCGCTACCAATACCGTCGTGGTCTCGACAATATCCTGGTGCTTTTGATCGGCGCACCTATTGCTATGCCCACTGTCCTGTCCGTGACCCTCGCTGCGTCGTCCCAGCAACTCGCGAAGTACAAGGCTATCGTCACCCGTATCACCGCTATCGAGGAGTTGGCTGCCGTCACTATTCTTTGTTCCGACAAGACTGGTACGCTCACCACCAACAAGCTTACCATCGATCGGGACACTATCCGTACCTACGGTCCCTTCTCCGCCGAGGACGTTATTTTGCTCGCTGCGTACGCTTCTCGTACGGAGAATCAGGACGCCATTGATCTTTGTGTCGTTGGCGCTATCGGTGACACCTCTCGCGCACGCGCTGGCATCAAGCTTCTCGACTTCAAGCCATTCAATCCCGTCGACAAGCGTACCGAGATCACGTACCGCGAGGAGTCGTCCGGCAAGCTCAAGCGCGTGACGAAGGGTATGACAGGTATCATCATCGAGCTTTGCACGCGCAACAAGACTGAGGCGCAGGAGGAGAAGTTGGAGTCCGACGTTGAGGAGTTCGCCCAACGTGGTCTTCGTGCGCTCGCCGTTGCATATGAGGAAGTCGATGGCGACGATCCGGAGGGCGAAGGCAATGGTTTCGAGCTCATCGGTCTCCTTGCTATCTTCGACCCCCCTCGTGAGGATACCAAGCAAACTATCGACGATGCTCAGGCCCTCGGCGTGAGGGTCAAGATGGTTACTGGTGACCAGCTTGCTATTGCGAAGGAAACTGGTCGTCGTCTCGGTCTTGGCGATCACATGTACCCCGCTAAGGTGCTTAAGGACGGACCCGAGCCCGGAGGCAAGCACGCTTCCCTCGATGCCATGATCCTCGACGCCGACGGCTTTGCTGGTGTCTTCCCGGAGCACAAGTACGAGATCGTCAAGCGTCTCCAGGGTCTCGGTCACCTTTGCGCCATGACTGGTGATGGTGCCAACGACGCTCCCGCCCTTTCTCGTGCCAACGTCGGTATCGCTGTCGAAGGTGCTACCGACGCTGCTCGTGGCGCTGCCGATATTGTTCTGACGGAACCCGGTCTTTCTACCATTGTCCACGCCATTCGCGGTTCTCGTGTCATCTTCCAACGTATGCGAAACTACTCCATCTACGCTTGCGCTGTCACCATCCGTATCGTCGTCTGCTTCGCTATTTTGGCCTTCGCGTTCAAGTTTGATTTCCCTCCGTTCATGGTTTTGATCATCGCCCTCTTGAACGACGGTACTATCATGACACTCTCGGTCGACCGTGTGCTTCCTTCGATGACTCCGGACAGTTGGGATTTGGCCGAAATTTTCTCGTTTGCTGTTGCGTACGGCTTGTACCTGACGCTGTCCACGTACGTTTGTCCATTGTCTTGTCGTTCTTCATCTGAACATTTTTTTCCCCCAGTATTGCCCTTGTCGCCATTATCATACGCACGACCTGGTTCTTCGACAAGTTTGGCGTCACTCTCACCAATGGCGCTCACCAAGCTTTGAATCACAACGACCCGCAATTGCACATGATTGTGTACCTCCAGGTTGCCATCATCTCGCAAGCGTTGATCTTCATTACTCGTTCACATGGATTCTTCTTCATGGAGCGGCCGTCGGCGGCCTTGTTCGGCGCCTTCTGTATTGCGCAGCTCGTGTCTTCCATCATCGCTGCGTACGCCAACTGGGGCTTCACCAACATCCATGCCATCTCTGGTGGCTGGATCGGTATTGTTTGGGTCTGGGTAAGTTATTTCTTTCGTAATCGCGCCTTGATATATTCGCTCATCTTACCTCCCTAGAACATTGTGTGGTTCTTCCCCTTGGATCTCATCAAGTTTGCGATGAAGGCCACCATAATCAAGCGCCTGCGGGCGCGTCACTTGGCGGACATGGCACAGCACACGAAGGAGACCGGCGTTCCCATCACCCGTACGACGTCGCGCGTGGCTTCTATTCACGAGTCATTGTACAAGAATCGTGTATCGTTCATCCGTAGGGCAGCGCGCAAGATCGGTTTCGGCCAGAAGATCTCGATGAAGCCCGAGGAGCTGCAGCGGTTCAGCAGCATCCAGGCTCAGCGCGCTGGTGCGACGCTCGCTCGTCACCCTTCGAGGGCCGCTGCATAGAGCGACGTGGACAGACGTTTCCAACGCCCGACACATTAATTCATGACGAAGGCAGCGACTTGTGGTGTCATTCCGTTCCCTCCGCGCATCTCGCCCATACCCTCGCTTGAGCCCATAATCCTAGATACCTACTGGTGTGCCGTTGTTTCCCCTGTGTCGGCGTTGCGTGTCTCTTTCACGTTCTTTCTTCTTTGTCTCGTCATTATTATGACCTGTTCCGCCTTTCACGTTCCAGCCTCACGACGTGCGGTATCACATTCAGTAATTACTCGCTTAGTTAGGCACGATATTTACACATACTATTACGAAGAAAAAGTAATAAAGCATTCACATAGAGCTTATACAAATAGAGACTGTAAGAATGGTCAGGTAATCGTAGCTATAGACGCTTGTTGCACTTCAATAGAAATCAATAGACTTGTCTTTGGTGGTTTATACCTTGTTTTCGAACGCAGAGGTCGTCGCTGGTGACAATGCGCCGTATTTCAGTTCTCTTCTGACGAGACTCGACAAGTTCAGTTGTTTCGTACTGCTTGACGTGCACTCAGAAGCAATGTCGCGCTTCAGGATTGTCCGTCGGCCGTCGCTCGCAATCAGCTGGAGATCGTGGATGTCGCCAAGATAATCTGTTCTTCGTGGAATCGAAGGTGCGACTTGTTACTATGAGTTCTTGTCTGCTGGACTTCTCGCTCGTCACGGTGGCTGTCTCGGAGCAGCCTGCCTATAGTGGCTGCTACGGCGGAACAATACAATTTGCACCTCCAATGCAACGTCGCTTTCCTGTCACCGTACCGAGCATTGGGCTGAGAATATGTGTGATGCGTGGGGGATATAGAGGAAGGGAACTTTAGCGAGCGACTGGCGGTAAGTCTACCATGCATAGTCTACTTCGGGCGAGTCTGACGCGAATGCCTCAAAGCGATGTGTTGTCTTGAGTGTTGCATCCACTGCGAGGCTGTCGTATGATCCTCGAAACGCCCATTGAAGGTTCCAGTGTTCAAGGGAAACACTGCCATTATTGATCAACATCCAGCATCCAGCACCAGAGCATCTTCTTAATTCATTTGGTAGGAGAGCACTCTTCAATCCACTTGATATGACCTAGTCACGCGAAATCTGCCTAAAAGCGCAGCTTTGAAGCTGGCAGTCGTAGCCAGGTGCTGTGAAGATATCTTCTCCCAGAGCCATCGTCTTACGCATGTTCACCGCACTTTCTACCGCACTTGTCGCAGCTTTTCAAGAAGGGTTATTGCGTGAGTGACTCTGGATCAATCTTTGGCGTGATGATTAAGCTGTCATTAACTCATTTCGCATGAATGAGACCACATGTCACGCGCAAATTGTTCGCGCAAATTTTTCTCCTGGACTAAGTAACCCGAAGTCTCCATTGACGCAACCGATGACATCCTTATCTCTCATCCCTCGCTTCCATCTGCAAGATAGACAATTCTAGCAAAGCACAGGCTCAAGGCTTCGAAATAGTTAAAGGGCTTACTTGTGTTGTGCGTTCACATGGAAAGAATAGTTGCTGCCCTTTCCAACAATGTAAGTCTGACAGTTCTTTCACTGAGCCATCGCACAATCTTGTACGACATATCTCGCTGACTGAACGTTGTTTTCCGGCCCCTTTCGCACGCGAATGCCGACAAACCCGTATTAGAGTGGCGCTTACCACGATTAATGGCATATCCTTAATACAAAAGACGAGGGGTGACGTGACGGGCTAACCCACGTGGAAACGTCACTTTTACTAAACCTGGACGGAGTTGCGGTAACACATGGAGAACAGTGTCCAGTCTCGCTAACATTATCTCATTGATGACAGACTGATGTCTCATTCTTGACACAGCACTCATTTTGTTTCTGAACTCAAGTCATTGTCAGCACTGAGTGTAACATGAGCAGGGTATGTCACGTGACTAAGTAGCATGCACAAATTCACCAAATATGGTAATATTTGTGTCATCTAACATTAATCATTTAACAGTTACTACTTAACAGTTACGAACTAAACAGTAACATTTGGTGATTGATATCATTAATGTTGTCAGTTGCTTACTGGCTTTCCCGTGCCATAGGCCATCAGATTTTCATGAACAAAATGTAAAGGTATATATGTTTCTATACTATGTATAATTTAACAAATTTCTGTAATTCTGATACAGCACTAGACAAGGGTATATAATCCTAAGTAGCGTTGGTGACATCTGCATAATGCATAAGTATTTCAGGATATTATTAGTGTTATCATAAAGGAGAATCCGGTGAGATGCAGCAGAGAGATTGTTACTGACACATCCTGCCAGGTAGCCGGGAATGTCAATTGACGCAATGCTTACAGGAACTCAACAGATCAACCGAAGCATATAAAGATATATTACGCTGGCAGGTGTTTCGTAAGGTGCGCCCGGATGCGGCACTAGACATGGGTATATAATCCTAAGTAGCATTGGTGACATCTGCATAATGCATAAGTATTTTAGGATATTATTAGTGATATCATAAAGGAGAATCCAGTGAGATGCAGCAGAGAGATTGTTACTGACACATCCTGCCAGGTAGCCGGGAATGTCAATTGACGCAATGCTTACAGGAACTCAACAGATCAACCGAAGCATGTAAAGATATATTACGCTGGCAGGTGTTTTGTAAGATGTCCCGACCGAGAAGAGTGACACGGCAGCAGAGGTTGGCGTGAGCTCCACAAGCATGCAAGTCTGGCAGGTGTTTCGTAAGGTGCGCCCGACCGAGAAGAGCGACCAGCGGCAGCGAGGTTGGCGTGAGCTCCACAAGCATGCAAGTCTGGCAGGTGTTTCGTAAGGTGCGCCCGACCGAGAAGAGCGACCGGCGATGATCACATTTATGGGGGTTTAATATATATCTTGGTCTTGGTCTGTTTTAGAAGGAAATAATCTACGAAATTCGCGAGGTATGAATGGCAGGACAACGCGTGGATACATGCATATGTAAATAAAGTGTTCCCGCTACGTGGACACCGCCGCCGCAGTGTTGTTCTTCTGCTTACGTCTCTCCAAAAGTTTAGCTAATGCACTATTCTTGGCAGGTGCCCGTGCGCCCGTTGCGGATCCAGGAAAAATATGACTAGCAACCATACTCATGAATCCACATATTGACTGAGAGGTACGCAACATAACGCACCGGTTCCACCATGCTAAAAGCGCATCGACATCTTCTTTCTCATTGATGTCATCAAGGAACTCCAGGACACTATTATAGAATCGTTCGGAGTCAGTCACAGTGTCCGTTCTGGAAAACACGGATGACGAAGATAAGGCGAATCGGACCTGGTAGAATACGTGAGATACCGTCCATGACTATAGTTGAGAACAGTCGATAAGGACATCATGCTCACTTGAGTAGCGATGTAAGCAATCGAGGCAGCTGTCACCTTGGTCATACCATGGATACGAGCATTGCCAGCTCTTGTAGCTTTGGTTTCATCGTCCACGGAACTGGGCGAAGTAAAAATATGCTTGTAAGCCTGCATTTACGAAAATTTCAGTAAGATGACAAATCCAATGCCGATCACACTCACTGTCACTAACAGCCTACTTCTCAATAACCCATTCCAAGGATCGTCCGGGTCGTACTGGTTATTGGCATACAAGAAAATCGGCCACTGGTCCCCCGGGACTGTCATTTCCCCGCTACGCAGCTGGGCCTTCACACTAGACCGAGTAAGCGTAGCTTATGCCAAAATAGAGAGTCGACGTACTTGGAATCTGCCCAATTCAAGCCAGCCGGACAAAGAAGCGACCCAGTGACTTCATGATGATAGCCACGATTAGTTTTGATGTTGCGGGCGATAGGGGGCACGAAAGCCTCTCCTGGAGTGCCGATCCAGTCCAAAATATGACCTTTCAGACTCTTCGTATCATCTGACCTCGCACTTGAAGCACCCCGCTGAATCTAGTAACATTAGGCTATATAATGATGATAAGGAGGGAACATACGAAGTCAGCAACTCGAGACATCTCTTCTTCGTCGCAGTCGGTCATCAACCGTTGCTCCAAGAAAGGGACCAGGTTCAATAGCTGCGCGAAGACCCGCTGCTCTCGCCATTCTCTGTGATGATAGGGAAGTGAGCAATACTAAAAGGATGAATGAACATACTCAGCAGATAATAATTCCATCGGTTCTCGCTCGTCTAAACGAAGCACACAGTTCACAATCAGTGCAGAGACATTGCACATGGCATGAATGGTTCTCCCGAAATGACGACCATGGTGCACGAGCGGGTCAGAGGTACGCCTAGGAAAGAAATTAGTGCACGGAAACATGTATGGTGAAGGGAATGTACGGTTTCTTCCGTGGCCCTTGTTCAAGGGCACTCGGTCGCCTGGTTCCGGATTCGATGTTGTCACTCATGAATACTGAGAGCGAGAGACTGAAGGGCTAATTCTGCGAGGAATCAAGGCATAAGCGCATGATGAAGTCTACCTCATCTTAAAGGTGAAACTTGATCAAGCTCGCGTGACCTCAAAGTATCAAATCTACAAGGCTGTCGTAATGGTATTCGCGCTATGCCATTATGGTGTTTCAAGGAACAATGTCGTCGGCGTCCGGGCACGTCATGAAAGAATGAAAAAATCATCTTAACAACACACCTCAGTTTGCTTCTAGGACAAGACAGCCAGACGGGCTTACGTTGTGCGTATGTTTGAAGGGCGATTCAGGGCGGGATGTGACGGCGTTTCTAATCAGTGGTGTCTGAAGAAAATGTACGATGTCGTCGGCATTCGGGCACGTCATGAGAGAATGAAATAATCATCTTGACAACGCATTCGGTCTGCTTCTGAGACGAGTAGCCAGACGGGCACACATTGTGCATATGTTCGAAGGGCGACTCAGGGCGGATGCACGGCGTTTCTAATCAGTGGTGTCTGAAGAAAATGTACGATGTCGTCGGCATTCGGGCACGTCATGAAAGAATGAAAAAAATCATCTTAACAACACACCTCGGTTTGCTTCTGGGACAAGATAGCCAGACGGGCTTACGTTGTGTGTATGTTCGAAGGGCGATTCAGGGCGGGATGGGACGGCGTTTCCAATAACACTCCACTTGTGTCTCTATGGCATCTGGAGGAATGCAAGATGTTCGCAGATGAAGTTACAAGCCAACAGAGATGCACCTCCTTTCTCATATAAGAGCACAGGAATCATGAACTTCTACAGATCATTCTCGTCATATTATGATAACCTCCCAACATCAAACCCTTCTTCAACGTATCCGCGACGAGCGACATGAAGTCTTGCAATATGATATTAGGATGAAGGGGCTATGCACCTGGTACTGGTAAGCATGTCGATCAAGGAATGCTTGACACTGCTGATTTTCCCTCCTACAGGCCCCTGGAGGACGGAGGTCATCACGTCACGCCGTCAGCATTACGAGAGCATCGCATGACATACAAATTTACTGGACCTTGTTGTCTCTGCCCGAACGCAACTCCAGACGAAGGACATTATACAGAAGCTGCGACACTAATAGCAATCGAAGGTCCATGTTCGGGAGAATACGTAGCAATGTGTGCAAAGGGAAGCTGTGGGTATTTGGGTAAGCATCTAACTTGCTCTCTCACAACTTGAAACCTCACCAAGCTCGACCGTTTTACAGTGTACTTGGAGAGGATCTTCGCCGCCTTCTTCGTGAAGTCCAAACAGTATGATCGCAGAGGTGCGTAGTTGTCGCATGAGTATTCATCGAACATACGTCGAGACATCTCGACAGAACCTGGTGACTTAAGGCCCGCCACCGTATTTCACTTCTCGGAAGTCGAACTTGACAACGCATTCCGCCGTCGACAGTCTGGTAAGTTGTCAGACTCAACACTAAATGTTTAACAACTCATTCCATAAGAAGGGACTGAACATTCCGACTCACGCAAACTAAAGCGCACGTATGCAATGTTGGGTTAGTTCACACCGTTACTAGTTTTCTGCAAACAATCTGATTCAGTGCTAGATGTAACGGCAGAGGAGATCAAAGTGACACCCGCTGATCAACCGGTGCCTCGTCCGATTATAATTGACGACGTTCTACGCAAACTCGATAGCCTTCTGGACCCGGGTATTTCAGATGCCCAGTTCGGATTTGTGATGGCTAGATGTATGTGCGGCCTTATCATGACGCGCCGGGTGTTCCGCTACCACAGGTGCGCTACAGAACCTGCAGAGTGATAGATCCCAAGAGAATATAGCTATACATGATACGCGTACATAGAAGGAATGGGAGCAATCTGGAGTGAACGCTTGTCTGGAGACCGGACAGAGCGCGTACACTACTTATACACTATACATAATACATCTTGGAGATGCTTGCATATAAATGCGATTTTTTGAGTGATAAAAAACAGGCGAATTGCAAGCATGGATGAGTTGGTAACAAACAAGAGTCTTACGGTTTATCCAGACGCGAATTTCGATGCAAATGCTCCCATTCCTCGACAATTGCTAATATCCTATTCTTCATGTGTGTTCGCAGAGAAGGCAGCGCATCAACTTGCCAGACTGCATTGGGATCCACCAGGAAGTCTGCATCCATCTCGGCTGTCTACCATCGAAAAATAGTTCTAGTCTCTAATGAAAACTTGTAGTTGAAGGGACGCACCCATAGAACGCCTATCATTCGCTTGGGATTGGCCATGAAGAGTTGTGCAAAGTGGCAGATGTACAACCCACAGTCATTGGAACCTGCAGGTTGCTGCGGCACCTGAAAAATACAAATAAAATACAGAACTTCATATTATATTAATATGGAACACTCACTGGTACTTGCACAACAGCAGGGCGGCACGTTGGTGAAATGTTCTTCTTTGTGTATGCCTCTACACTCAAATAATCTGATAACACTCCTCCCACCTCGACACAATTAGTCCCCGTCACCGAGCCTATAGATACACGAGAGCAGTTCATGGAGTCAAGAATAAAGATGGTCGCGCTAAACTGTCAATTAGTATGCCGATGCAGCACAATTGAAGCAAACCCACGCTGGGGCGTAGAGGGACGAGCCGGACTGGGTGTCACTGTCACCAGCACGAAGAGTGCTACTACTCTCTGGGGATCCAGGGTAAGCAATAACTGCCAAATACCAATGTTTTTCGTTGCTTTATACATGCATATGAGCAATGAATGGGCAAGCTGGTGAAGAGACTTACCTATCGTAAACAGGCACGATGAGAACTGTTTTACTGAAGATGTCGACACAATTTGTATGTGATGTTACTCAATCATATCCACATTTTGTACTGCCATGAGCTAAGTGCTGAATGAATGAATGACTGGGAGTTGAACAGACTCACAGTTGCGTGAAGAAGAAAGGACTAAAGACATGAATTTGATCAGCGGTGGTGACATCTCTGGCCTTGAGCTCCTCATAACATACTCTGCAGATGCTCGTGAGTGCGTTACGGCCGCACAAATCTAATGGCACTCACCTTAAACCAAATTCAATAATGTTATCATTGAGATAACGACCCGGTTCCAACATAGCCAGTTCTTCAGTACCGATGCTCACAGCTCCTTTAGAATGGAAGGGATATAGAAAAAGTCTGTGGTCGGCGGGGGTAGGAGTGTCGGTTGGGACAGGAAGCGTTCGTAGAGGTAAGGATGAAGACGCAGTTATAGGGCGCCCACCAATGATCCCCGCGTGCGAGGAGCGTAGACGTGTGGAAGGGACAGATACATCAGAAATGACACGTTTGGTGATACGTTTGGTGATACGTTTGCTGCAAATCGTTGCGCTTGAGCAAGCGCTGAGTAGAAATATGAATCGACTTACACCACCACGGCAATTGTAGGTTTCACATCTTCTTTGCGTTTCTTACGTGCCGGAGATGCATTCCGATGCCTAAAAGCTTGAGCATGGAGTAATTTGTGGGTACAACAAACCGACCTACTTGATTAGTTCTTTCTTTCTTTCCGACTTGGTTAACGATGGATTTCCCCTGCACTTCTCGACCGGAGAAGACCTGAAGAGTGACATCAATCTCAGGTTTTGAATGCAACGATTAAATGACCGCGTACTTCGGTATCACAACCTCCATTGTTCCTTTTGCATCCCCGATCATCGTACCTGCAGCAGGATGACTGGACATGCATGAATGTCTCAAATGCGCATTCAACGAAGGCGCATGCCGTACCTAGGCATATGTGACAGACTGCATGCACTTCATATTGTAACATCGTGATGTGAAGATTTCAGGGAAGACAAACTAACCTTGACCCAACGATACTCTGTAGTTTCTGTAGGAGTTCGTCAGGTAGACTACTACCCATGATATGATCCAATTCGCGGTCTTGAACATCCTTAATCATTGTGACCAGGAGAGAACGATAAACGAGACAGAGAAAGCTGTCAAACGTGTGTGAGAATGCATAC
Source organism: Grifola frondosa (assembly GCA_001683735.1). NCBI lineage: Eukaryota > Fungi > Basidiomycota > Agaricomycetes > Polyporales > Grifolaceae > Grifola > Grifola frondosa. Next base: position 259,190 of record LUGG01000043.1, on the reverse strand, counting down.
AGCCACAAAGGGTTGAACGACAATGAGAAATGGATACACGCACGATGGACGCGTACTAAATTTTGAACGTAAACGCAGAGGAACAGGAGAGCGAGGAGACACGCTTGTCTGGTGACCGGACAGTGCGCGTACATAGAAGGAATGGGAGCAATCTAGAGCGAACGCTTGTCTGGAGACCGGACAGAGCGCATACACCAGTTGCACCTGTCCACTTGAAGTGAGCAGATGCAGACGCAATGCTGTCCACTTGGAGTGAGCAGTATTCGTGATGGTTAAAAGTTGAAGAAGCCTTCCATCCGCTGGCCTGAAAGAAGCCTATCCCTTCGGACCCCCAATCGGATAGTGCAAATTATAAACACAGCTGCAGCTTCTCGATGTCCGATTGATTTTGCGCCGGACTCTTCCGGTGGCGCGATGATAACACGTTCAAGGGGACGGCGAGCAGCAGAGTCAAGACAAGCTGTGAAACAAAGAGGCAAAACGAGATAAGCATAGCGATGACGGGTAAACGAGATAGGCATAGCGATGACGGAGAAATTAGTTACTTGAATACTGTGGAAGGCGGCTGCTGTCACATGACCTTTTGTTCCAAATGTGTACTACTACCAGTACTGTCATCGCACTGGAACGGTACTCACAGAGAAGCCTAAAAAAATGTTCAATGAGTAATTAAGAAGAGGTGAATCGGACTCTGGCGGACCCCCCCAAGTGACTTGATGTTCTGAGACGTTAGCGGATAGGAATGCAGTAATCGGAGACGGGAAAAGTGGTTGAGAGACAAATGTCCTCACCGCCACTCGAACATGCAGCACACGATAAATGTCGAAATGTGTAGTCACCAACTTGTATTAACCGCGACGCTCGGCCTTGAAAGTATGCAGCCAAAGTTTTCATAAATACATGCAGTTAAATACAGTATACAGCCGTGACATTGTCCCTACAAAATACACGAACAGGAAACCTCCGGGATTTCGGACTTAGCTGTCTACCACCTACACGGAGTCTTGCATATGTGGGAGAAGCTTTATGACCCCAGGGTCATTCACCAAGCATAGTCGAGTTTGCCCTAAGCGCAAGAAAAGATCTGCGGGTGCCCTCGCTAGAGTGCAGGAGCTTTGGGCTTCGAAACGACAATGACAGGATGACTCCATGCCCCCTGAAGCTCAAGGCGTGAAGACCAAGACGCACACCTTTGGCCCTCTCTCGTCTCCACTTGACGCTGCCAGAGTCTTCGACTCAGCATCAACTACCCTATATGATTTGGATCGCTCGGTGGCAGAGCGTAGGACCCGCAGAGAAAATCGTATGCTTCCCAAGCGGTATCGAGACATAATCCCGGCACCTGCTGCAGCACTACCTCCATCGTCATCGCTACCTCCATCGTCGTCGCTACCTCCGTCACTTCCATTACCTCAAGATTCAACACAAAATACTGCTCCATCAGTTGGGACTCGCCTTCTACATGTCTTCAAGTCTCCTCGGAACGTGTTCGGGTTATTTCGACGATATCAATCAAATAACTTCCCCCAGCATGATCCTGAAGAGAATGTGGACCGGGAGGAGCTAATGACTGCATCCGACGAGGTTTTAAGCTCGTCTGAGATCAATGAACAACCATACTACCCATACCCAAATCAGTCATCGTTTACTTTACATAACTGGTTTTGGAATGATGGGGTGGTGAAGTCTCAATCGTCCTTTCGAAAGTTGACAAAAATCATCAGTCACCCCGAGTTCAAACCGGAAGACATCGCAAGGACTAACTGGCAGCGCATCGATGCTCGTTTGGCAGACGTTGAGCAAGATGCCAACATTTCCCAACGACACGAAGGGAGACAGTATAGTGACAAGTGGACAGAGACCCCAATCACAATATCTGTTCCTTTTCATGCCAAGATGCACCGCCCAGGGCCTCAGGATTTCGGTGCAGGAATACTTCATCACCGAAAGCTAGTTTCGGTGATCCGGAAAAGGTCTCGAACCCTGAAAGCCATCCCCACTTTCATTACGAGCCTTATGAACTACATTGGCAGCCGGAGGGAGCTTTGGAAGATGTTAGAGTATTCGGAGAAATGTATACATCACAGGCGTTCGTCAATGCGCACCGCGATCTTCAGCTAGCTCCTGGAGAACCTGGATGTGACCTTCCGAGGGTTGTCGTTGCACTCATGTTTGCGTCTGATGCTACCCATCTAACGGATTTCGGCTCCGCTAAACTCTGGCCTCTGTACCTTTCGTTTGGAAACGAATCGAAGTATAGACGAGGCAACCCGTCTTGTAATCACTTTGAACATGTCGCCTACTTTGAATCTGTGAGGAATCCTGAAAATCCTGCAGTTCATAACTGACTTAATGCGTTAGCTACCTGATACATTCAAGGACTTCGTGATGGAAAGTGTCGGGGGAAAGGGTCCGAACGCCCTTTCACCACACATTGTCACCGAGAAATGCTTCATGCACAGTGGACCATCCTTCTTGATGATGACTTTCTGGAGGCGTATGAGCACGGTATTATCATCGAATGTTGTGACGGCGTGCGACGTCGGTTTTACCCGCGTATTTTCACATATTCCGCAGATTATCCTGAAAAGTATGTAAAGCCCATTGTTCCTTTCTTGAGGATTCGCTGATAAGTTCTTCAGGATCACCATAGCAAGCATCAGAAATCTCGGTCGTTGTCCATGTCCGCGGTGCCTAATTCCACTCAATCGCGTGCACAACATGGGCATGACTCGAGATATGGCCCAGCGTGTAACACTTGCTCGCACCAACGACGCTCGACGTCGGGATCGTGTCGCGACAGCTCGTAAATTCATTTACGAGATGAATTATGCGGTCAACAGTGCGGCAGTTGAGAAGTTGCTGCAGGAAGAGTCGCTTGTACCCACTGCAGTGAGTGTGATTCGTGTTACATATTCCCGTTGAGCTTGAACATATCGTATTCTTAGAACGCTTTTTCGGAAAGGTTGTCGTCACCAAATTTCAACTTGTTTGGGATGCTCGTTGTAGACCTTATGCACGAGTTCGAGTTAGGCGTCTGGAAGGCGCTCTTCATTCATCTTCTTCGGATACTTGATTGTCTGGATGAATCCCGTAAACACGAACTGGACCGCCGGCAAGTTGACTTATTCCGACATATTGAACGATGAAGCCCATGCTTTGATCATAGATTTCGTCAAATCCCTGCATTTGGCAAAGATACCATCAGGAAAATTCATTCCAATAGATCGGAGTTGAAGAAAATGGCTGCGCGGGATTATGAAGACTTGCTGCAGGTGAATTTTTAATTTGGGCTACTGGGTGAATCGCTTCAATGTGGATTCTAGTGTGCAATACCCGTCTTTGAAGGTCTCTTCCCCGAACCACATAACACTCGAGTGAAAGATTTGTTATATATCATGGCCCACTGGCACGGTTTTGCAAAGTTGCGCATGCATACGGACACAACATTGGATATCCTATCTGAGGATACCGCTGTCTTAGGCCAGAAACTTCGTGAATTCAAGGAGAAGACCTGCCCGCGTTTCAAACACGGGAGTTAGCTCGCGAGGGTGAAGCTCGAAAGAGGCGTCAGCAGAAAAATGTTGCAGGCGCTGGTCCTAATTCCGCAGCACCGGGCGATGCGCGTCGACCTAAAGCTTTCAATCTCAATACCTACAAACTTCACTCCTTGGGTGACTATGTGTCAACCATCCGACTCTTTGGGACTACAGATTCTTACTCGACTCAACTGGTGGGCTCTTTCTACTTTGTGGAATGCGTTCGCTAATGTACTTTGCCTAGCCTGAAACCGAACACCGAAAGTCGAAATCTCGCTTCCTTCGTACGAACGGTAGATTGATTCGGAAACAGTTGACCAAGATCGAAACACGGCAGTGCAATATACGTAAAATGCGTGAAAAACTTAGTCCGCAGGAAGCTCTCCATCCTCCGGACATGGAGGACGTCCCAAGCGATCCACGGATGCAGTACAACATGGGTAAATCGGAGAATTCTCCGGTGAATGTCCCATCCTTCCTTCAGAAACATGCTGGCGATCCAGCAATCAAGGTAGGCCATTTCTGGATTGTTCGTTGAGTGTGCTGACGGCGTTCCGTAGGACTTCTTGCCAAAGCTGAAAGATCACCTTCTTCCTCGCATACAGGAGATCATCTCGCAAGAAGCCACCTTCGGCTCTAACTCGACTAGCGTTCCAGGACCTGTGGTCGGTTACGAACATCCACGGGATTCTGTCTTCTTGAAGAATGATCGCATCTATCATCACAGTCTCATCCGATTCAACTACACTACCTATGACGTCAGAGCGACCACAGTGTTGTCAATGCCGGTACCGAGCAATGCAATATCATGCTTCTCGCCGACAGTTCTGATCCCGCCGGCTCCGGTCGTTTCTTGTATGCCCGTGTGTTGGGGACATACCATGCAAAAGTCGTTTATATGGGATCTGGAATGCGCGACTACGAACCTCGTCGTATGGACTTTTTATGGGTGCGATGGTACGAAGTCTTGGATGGAAGCAGCTCTCAACTTCCTTCCCTTCGATTTCCTTCCATGTGCGATGCGTATTCATTTGGATTCGTCAATCCGAGCGATGTGCTACTAGCTGCCACGTTATTCCTGATTTCGCGGGTGGCAAGCGCCATGATGATGGTATTGGTACTTCCTGCTGCGCCAAGGATGCCCAGGACTGGTGTCGCTACTACGTGGGCTGGTATGTGTTCGGATATTATTTACTAGAAATGATTTGACTTGTTCAATCCTTGCAGTTTTTCTGATCGCGACCTTTTGATGCGCCATCACTGGGGATTAGGTGTGGGTCACATCTATGCTCACGGAGCTGGAATCAAGGTAAACCGTGGTGCCGTGGTGGAAAATGCAATTGATGCACGGTTGGCTATTCTATCCGCGGAGAGAACGGAAGGTGTGCAATGTTCCTTTCACTGCCTTCGTAGTTCTAACTTAGTGTAGTTGTAGATGATATATCGGACAACCATGAAGAAACTTACAACCCAGATGATGATCCGGAACTAAGTATGGAAGATCGAGAGAGAGAGGGCTGGGAAGACTCGAATCAGAGATGAGGCTGAGTATGAGGACGACGTCTCCTCTGGGGAACATGATGAATGAGAGGCTGGCTCCGACCATTCGCGCATGTCTTCTCATCATCACGTTCACCCCGTCCTTGTTCCATACTTATTCGTGTCCTCTTACATCCATGTTCTAAGCATCTGTCGCATTCACGTACGCAAACTCTTCACTTTACTACTGATTCGAGTTGCATATGAATCAAATGGGCATATCTTGCACCATATACTGCACTACCCCTCCTCAAGTACTCGAAGTTGGTGTGACTGTTTAAGAACCCAAGGCGAAGAGGGATGAAGAAGAGAGCGGACCATATATGACAGACTCTGTCCGCTCGGAGCGGCATAACGAACTAATTTGGACAGCAGCGCGTTCACTTGTGAGTAGTTGGCGCTGCTCCGCCCGCCCAATCCGATTCCGTCTCTGTCCACAGTTCAGACATCACGCAGCCACCCGTTCGTTGGATTTAATTTATGTTTAATTTAAGTCATTATCATAGCCCAGCCTCAAACAACCATACTCGAAGTTAATGACTGTACTCCATGGGCCGTTACATACTTACCCCAGGACATCGGTAGGAAGGAGTGGTGAGAGGTAGTTGTCCTGTCTTTGTTCGCAGAATCTCTGGATTGGCATATGTATGTTCAATTACTTTCCTCCAACCTCGACATCTGCGGTGATAGCCGTTAATTAAGGCAATCTGTCCACATAAGTCGATGGGTCACTTCACCATGTGACCTCGGAGGTGTTCGACTCCTTGAATTCACTCTTGCCTGATGAACTCAGTACTAGCATTACGGTGCTCCAGTCGCTGCTCACTTCAAGTGGACAGCCATCATTGCTATTGCTCACTACAAGTGGACAATTGCATCTTGCGTCGTCCGGTTTCCAGACGCGCATTTACTCGATTTCAGACAGACCCCTCGAATTGCCCGCGTCGTCCGGTCTCCAGACGCACATTTACTCGATTTCAGACCTTTCGAATTGTCTGCGTCGTCCGGTTTTCCAGACAGGCGCGTCAATTACTCGACTTTGGACCTTCATCCGGCCTTCAGACACCTGCTCGATTTACCTTCGAATTCCTCGCGTTGTCCGGTGCTTGCTTGTGCACGATATCCGACCCTCACCCTTCTTTCCATCGTCACCTACATTTCAGTGTAAGTGATAGCTTCCGTCTGTACCACTACTATATGCTTACCCGCTGGTATAGCTATGATGCATACTTGTCATACTCTCCTGTACGATCCAAAAACCTGCCTAGCGGGATCTTCCCGAGGCCCATCGACACCCTGGGACCAATTCCACGACCACAAGGTCATCCGCACCTATGCAATACTCGACAATAATCGAGTCGCAATATCTCCCAATGCTGACTACATTCCGGCGGAGCCACCTTCTGGGAACCCACCAAAAAGGCCATATGCGGATGGTCGCCGATACACATTCGAATTCGCGTTTCAGCCGCAGCAATGGTGTGCCGAGCTGGAGTACATTTCTTGTAGTTATCAGTTGTCAGAGGCCAGTGGTATTATAGACCCAGCCTTCACATTGCTGGAGGATGGGCAAACGTTCAAGACGACAAACTGGCACAGCCGTCAAGGCCGAGTTCTTCAGACGTTCTACGAGCCGTTATTTGAGCTGTTCCAGTCGGAATGGACTGCTGCGACAGCCATTCAGAGCAATGCGTTGCCCCATGTCGTGCGTTCGTGGTCGGAGATAAACACTGCCGAGGAACGCCGCTGCGTCAAAGACGAACGTCTTACGCTGCAAAAGCAGCGCACGAAAGTCGCTGAGATTCAGCGTCACATCCTAAAGCTGCGAGCATTTACTCAATGGTGCACGCTCATGAAAGCTTTCTGCGACGGCATTATAATACGTCCAGTCCCTACCTTGTCTGTCGTTGGCACTTGGACAGCCGCGAACGATGAAGTCACCAGGAAGCGACTTGTGTGGCTAGGTATACCGTGTTGGTATATCGCCTCTTTACCGAAGTCGCCGATTCCAACGTCGCCAAGTGAAATTCGATCAGTTGACTCTCGTCTCACTGGTTGGGAATGGGATGACGATATGGACCATCCTAAGCCTGAGACAGTGAAGGCGAAGAAGAGGTGTATGGAATCGGACGATGAGGGCTGGAGTGAGGAAGAAATGACGGCCATCCCCCCTGCGACATACACGCTTCCTGGTGTCCTTCCGGAACGGAAATATCTTAAGCTGAAGAAAAAGGGTGCTACGATCCTTCCCTCTGAGGTTCCGGTGAAGTTCAGACCTGGTTTGACTCCCAGACCTTCTCCTGGTTGGCAACCGCCACAAGGCGGATATCGCTCTCATTCTCCCAAACCTCGCGCTCCTCAGCCCCATTCATGGAGCAACAACTATCAACGTCGCTCTCGCTCTCCCGAGCCTCGCGCTCCTCAGCCCAATTCATGGGGCAACAACTATCGACGCGCTCTCGCTCTCCCGTTCGCCGCTGGGGTTATTCATCCGCTAGAACACAATGCGAATCTCCAGATCGGTACGACCCTATGGGTGCTGATGTCGGGTGTCGGGCAGGACATGATGGCGGCCAGTCTTCCTGCAGTCTGCGAGATGCCAGTGAGTACATCCCATACCAAGGTCAGTGTGCCCGCTAACGAAGAAGTAGGCGACATAGGATCAATACATGCCACTGCCGAGCCCGTCAGCCTTGAAGGGCTCGAGATCACTCTCGCCGATATCGGACACCAGCTTCATCCTCCTCTGCAGGAGCAACAAGCTCATATGGACGTTGATGGCAGAGATGCACTAATGACGGACAAGGTACCCCCCGCCGTCAATCCCGTCAGCCTTGAAGAGCTCGAGGTCGCTCCCGCCGAGCTTCATCCTCCCCCGAGGAGAAACAAGCTCATATGGACGTTGATGGCAGAGATGCACTGATGACGGACAAGGTACCCCCCGCCGTCAATCCCGTCAGCCTTGAAGAGCTCGAGGTCGCTCCCGCCGAGCTTCATCCTCCCCTGCAGGAGAAACAAGCTCATATGGACGTTGATGGCAGAGATGCACTGATGACGGACAAGGTACCCCCGCCGTCAATCCCGTCAGCCTTGAAGAGCTCGAGGTCGCTCCGCCGATACCGGACACCAGCTGGATCCTCCTCTGCAGGAGCAACAAGCTCATATGAACGTTGATGGCAGAGATGCACTGATGACGGACAAGGTACCCCCGCCGTCAATCCCGTCAGTCTTGAAGAGCTCGAGGTCGCTCCCGCCGATACCGGACACCAGCTGGATCCTCCTCTGCAGGAGCAACAGGCTCATACGGATGTTGATGGCAGAGATGCATTAATGACGGATAAGGTACCCCCCGCTGTCAATCCTGTCGGCCTTGAAGGGCTCGAGACCGCCGGTGCTGGGAACCAGCTTAACGTCGCAGTCCCTTCTCCTTTCATACAAGCACGATCTGCGACGGAAATAGACATGTTGATGCCCAATGCTGAAGACGAGGCCCGAGTGTGGACAACAAATTACGGTGTCGCTGTTCGCACCACAGTCCCCATCAACAGCCAGGCAGAGCTCGACATCTTTCTACGCGACACTTTCCCTTTCGATTCATCTTTACCATATGCCCTTGCGCGATGGGAAGAAATGATGGCCATGCCTGCATTCCCGCCACGGGGAGAATGGTTTCTACCTCCCGCTAGCATGTTCGCACCCGAGGATGCTAATCATTATCAGTACGGTCTCATGTGGAAGCGGGTCAGAGACAGATACATAACTTCGGTTGTGGAACAGCACCCATCATCCTGGAATGGATTACAGGCCAGGGTGTGGAAAGACCGGCTGAGAGCTACGACACCGTTGAAAGGCCTTCTCCGTACTTTCGGTAAAGCCCAGATTCCTGCCGAACAGCTCTCAAAAATCGGTTATTCGCCCATATCCTATGAGGATCTGGCGAGATATCGCTGGGAGCTAGATACATGTCGCTTCCGTTCCGAGTTTGAACGTACAGCGATTACTCTCGATGAATCATATGTCTTGGCGCCATCACCTGCTACTTGGATTCCGCTGCGCGCCGCCATAGCAGGGCCTGGGGATACGGCATCTGCTACTTTCCATACTCTCAGGAGGCGCGATTTCTTGACAGCCCGGATGAACTTGTGCGACTTCGCCACTGGCGAGCCCTTGGGACGATCATGTTGCGGTGGCGTATTTCCAACCACAGTAAAGCATGTATACGTCTCGCTCTGAGGGGGTCTCCAAGAGAAGTGGAAGACGGTGTAGGGCGTGTACACCCAGCAATGTCGGAACGTGCACGCCAGTCAGCCGACGAATTTCACATCTCGTAGTGCTTCGTGGTGAGTCCAGGAACTACGTTTTACAAATAATGTTTTAAAATTTTTTGGTAAACTTAGGCTATGAATCCGTCGGACTACGCTACACCTGGCCTAAGCACACCTTGTGCATCGTGTAGGCTTGTATCATTACCTCCAATGTGTACTATCTGCTGTATATATTGCAAGTCGTATTTATGTTGGATCTGCTAATGAACAGCATTTTGCTGCGATTTCACTGGACGGTACATTGTGGAACTCGTGCCTCATCCTGACTACAGAAAGCTCAACGAGAAGAAATTCGAGTCTCATGTCAAATGTCCAGTAACAGGTCAACACGAGTTCCAGATCGACGCACCAAAGCCCCTCGTAGTTCGAGCATCTTACACACAGTAATCGTCACGGAAACTTGATTGAACTGCAGACACATATCCCTTCTCGCGTTCCTTGTTCACGCACCGCATCGACATCTAGCAATCTCTGTCTCTCTCTCTCACATACATACACACACACATCCGTCTTCTCAAAGGTAAGTACCAATATCCGATCGATTTCGAATTTCCTGACCCCCTTGTAGAATGTGCCGCGCCGAAAACGTCGTCTATCGATGCGGGAAGGTCCGCCGTTGTCCGACGACATTCTGCGCTCATGCGAGAGATTTCCTCGCCGCCTGCGGAGTGGCAATTTCACCTGGGTGCGACGCCGTTGCCAGCATACTGGCGAGATAAACCGGTGGCCCCACGTTTGGTGCAGACGCTGCGCAAGGAAGCCGGTGAAGCGTCGCAAAGCGAGCTTCAACGGAAGGCCGACATGCGATAAGGTGCGTTCATTCTTCTGATTATTTCAATTTTTCTAACCACAACTATGTTGCCAGGCGTGGTGAAGGGCCTGGGCGTGCGCTGCAACTGTCTTTGTATTTTCCATTACATACTTTGATTATCAGCGGCGAGATACCTTTCCTGATGCTTCATACTGTATGTCAAACGAGACAGCCCAGCGGTAAAAAAAAAAAAACTCGCATGTATCGCTCGCACGGCCGCCCCTGTCGCCAGCGAGGGATGATCCGCCAAGGGACAGGCTTCGGATACCAGAATACGCTCAGTTTTCAGGTGTTGCAATTTTTGCTCTAGGGCACGCGGTCCTGTATTGTATTCAGGTGAATGTCTCTCGTCCATTGCAATGTGTTATACTGAAGTCTGTCCCAGCGGCGATGAGCATGATTACTGCGAGTACGTCCATACGATCGCTCCGACAGAAGGCACCAAATTGTCTCGAATCTTCTCCGTCTTGCAAGCAATAGTCAAGTCTTTCTCAATCACCATGGGGGTCCATAGGCGTAGATATCAGCTTCTCTCGCTCATGCCTACCTCTGATATTCTGCCGAAGCATCTCTCGCACACGCCCCCTGTCTTCTCTCTGATTAAATCAGGATCTATCTTTCGGTATATCTACCGCTGTTCATGGCCACTATCATCGTGCTACTCCTGGGTCATGCGCGTGCGCGGCATCGTTGAGCGCCCAAGTATGCTGTAAGGTCTCCGACCGACGTAGTCCTGCGGACAGTACTATAGAACTCGAACTCACTAACAGGGAGCCGGATACGTCATACCCTCTTCAAGCTCCTCACGCAGCAAGCGACGTACCGCTTGGACCCGCTCGTGGACGTTTGCCCTGGGCGGACGCTGGCGGCAGATAACGCGCTCGATCGGCCTCCTCGCCTCCCTGCTCTCGTGTCTCTGGACCAAGGCGAGCGACTGGAGCCGCGAGGGATTTCTTCGCGGGTTTCTGCTGGACGTGCGACTTCGCTTGGGCGCCGGTCCTGGTATTTCAGTGATTGCGTGCTGGGCTTTTGACCATCCGGGACGACTGCTCGCGGTGCAGTGCCTGGCTCAGGATCTCTTGTGTAGACAATGACAGACAAGGGACGCAGCCATATATAATTTTCATAATATGGATTGGTCATGGTTCTTCCCTTAAAGGGGGATCATCAGCCATGATACTCTCTAGTATTGTTCAGTAGCGATGCGGAGGTTTCTGTACGATCTACAACAAACTCGAGAATTAGAGAAGATTAATATATATTACTTAATTTAGTTCGCATAAAATAATCTGCAACTACATGCAATTATAATCAAGTATTTTACCTATTTCATCAGTGCATGCAATATATTAACATGTACTACAATTATGACCATGCAAGCTCGGACAATCTCATTATTTTTTGACTTTTTAATCCACGGTGAATTAGGTACAACTATTTCACCTATTTCATCAGTGCATGCAATATATTAACATGTACTACAATTATGACCATGCAAGCTCGGACAATCTCATTATTTTTTGACCTTTTAATCCACGGTGAATTAGGTGCAACTATTTCACCTATTTCATCAGTGCATGCAATATATTAACATGTACTACAATTATGACCATGCAAGCTCGGACAATCTCATTATTTTTTGTCGCTTTAATTTTTGGTCAGAGTATTATAATTTTTGTTCTTGTATGATAATCACAAATACTTATGTATCATAACAACACATGCTTTGGGACTGCGATCGGTACCATCTATGTATACCGGCGTCTCCGATTTTTCTGATGGCACGGGTTCCCACTAGTGTTGATTAAACGTCCTCGTTTCTTGTCATGTTTGCTCATCGCGTGCCGGTTCTCCGTGATTTGACTTCGTTCTCTCGAGATCTCCTTGCTAATATTCAATATGGCTGTGCAATACGGGGCGCGCATGCAGAAGCCACTGTTATTCGGAATGCAAAGGCACGTTCTTCCACACTGATGAGATGTGTTGTGAACCGTGAGCTAAATTCAAATATAAGTATCACGATCGGACCAACACAAGTAGGCCTTATATCCTCCGAAGGTTCGTGCCACAGGCACGAATGGTGTACGAGTCATCGCCGATTACCTGCAGAAGCCATCAGAATCGCGAGGCCAACGGCTTGTCCAAAATACTTATTCATATGCGGCTTTGAGCTGGACACCATTGTCCCGTGGAAAAATCACCTAGTCGTATGAGTGCGGCGCTGGTAGCTCAGAACAGAATCCGAAGTACGCATCTTACGCGTAGGGTTCATCCTCAGACGATATATATATCACGCACCCTCGGAACGGAGTCGTTTATCCCGTCTCCTACACTTGTTCTATCCCACTATGCATTCTAGCTTCTCCGTATGCCCTCGCACCCTAACATCCCAAGCTCAGAACTGTCCTACGTTTCGCCCGCCGCCACTCGATGGTACTTACACAGTCCCGGAGCTCTTTGAATACAATGCGGAACATAACCCCACCACCCGCTCTTCGTTTATTCCGATGGTAAGGATGGGAAGGTTTTCCTATCCTACCTCGACGCCTGGCACACAATCAAGACGATGGCTAGATTTGTGTCCGCTCAGTACGGACGCATCGCAGACAGTCATAAGGCGCAAGGAATTAATAGGCCAACAAACCAGGGTCCTACCATCGCGATTTTGGCCTGTGCAGGTACGTGCGTTCCTTCTGTATTAGCTATGTTTCCTTGATAGTGGGCATGATGCGCATGGGCTTTGGTGAGTGTGGGCCGATTTACAGAGCGTTACGTTCCACAAACCACAAACATCCTTTGATTTACAGTTCCTTTCCCCTTGTCTATCCGCAATACTGCCGCTATTATCGCACACTTGATTCGGACCAACTATGTTTCTCAACTTTATATAAGTGAAGATGCTGCCACGAAGCGTCTCTGTAGCCAGGCTGTGGAACTTCTCGAGCGGGACGGGTGGCATGTAGATGTGGTGACGATGTTGCTTTTGACAAACTGTCAAACGACGCTGGGACACAACGAGCGCAGAACATGATATCGAGTTCGGAAAGTTAGATCTGGATCGAGTAGTGATTATTTGCCATTCCTCTGGTACATTCCTTGCGCTTCCACATTATGACTAGCAATAATGTCTCCTTTTTCGCAGGTTCTACATCAATGCCCAAGCCCATATTCATTCACAACCGGACTTTTCTTCAAATTGCCAAAAGCCCCTGTGCGCGTGACCTGCTCTATTTTTTTTTTGGTAGACCTCTCAATTCTTTATACTTTGCAGGGTTTGGGGAAGTTGATTTGTGTGATGTTGTCGTCTCCATGCATACTTGTCCACTATTTCGTGAGTCAGAACCTTCGTGCTTTGTCGAGCTGCGGCTAAATGATTCATTTCAAGATATCATGGGTTTAGCTGGCATTATCTGGCCCGTGAGTCCGATTACGCGATGGAGTGCTTTTTCTTCTCAAGAATTTCGGTTGGTAGGTTACCTCTGGCATGATCATAGGCGTCTTCAAGCCTTCCCTCCCGCCGGTAATTCCCACTCCTGGAAACTATATCGAAGATATCCTCGCAACCAATAGCGAGGTGGTGTTCTGCGTCCCGTCTTTCATCGAAGTGTGTTTATACATTGACGCCTGTCATTTACCGTGCTTGACACCTTTATTGTTCATCAGGCATGGTTCCGCGATCCAAAGCTGATACCCGCTCTGAAATCTCTCCGTGCACTTGTACGTCTGTCAAGTACCGGTTTCTCACATCCTCTGACCATGACGCGGAAAGATGTATGCTGGTGCTTCACTCAACAAGGCAATTGGGGACGAGCTGGTCACTATGGGTGTCAAAATATTTCCTATATACGGAACGTGAGGCAGTCTCTGAACGGATGAGATAACTCGTTCTCATGCTTTGAAACCATCAAGGACGGAGATAGGGGTGTTCTGTAAGCTCCTTCCCGCCAAAGTGCCGAGTCCTGATGAATGGGAGTACTTCGAAATTTCGCCTCAACTTGCCGTGGAGATGCTGCAACAGGATGGTTATGACGATATCTATGAAGCAACTGTCATAGTATGTCTACAATAGCTGGTCTATCGGCGGTGTTTGCAATGACCTTCTCTTTTAGCACGATTGTTTCTTCAAACCGAATGTCATCAATTCGGAAACAAAGGATGGACACTCCGCCTTCCGCACAGGCGACCTTCTACAACGTCATCCGATATCTACCTCCCGTTGGAAGATATTTGGTCGTGTAGATGATCAAATAGCATTGTCTACTGGTGAAAAGGTATTTGCATGACATCGATACTATACGGCGGTGTTGATTCCGAGACTCCCAGACAAACCCTATTCCCTTAGGCAAGGATCCAGCAGATGCATAGATGCAACTTTAGACTGATCGTATCGGATAGAGGCCATCCTGTCCACAGACCCGCACATCGCTGGCGCAGTAATATTCGGGAAGGGGAAGTTTCAGAACGGAGTTCTGGTTGAACCGAAGGAGGACTTCGGGTTCGACCCGGAGGAGCAATCAAAGTTGGCGGAATTCAGGATGAAGATTTGGTGAGTCCTCAGATCCGTCTGCAACTGTCGGACCTTGTCTCATCATGTGCACTAGGCCATCTGTGGAGAGAATGAATGAATGTGCTCCTGGTCACTCGCGATTGTTGAAAGAGGTACGACTGCACACTCTTTGCAGGTCAACGGGACTCAACTCTTGACTGGCGTTCAGATGATCCTCGTTGCAAGTCCTTCAAAGCCTTTCGCTTACACAGCCAAAGGCACACCCAGGCGTGGAATCATTGTTGACGCGTACAAAGAGGAGATCGAGGGCTTGTACGACGTTTTCGAACTCTGGTCACAAGCGGATATTCCAATTCCACACAGCTGGATCGGGGATGAGCCTCTGAAGTTTGTCCGGAGCGTCATCGAAGGAGCTATGAAGACAGACTTACAGGACGACCAAGATATATTCCAACACGGATGTGATAGGCCAGTGGTTCAGACACTTGATTTAATATTTGGCTAACCATTTGATAATAGTCTTCAAGCAACCTACATTCGCAATTCGATCATACGCGCACTTCGACAAACGACGAAGGCTACTTTGAATAACATCCCTCTCGGTCTCGTCTACAGTAATCCTTCGATTACTGCGCTGGCCACGTTTATTTCTTGCTTACATCAGGACATGTCGACGAACGATGATGATGTAGGCAGCCAGAATGCTCTGCGTATGGAGGCGATGCTGGCACAATACGGGAGTTCATTTTGGCCTTCGGGAGATGTTGTCTTGCTCACCGGGTCCACGGGTCGCCTCGGGTGTCATCTTCTGGCTCAGCTTATTACAAGCCATCCGTTTCCAAGATTTTTGCTTTGAATCGAGGAAGCCATTCAGGTCTTGAAAATCGACAGAAAGAGGCTTTTGTAGATGGGGTCTGGATCCTGGTTTACTGGAGTCCAATAAAGTGTTGCTATTTGGAGCCAACTTACAGCATCCGGATCTAGGGCTCGGACACGATAAATATAAAGAGGTAATTGTATTATTTTCATCAATTTACGGAATGTTCTTACTTCCTTTGCGCGACCACAGCTGCAAGGTGTCGTGACCAATATCATACACAATGGTATGGGACTCTCACTTCCGTTGTTTGTCCCTCACTGAGGACATTTGAATACAGCTTGGCAGGTCGATTTCAACTTGACCCTCTCATCGTTCGAACCTTTGATTGCGGGTGTCCGTAACCTCGTGCAATTTTCACTCGACTCCGCGCGTTCGACGCCGCCTTCGATCTTGTTCATAAGCTCGATATCCGTGCTTCAGAGTGAGTTCAGCGTCGACGTCTTCTGAACGGTGTCAGCTCAATCAGCATTTCTTCTAGACCAGCCTTCTTCGCCCTCGTTAGAGGATCCCGTGCATAATGCCATTCACGCTATCGGCACAGGATACGGCGAGAGCAAGTGGTCGCGGAGAGCATTCTTCTGCGGGCGATGCACGAGACAGGCATCCACGTCAACATCGTGCGCGTTGGGCAGCTGTGTGGAGACACCATTCATGGTGGATGGGGCGAGAAGGAGTGGGTGCCGAGCATGCTACGGAGCTCTCAGGCTCTCAAGGCAATACCAGTGCAGGACGAGGTCAGTTTTCAATCAACATGCCCTGGCGCGTGTCGTTGATTCATCCCGCAGATGATCTCTTGGATTCCTGTCGACGTTGCCGCATCTGCGCTACTGGAGATGACTGGGTCTGGGAGCCCGTCCTTCCTTGTCCGCCGGTCCCTTGGGCCGTATTCAGCGATGCTGCTTCGGATCTGCTCGACCTACCGACGATCCCCTGGGTTGAGTGGGTCTCCAAGCTTCAAACCATGCATGCAGATTCGGGATTGGATCAGGCTGCGCTAGGTGACAACCCAGCTGTGACTTTACTGGATTTCTTCAGCAAGTACAGGATGATTGTTCCCAGCACGGAGCGTGCCGTGGGTGTTTGTGGATCATTGAAGGAAGCAGCTGTTCTTGGAAGAGAGGACGTGGCGAAGTGGATTGCATATTGGCAGATGCGCGGATTCTTGACTGAGTGAAATATGTGTATACATAAACTGATTGTATATTAGGAAGCCACGACAGGGCTCAGCGCCCAGGGTTTCAACAAAATGCACGAAATGAAATGGCGAAAAAGAGCGCGGACAGTCATCAGGCTTTGTAACATGCAATCGTCTACACCAGTTTGCTATTTGCACCACAATCCGATGCGGGCTCAATAGCAAAGCAGCTCGTTCAGGAATCACTCGTCGTGCTCCTTGCGTATGATCCCGCCACGTTCCACACCGGGCGCCCATGCAATGTCGCCCATATCAATGAGAACGACAGGATACCGCGCGACCGGCTCCGTGTCAAAGTTGACCAGCATAGCTCCTTCGACCTCTGTTCGTCCGTCTCCGCTTTCCTTATCCGTCTCCCACATGTGCAGCACGATGTTCGGTGCGCGCAGGTCCCCAAAACATAGCCATTCTCGTGCAGAAGCCGCACGGCTTCTTTGACGTCCTCATGCAAGCGCGGGGTATGTACCATGGATGTGCGTGTCGTCTTGGCTAAAGCCAGATTCGGCCCAGGGAGAAAATCCATCACGACCACGTGCAGGCCGCCGCCAAAGTGTTTGCGGTACCGCAGAGGAGGCGCGAGCCCGTGCTCGGCGAGGAGGAGGTGCGCGGCTTTGCAGTAGCTTTCGGTGAACTTCACCACGACGGCGTCCCCGTGCTGCGTGAACGCTAAGAAGACGGCCTTCCCTAGCAGGGTACACTCGTACGTCAGTCTGACTTCTGCGCCGCCATAGATATAGAATGCAAAGCACGGAAACAGGCGACTCGAGATGAGGGTGTCAGATACCTCCAAGGGGCTGTAGAACATGTTGAGGTCATGCATGCAGCCGGACAACGTGTGGAAGATTCGCACCACCGCGCACACACGTTGCTCGTAATCGGGCTCCCCGCCCAGCGAGATGTAGTCCGTCAGTGGTTGGACGATGACGCTGTTGACGAACGTTGCGCCGAGCACGCACATCCACGGGCCCGCGATGGAGATCACGAAACTTGGACAGCAACAGGCGTTGAGGATGGGCCCCATCTTCGTGTACCACCGAAGTATGAGAAGGTTGTGCAGCCGTGGAGAAAAGATGAATTCCAACCAAGGTTGAACCCAGCATTTTCGGTAGTACATGCCGCCTTGTATGGACAGATCATTTCCCGATTTCGTTCTTGGCCTCGACCACGGCGCGAAGCGCAAAACCAGACGATCGAGTTTCGGTTGGCAAGCATCTCGTATTCCTAGTGTTGCAGACCCTTGTCTCATTAAACACATCATTCAATAGCCTGTCTAATGTGGGTTCCATGCCTTTGAACCTCGCATCCTCGTCATCGTATATAGACGCCGCGACGGCCAAAAGTTCGTGGGCCACGCATACTCTCTTGCAGAGGACAGGTCTATGAACTTGCAAAAAACGGGGTGGTAGATCACCAATGGGGTCCCGTCTGGTCTGCAGGGCGGCCGTTATTGATGGGACCCTTGTACTGTTCCGATGATAGATGCACATATTGCGTGGCACTGGAGGGCTCTCGGGCCAACACCGCTCGTTCTACAGTCAAGTCGATTCTCAGTAGGCTTTGAACTGAATATCATCTGCTCTGGAATGAAGCGCGAACCGTCAATTACCTCCGCTCGCGAATGAGCTATGAAGGCGTGCAAAGCATCCTCGACGTTCGGGCTGTACGCACTGAGAAGGCACATCAAAAACTCGGAGAGATGAATGTTAATATTCAATGTGTACAGTGAGGAAAGGACGCTAGAGAAAAGAAACCACTCCAATAGAAGATGACTCACATCGATGCGTCCTAGAGAGAAGAAAATCAAATGAGACTATACCGTCGTGAGTACTTGAGCTAAGTACATGCTTTAGTTGCACGAGTGATACAGTGGCCAGCGCCTACAATGTTCATGAGGAACATACAGATACTGATCTGCCGGCACTTTCCGGCAAACGAGCGCTAGGAACCGCATCTTTGACTGAGGTTGTCTCGATTGAGGACACAAATCGAAGTCGAGTTTCTTCATGATAGGTCGTTCTTTCGTTAATCAAAAGAGCTAAGCAATACAAAAATTACTGAGCACAAGTTATGTGTGGCAGTTGAACTTAGATCAAGCAGCGAAGTCAAAACCGGGCCGCTATAACCCGGCATCAGAACACGATCGGTTTTGACCAGACTTAACAGACGCTAAGCAAATGTAAGTGCCTGATGCAGTAGCGCGTTTGAGAAAATAAGAATAATTAGCGTGGGTCGCGCACACTGTCGTGAACATCGCCGACGCTCATCGCAGCTGTCATTCCTCTTCTCCCATCATCTTCCCTGCCATCAAAGAGTCCGTCCTCCTCATGCATGGCTACCAAGTCTCAGTCGTCCACCCCGTTGTCCCGTCTCTCTCGTCTTGGTCTCAACTTCGGTTTTAGGTCTAATCCGGCGTCGCCCCTAACGCGCGAGCCAGATGCTACAGACGAAGACTGGTATATCCCTTACAACGGTCCTTACGAACCACCCAGAATCAAGGACGAGCGAGACACGGACAGCTGGGGCACCTTGTCAGCGGCTGGCTCATGGAGAACGGTGATGAGCACGCGGACAGACCCTCCGTCCGCATGCGGGCCATGTCGAGTGCCTCGCGACCTACCACGGATGAATACAAGCGCGGGAGCAGTCGCGCACGAGTCTCGTCCCTAAATACGGCTGGTGGTGTGGGCGAATCTCCCATGCCCGTGCGTCGCGAGCAAGAGACCAGCCATCTGCCATCGCACCACCGCTCCAGCTTCGCGAGCATCCTTTCGTTCGGTCAGTCCCATAAGCGTGCAGTGGCACTGCAGCACTCTACCTCGGTGGGGCATCTGCGTCCCCTATCATCGACCGCAGAGCAGCTGTTCGCAGATCCCGCACAGCTGTACTCCAGGCCAGAAGAGCAGCAGCAGTCATTTCCTCGCCCACATCCGTACGCCTACGCGGCGCCCGTCCCGCCCACGCCGGCACCTGCCCCTGGCCCGGTGACGAAGGCGCACACGTCTAACGTTCCCCGCTTCGCCATCCCCCTGCTCGACCCACTCGGACGCAGGCCCACGGCACCCGCCTACCTAAAGCCGGTTCGGCGTCCATCACGGCTGAGCATCAAGGCGTCCCTCTCAACCCCCAACTTGCGCCACCCCACAGCCCCTGCTCCATCGCTACCAAAGGGGAAGCAGCGGTGGCTCTCCGCGGAGACATGGTGTGATGCGCTCATCCTGCCGCGCCCGCGGTTCGCGCTGCGCACTGAAGATGGACGCGAAAAGGGCAGCACGAGTGGGAGCAGCGGGCGGATTGTGAGCCCGCCAGGTAGCCCAATATGGCCTGCGAGTCCTAGTGCCGACGCACAGACGCAAAGTCGAGCACAGATAACGTCAAGAGAGGAAGCCCCACAGCGCGGGGGTTGAAAAAGGCCAAGTCTGCGGCGCAGTTGGCACCGTCTAAAGTTCCTGTGCAAGAAGTTATGCAGAATCCGAGTGCTAGTATCGCTGGGCCGTCCACATTAAGAGCGCCAAGACCAAAGAGCTTCGCGCTAGATGACCTGGCACTGCCGAGTCCCGTCCCTTCATTAGCCAAGTACGTGCAGTTTCGCGCGCGCTCTATTTCATAGAGAACTTCCATTTATGCATTTAACTTGTCACCGCCTACATTCCCACGCCTGTTGACTACCACGTCTCATCTGACACCAGGCGCTGGAACTTACGTTTTATTCACGCAGGGTGCTCGAAGACGGCAGACAGCTCGAACAAGAACGCAAAGCGTGGCAGGCGCAGGCAACGCGCTCGTTCCAGAATAAGCGTGCGCGGTCTGTCTCTCGCGCGCGGTCGAAGTCGCTTGGAGGAGGGGTCAAGCACGCATCCACAGGCATGACACCGCCGCGGCGAGCGCGTTCGATATCCTCGCGGAACGCACACTCCTTGGCAACCAGGCGCGCGCGCCGACCGTGCATGTGCGTCCGCAACGCTCGCAGTCGCAGTCGTTGCGCGGGTCGGATGAACACGGCGCGACGACTATTTCGGGGTCGGGCGTGGGCGCCAACACCTCCACCTCCACCTCACACCAGACGCACACGCGCACGCGGTCGCGGTCGCATGCGCATTCGAACTCGGCTGGCTCAGTGTCGCTACACCCGTCGAATGAGTCGTTTATGTGGACGCCAGGGCACGGGCGCAATCACTCCATTGGCAAGTCTGCGCTGCGGCTCGTGCGCACGACTGCGACTACCGCTGCCGGGTTGTGCGGATTCGCGGCGGGGACAAGGAGAAGGCCCATGCGGAGGAGAAGTGGACGGGCGCAGGCGGGATCGAGGACGCGCTGCGGAGGGACGGCACGAAGGTCATTCGGCTGCATGACCAGTTGAGTCAGGAAGAGCGGGGGGACAGCGAAGGCATCGTGGTGATCACGCCGCCGGCGCAGCTTTCGCCTGGTGCGATGCTCACACTGAGCCCGGGGGTCCGATGGGAGTGTCGCCCACTCCGTCTGGCTTATCTGCGTCCGGTGAAGGTGTGGGCATCGCGATATCGTCACCGCCCCGATCGGAGGACCACTCCCCGAACTACCCGGATCAGGAGCCCATTCGAATACCTGCCCACCCTTACGCACAAGGCGCCGTGTATTCGTACAATCAGCCGTCGTCGTCGAGGGCACCGGTGATTAAGAGGCCTCCGGACATACAGGTCCCGACTATCAAGGACGGTGTGACGAGACATCGGCAGCCGATCTTAGTACACCCGTACTCGCCGTATGCCCAGGTAGCGCACCCATACGCCGCGCCGACAGCAGGGCAGAGTGCGATCTCGACATCGCGGCAGCATCTCGAAGTGGATCCGCACACCAGCATGTTCGCGGAGCTCAGCCCCGGCAAAATCCGCGTCATTCAACCGGAGGAGATCCAGTATTCACCATTCACCCCTGTTCCTACTGTGGTCATTCCGCCTGCGCCCCAGACAAACCCGGCTGTCCAGCTGAATCCCACCAGACATCCGTACGGCCCGTCGTCGAAGCGTGTCAGCGAGTGGGGCTTCGCGGAGGCACTGAGCCATACGTTGCTGGGCAGGGGGAGTACGGATAGTGGGCTCGGGACTAGCGAGGACCACGAAAATGCGCTGCCGGATTCTGCGGCGGTCAGGTCCTGCCAGAGCAAGAGCAAGTTGATAGCCCCGTGCAGGACGACGTGTCGGAGATGGAGATGCTCTCTGTCCCCAAGCACGGTCAGGCCTCCAGCGCTGGCCGTGGTGTGTCTCGCGATGCCCCGCGTGTGTCCTCTAATCATACGCTCGCGTCGTCGCCTATGGACAGCATCAACCCCCCTCTGTTCCGGCGTACAATCTCTGCCACTTCTGCACTGCAGAGTGGCAATTCGTCCGGGTCATCCCCAGGGATGGTCTCGCATGAGTCCTCACCTCCGCTCTCTCCGCGCCCCATCAACACCACGGAGGACCTCGAGCGCTTCCGCGACTTGTTCTATAATCCTCCCGCAATATCCCCCGAGGATACATCTATTTCTTTCGCGATCCCGCAGGCCCAGCGGGAGCATCCCCATAGATATCGGGTCGCGCAGCACCCGCAGCCTGAGCGGCCTAACCACGCTCGCCCGGCAGCTGAGCGAGAATTTAGAGGAGCTGAGAGAGCTCACGAGGGACTCCGTCGACAACGATGATCGCTCGTCGCCGATGTGGAGCATGCGGCTTGGCGGGATGCGCGGTTCGCGCCCGACGACATGGTCACGGACTTCCCTGGCGCCCTTTCTCAGTCTTCCTCGGATAGCAGCTCCCGGCATGACATGCGGATATCTCCTCTTAGACTGCCCATCGACGAACATATGACACTCACACAACCATCTGACGATATCCCGGAGGACGTCGAGTCATCGCGGGCGTCGTCCGAGCTGGAGGTTGCTTTGGATGAGGAACATGGTTAGTCTGCATCCTGTGGGACTGAACCTTTGCTGACGTTACTGGGATTTTACAGATCTACGATTGGGGGCTGTCGAAGCTCTCTCTACTCCTCCTCTTTTTGCCACACCCAAGAGGTTCTCGACACACCTCTCCGTCCTCGGGTATCAAGAAGGCGAACGCAGTCCGCAGAGCGCGCACCATAGTGAGGACGTCCAACCATCTCGGATAATGTCGCAGCAGTCCAGCCTTGCTGCCCCTCTATCGTCCGACGCAGCGCGCTCGAGCTTCATGACAAACACATCGCGGATGTCGGGGCTGTCAGACTTTCCCGCACCACCTACTAACGTGTCGCCAGGACACATGTCGCTACTGAGTAACTACTACGGCGACAAACCACACAACCCGCCCGACACCAGCTTTGATTTTGACTTCACGCGTCCTACGCTAGTGCGGGAACCTAGCCGCGGGACGTTCGGCGGGTCCCAGGAAATGGGCGAGGCGTTGTAGTCTGGATACCTGCCCTCTCCCGCTGTATTACGTTGCTTTCGAATTGTGGATTTTGCGTTGTTCGGCCACCCTCTATCGGATCTGCATTATAATATTCGTCACGCGTATCATAGAGCTTTCACGTGTAAGGACTCCGGCCCATTTATACCCTCGCATGTTTTTATAGTTCATATTATTTAGTTCATTTATGACAGAGTCACATACTATGCACCTATGCAATATGCTTATCACGTCCTTTGCGAAACGGAGAAATTTTTTTCACTCGTGATACGTACTATTGTTTGTATCTCGATGGCCGCACTAATACCCCGATGGCCAACCCAAGGTAGCAGTGGATTCGAATCCCCTTCTAATACGTTGGGTACTGGGCCTGAGCTCTTCGCACGGCACTTCATGATTAAGGGATCGATGTGAGTCCCAATGAGCACTTTGGTCATTCCTTATGTATTGACGTTGTGTGCGGTTACAGGATTTTTGTTTGTCCTGTTGGATGACTGCCCCAACATTTCTCTTCCTTCTCATCTCGATGTCTCGTCCACAGGCGTACAAATCATAATGATACATGAACACCTTGTTTCGCCGAGAATTGTTTGTTCAGCGAGTCGTTGCGATGTCTCAAGTCCCAACCCAAGCCCCCGAGCGCGACCACAATTGCCAGCGCAATCCTGAGCACGATAAGACGGCGCCATAAAGGGATCGGTGCCGCCGGTGCTGTATCCCGCTGAGATTCGCCTTTCTCGTGGACTAGAGACGAGACCTTCGTACCGGGAGAGCTAGAGCTAGAGACAGAGCCCGGCATGGCCTGGAGAAGCAGAAGGTGCGCTAGCATCTCGCCGCAAAGGTGCTGTAGCAGATCATATGGCCTTTTGTGCCAGTTGTCTATCCAGAATTGATATATATGCGTAGGAGCGTGGAAGCGTCGTTTCCACTTGAGTACGTGAATTTGGTGAATGTGCGTGCATGCCGTAAGGCCGAAGCATCGAAGACTACACTTCGAGAACCTAGTGATACATTCTGGCGCTCCTTCATCCTCTTCAAGTAGTATCGATATCACCACTGCAGAAGGGATGAAGTACTCGTGCTGCCAGGCCTGTGCTGCCAGTTCCTGCCTGGTGACATTCAAGTCGACGTGCATTGGACGACGTCGTTACGTATCGAAGGACTTCGTTGCAAAGCATGAATATGCACGGACCTCCTTCAGGAAGGAGAACCAAATGGACTTTGAAGAGAGATGACCATCTTGGCACAAAATAGCCACCTCGGAGCTCAGCCGAGACCCTGTGGTAGGCGTCCATGCATATTACGGCCTGAGAATACTAACACCACAAGTTCTCATCCAGAATCGACACACATTACTAGAGTTTGCACGTAATTGACCATAAAGGGATGATTTGCGACTGCAGGATTCGTAAGTAAAGGTCCGGCCCATTATAAGATTCACACTCAGCTTTCCCGCAGTGAAGCTTGAAGCTTGAAGCTGAAGGCCTGAACGGCTCCACATCAAATGTTTACAAAGGCTTCTCATAAAGAGGAAAACAGATTTTCAACCCCAAATTCGCGGAGTTGAGTTACGCTAGAGTTACACTATCATGGGTCAATTAATATGGTCAACCTGCAAGTCCGAAGGAAGATGATAACAAGAACAAGTCAGCTATGCTCCTTACACGGAAGATGTGCCTATTATACTACGCGGAGCTTCTATATAGCGCGCAATGCGGAATTCTCGTCGCTGCTGGCAAATAGTACGTATAAACTCTCTGTTTGAAGCTTTTCGTTGTTAATGGGAGTCAGTAAAATGGACTAGAGCTGTGACAATCTTCCCCAAAAGAATGATCTAGGCGGTGTCAACTCATGCTTCAATGCAGCGATGTAAATGTTTCGTCTATATTATTGTGCCTTACAATGCTCAATTTACGAAGGTTCTTCTTTCTTAATCATAGTTTCAGCCTAAACTGACTCGTACCCTTTCGTTGACAACTCTTCGTCTAGACCACTTCGCTGGACATGAAATTGCGTACAATAGGCCCGTCATGAAAGCAACGTGTTTTGAGAAGGTTGACGGTTCCTTCACACTGCGCATTCAATAGTGGGCGTCACTCCGGTCTCGTGTCCCATTCTACAGGCAGATGATGAACCTTGCAGCGCGGAGGGGTGTTCTTCAGTTCCACAGGTGACATGATCGAGAGACATATGTGCGGCAGCGTCACTTCGGGGAACTTCTATGCTCACGTCTCTTCGGTGCATGGAGCCCAATTGCTATTCAAACACACGGACAAAACATATCAAAGGTGAGTCGTCCTACTCCTTATGAAAGCCGCATCACACTCCTCCTCTCTTCAGCCTTTCGTTTTTGCACTCCCATATTATCTCTTCCATCCAGCGATGGCGACATCCAAGCCCTATATCCTCACCGGTATCGATTCCCCCCCTCCTGGTATCCTCGATGACCCGCCATTTCGCCTCGAGATCAACGACTTCATCAAGGACGAGGATATGCTCAATATATACCTTCTTGCCCTGACCAACGTTCAGAATGCTGATCAGAACGAAGTCACCAGCGCGTACCAAGTCGGAGGTAAATTGAGTCCATAAGTCCTATAAACGATGGACTAAATAACGTAGGCATTCACGGATTGCCATATACCCCTTGGAATGGCGTCAACCCTGCCAAGGACCACAGGTTCCCTGGGTACTGCACCCATGGCAGCGTTATTTTTCCCACATGGCACCGCCCTTATGTGGCCCTCATAGAGGTAGGTGAATGCAAGCAACTATTGACACCCTAAAAATGCTGAGCCTCTTTTCAGCAAGTGCTATACGAGGAAGCAGTGCACATCGCTGCTTCGTACACCGATCCCAAACTCAAAAGAAATATGGAGATGCAGCGAAGCGCTTCCGGCAACCGTAAGTTTGTTCTGAAGACATTTGTAACTTGCGCTGATTTGCACCAAGCTACTGGATTGGGCAGCTAATGCCAAGATACCAGCTATTCTGAACACAATGAAGTTTGTTAGCGTCATCAGCGCGCCAAGCGGCACCCGCACACAAATTTCAAACCCTCTCCTGAGCTACAAGTTTCATCCTTTTGACAGTACAGTCTGGGGAGAGGCGGGCGAGAAATTTGGCCATTGGCCGCAGACCCTGCGACATCCTTCGTCGGACAAAGCTGATGCACACAGCCAGCCCGAGAGAGTCCAAGGGTACGTACGTGGCACTTACTAGAGCTCTAAGGAGACTGATAACACCTCCACATAGGGAGATCGGTGGCGTTGCGCTCATGCTTCGCGATCGGGTTTAAACATACTAGCCTACATGCATAACTGGGAAAGATTTTCCATCACACTTCATCGGGTGATAGTCTTGAATCGGTTCATGATATTGTGCATGACAAGATCGGCGGTGCGGGGCATATGGGTAACGTTGGTACAGCAGGTATGTTGTCCAGCGTATAGAGATTATATTCCCATTGAGGTAATATGCCGTTGTCCAGGGATGGACCCTATCTTCTTTCTGCATCACTGTAATGTGCGGTCCGAATCACTGAATTACTTTCTTTGCGCTGAGACTTTTCAAAGGTGGACCGTTACTTGGCGCTATGGCAGGTCCTCAACCCGACAATCTATGTTGTCCCTGGCGGCTCCGGCATAGGTAGTGCAACTATTCCGCCCCAGACTACCGTAGACGCCAACACAGACTTGACACCCTTCCGCTCGGCTGTCGCTCCCTTTTGGAGTTCTGCAGGTTCACGTCATGTCACTCGCTTTGGTCACACATATCCCGAGCTTAAGGGTGCCGCCAGAATGAGTCCCGAAGAACTGCAGAGACAGGTCACGCATGCAATCAATAAACTGTACGGTCCCCGTCCCACTGGTTGGGGACGTGGAAGAATCGGAATACTCGCCGGCCCAGGGGAGAGCACTGTCGAACAAGCGAAGGATACAGTCGCAGAGCCGCTTCGAGCGGACAACGCCGGAAATGAACGTACGTTTTGGTGGCATTCCCGCGACCGATCCGATTTTGTTGATGCCTCTGATCAATATTGTGACTTGCCAGATGTGAATCTCCCCTTCACAAGACGTCCTTCAGTTCCCCAAATAGACCATTATCGTGACTGGATCGCTACCATCGTACTCAAAAAATCGAGCTTCCTACGTCTGGTTATGTTCACGTGTTTCTCTCCGAGAACGTTCCGCTCAACGATTGGCATACTGCGCCAGAACTGGTAGGAAGTGTTGGGAACTTTAGGAACAATGGCCGCGGCTGCGACAACTGCAACGAGGGCGAAGCAGCTGGTGTTACTATTACCGGAGAGGTTCCACTTACAGGTAAGCCAATATCTTTTGTAACAGTAGAACGACAATGTTCATGTACAGCTAGGTGCCCTGGTGGATCGGCAGCTGGACCTCAATGACGTTGGGTTCATTACTACCTACCTCAATACTCACCTCCATTGGCGTTGCCAGCTGGTACATACTCATATGATCTCATTCTGAAGTTTACTGACCAACAGCAGGTTGATGGCTCTGAGGTTGCGCTGGAAGACGTGCCATCCCTCAAAGTGGCTGTATCATCTACGCCAGTCACTGCGCCTGACAATGACTATGCCTTCCATCCGTGGTGCATTCCAAATTCATCACCACATTACGCACGGCAAGCTTGGTGGTTACTCGCAAGGTGCTGTGATGCACTGGCTAGCCACAATGCTGTCGATGATATTAATAATACCGACGTATTTTCTTTAGGAGACATTTTCCCTGGAGAATAATGAATTCCTGAATTCTCAAATCTGCGGCAGGTGATACAAAGCTCAAGGATTCAATTGAGATGTACGATTACGTTGATGAGGAGCCTTCCGTCGTATGTGTGCTAGAAATCGGTATGTAAGATTACAACAGGGGATTGTGATGCGTTGTGCTGGTACTCTTTATCGAGCTGCGTATAATCACGTCTTCGAATCTCGACACTCAAGATTGTGGTGCCCGTTGCCTTCATACCACGTCGTCACGAGCTACTAGTATTAGAAAGAGATGAAGCCACGCGTGTGTGCATATATAGTCTCACTATTTCTACATTCCCTCAGCCCAACCTCTTACTGATATCCACCATATCAGGAAACATTTACAGCGTCACCATCCGTACGGCACGATGTTTATCTCTTTTGGGCGGTTCCTCCATCTGGTCTACCAAGATCATCATTATACAGGACGCATCCGCTTCGGATCCAAAACATCGTATATGATATACAACTCCACCCAGTAATCAAGCAAATCCAGATTACACACCGAAATAGCTCACAGGGCGTTGTAGCTTCGATAAAGTCCGCCGCATCCAGAAACATTACCACAATTTCATTGATAATTTCATACAGCACAAGGAAAACAGACTTTAATCGGTGATCTGGTACGTCGTAGCTGCGAGGGATTGATTCAGTCTATAGTGCACTGATAGCAAGGACAGAGCGTACTTTGAGAGTCATGAACAGTAGCCGATGCCGACACGATCGAGATATTGACAATATTGACGTTCACTGTACCATAGATCTGAGGAAATCCGTGCCTGCAAACAGATCAGCATCACGCAAGTATCGTCCTGGATCAACGCACGGCTTGTGGAATTGGAGTTGACCATTCATGTTCGCAACGTAGCCACTAAGCTCGAAAGCCGCTGGCTTGTAAGTGCCGTCGCAGCGCAGGAGATATGCAGTAAGAACACTGCCTGTCACACACACGGAAGCCGCGGTGGCGTAGAAATTCGTGAAGTCCGCGTTAAAAGACCCATCGATGTTGCCGAGGTAGTGGTTGAGATCGATAGAGGACGATTTCCACGA
The DNA here is from genome assembly GCA_001683735.1 of Grifola frondosa. Lineage (NCBI taxonomy): Eukaryota > Fungi > Basidiomycota > Agaricomycetes > Polyporales > Grifolaceae > Grifola > Grifola frondosa. The sequence continues at coordinate 230,166 of LUGG01000043.1, read as the reverse complement.
GCCGTCCATGGTGAGACATTCCGCAGTTAAGATACTTCCTCGCATCTCAATTGACCTGGACGTGAGCTGAAATGCCATCACTGAATCTAGAACAGCTATGTGAGGCGGGCAATACAAGTGACAGAAGAGAGGACGAACCAAGCGTTGGGGCAGTAGAGATGGGGATATTTGCGTATCTCTCTCCTCCCTTAAATACGTGGACGTACTATAAGCGAGGTCTCTCGCCATGAGGCGATCATGCATTGTATGCAAGGTAGAAGCACTGTAGTACTTGCCAATCGGATAAACTTGGGACTCCATGTCCAGCGTTTGGTCAAATTGAGAAAATGAATTCACAATTGGGCTAGATCTCCAGTGAGTTGTTCAAAGATCTGGAACAAAGCGCGAGCCGCGGCCAATTTAATGAGAAGACCACGAGAGGGTTTCCGTTGGCCATGTTCCGTAGCAAACTAAAAGAAAGAACACTTCGTGTTCATACACGCGTTAGCCAGCCACAGTTGCAGCCAGTCAGACAGGCTATACAACAGAGTTCTGTCAACATCGATATCGTCCAAGCGCTTTGAGTACGTACTATGAGCCAGCACACTATTATCATTCCAAGTCAACACACCATTGTGAGCGTCCGAAAATGGCTAAAACTCAGTGTTCTCCGTCGCAAATCGCCTACACATTCTCGACGGCGCACGTATGAAACGCGGACATTTAGTTCAAATTCCCCATCTTCATACATGCTGTTACGATGTCCCTCGTATTCCGCATATCGTACATCATACAGCGAAGCATGGTAGAAACAACTCCAGGAAACGGATCGCACTAAGCAGATGGACACCTTACAGACCGTAGTCAGCTTTGATAATGTCGGCCGCTGAACCATTCAAAGATATCAGCACAGATCCCTGAACAGAGCTCACCAAACGCACCTTGTTCGGCGATCCCGTATGTAGTGGCTGCGATCCGTTGATCAAATCTCAGCCCAAAGGTTGGTAAAACGGAGCGCACATACCTTGAGTGTGGACAACAGTCAACACCGACAGAATCGAGAGATCGACAACACGGATGTTCTTAGTGCCGTAGACCTGAGGATGCCTGTCATCAGCCAGCAAGCAGAAGTCATGCGTGTAGACCGGCTCACCTTGAGTTTGGGGTCTACCACGCCACCCTTGTCTTCAGGGAGCATCGAGCAGCTCCCACACGTATCTAGAGAAGTGGGCGTTGAAGTTAGCCTAGCGATGTAGGAAACGAGCATGTTATCGACACTCACGCCACGTCGTCGACAAGTTCTTGCTTATGAACTCTGTGTCCCAAACCGCACATATATGAGCGCAACAGCACCATCTCAGCTTAGCAGTAACCACGAACCGCGGATCTGATCATCCGTCGCGACACTGGGCCCAGGGAGGAGCTCCGTAACAGAAAGGCTCTTGAACGGGTCCGTGTCAGTGACCTTCCGAAGGAACTTGAACGCGTCGACGAGGGTTTCCAGGTCGATCTGCTCCGCGAGATAGTTCGGCTCGATCTCAGGCTGCGCTTTCGGGTCTGCAGACGCTACATGCTAGAGCACCAAGTTAGCATCCCTGTGATACACGCTCAAGGCGGAAGCACGCACGATGGTCCCGCGAGAGAAGGGGTGCCCGATAGACGGGAGCAACCCCACAAACGGCCTGCCCGAATCTGAAGCAGCGATGAGCCACTGCAACAGCAAAGAAACGGAGCATCGCACCATCGGGCTTCAACGAGAACGGGAACACGACGACTTCGATGTCCGGCACGTTCTCCTTCTTGAGCATCTCCAGCTGCACCGCGTACTGCTCCTTCAGCCCCGGAGGGTACGTCTCCGCCTCGCGCGCGAATTTCTCTGTCTGCGCCTGGATGAGCGCCGCCGCGCGCTCGGAGAAGCTCTGGATTGGCAGAAAGGTCAGGCCGGTCATCACAAGCGCGAGCGGACCGCCGACATCGCCACTGCGGGTATCAAACCTGTCAGTACGGGTGGGAGGAGAGGGAATGGCGCACTAAGCCTCGCGCAGCTTGGACTGGAACTTAGGGTCGCGAATGGTGTCACTCGTGATGATCTCGTTGCCCATGCGCATCTCTGAGACAGATCAGTCACCGATGCATCAGGAATTGAGAAGCGTAAGTCAGCCTACCGAAGACGAATGCGGTGAGAATGAGGTGGTCCTGGACGTTCGCGCCGACCGTCGGAGGTGCCTCTTCACTGTTATTCCCAGTGGCTCCAAGATCGCGCGGTCCCCAATCCCGCTCAGCTCCAGGATCTGCGGCGACTTGATTGCGCTGTCACAGCTCCATCAGCGCTGAGCATACTCGTTTGGCGGGAAGCGCTCACCCTGCGGAGAGGACGACCTCCTTGGCGGCATGCACCTGGTGCGTTGCGCCGCCGTGCTCGAACTCGACGCCGTGTGCGACGACCTCTGCATTGGGGCCCTCCGTGGAGGTAAGGATCTTGGTGACATACGCTTCCGGGAGGACTTTCAGGTTGGGGCGGTCGAGCGCGGGCTGGAGATAGCCCTGATTACCGCCCCATAGTGAGTGAGTTATGTGTTCATTCATGCGGAACAGGTACTCCAAGTCTTACCGTTACGGCATAGCTCCGCGTGCCGGTGGTCGGGTTCACGATGGAGACGGATTTCCAGGTGCCCGAGATCTTACGACAGGCGTGAAGATGTGTACTATGGGGAAGAGGGCGGAGAAGAGACTCACCTGGCCGCTCAACTGTAGAGCAGATGATTGTATATGAGCTAGCGACTAAGGTGGATAAAAAACAGTACGTACGCCGTCATTGATCGTCTCCACACCATGTTGACCCAGACTCTATGATACAATGAGCATAAAGCAAGCGCATATACACGGCTGACATACCTTCTGGAGCGGAAATTCGACTCCAGAGCTCGTGCGCGCGAAAGACACGGGAATTGGGCCTATCGCAAGATATTCAATATGACGCATATAGTCACCCGATCAACACACCGTCATGACCAACCGACTCCGAATTCCAAATTCGCGATATTCATGCGTGGAAGGGGCCGGTGCGCAGAATCTGAAACATTGTCAGAGCGAATAGGTGCGCATATATGGACTCGATTACTTCTCAGATTTCTTGGAGGCCTTGTGGAAGCGCTCCCAGTTCCAACCGGGATTCCCAAGTGCCTCCAAGGCTACATACTGGTCAGCCTGCTTGTATTGCGGAGAAGGATGGTAGCCTACCGTCGACCTCCTCGCGCTGTGGTCTCGTCCATGCGAGGAAGTTTATAGCAGAACTGCCGCCCAAGCCTTTTCCACTGGATCGCATGATGGTACCGTAAGAATTCACATCATACGGCGATGCATAGAAGCAACACACCGACTCCAGGCGAAGCTAGGAGTTCCCAAACCGTCGGGGCTGGTGAGGGTGTTCTCCGCCCTCTTTTGAGGGACGGTGCGGAACACCCAATCGTACTCTGGGTTCAGCACTTGCTTCATCCAGCCATCGGGGGCAACTGTACAACAATAATGAGCTTCAATGAGCCCCGACGGTAATGATGGCAATGCGTACGGATGAGAGGGTCATTGAAGTGGGCCTTCCCGGCTTCGAGGACAGCCACGGAAACATTGGGTTCTCTGTCAATCGTGCAGCGACAACCAGTCCAGCGGTCTATACAACGATGAGAGCTAACTAGAGACGAATGGTTTTGGCACATACCCCGCCTCCTGGATACCAGATGCAACGGCGTGAGGGATCTGTGTATGGGAGTATCAAGTGAAGGCTGCGGACTCACCGATGACAACGAAGTCAAAGGTCTTTCCGGCGATATCGTTCACGCTTGCCAACTTTTGCTCCATTGCGTTCGATGAGTTTGAGGGTGAGCGGCAGGCTCGGAGCAGGCTTTATCAGAGATGTGGATGCGCGGCATCGTCGAAGTCCGAGCAGCCATCTGAATGCGTCGGACCGTGCTGTTCTGGGCGCTGGAAGACAAGGTTCAGCATCATCGTCATCCAGGCCACCGACGGCGAATGGAAGGAAGACGAGGAAGCATGTGTGTCGCCGGCGCGACCACGACAGATATCTGATTCTTCTCAGATTCAGCTGCGCACCCATGCGAAGTAATCACACAAAATTACTAACATAGCGTCCGCCGACCAACAGTGACTAGCTAAATAGAGAAACGTCGACATCGGTGATATATATATATTGGTTATGCGGCAGTTCTGTTGCGTTGCTCCAGGCTGCCAAAGTTTGCTCCGGCGTGGACGGATGATCTTCTGGGCAGACAGCCCAAACATTCTGTATTCTCAGCCACACCTATGAATAGTAAGTCTCTTCCCATGAGAATCCATACGGGAAAAGTACGGATGGACATCTGCAGCATACGGTGTGAGCGCTCATGAATGAAGGCCTGTGTTTTCAGCACTACCAAATTTGGTAATCAGCCACGTCGTTGAACGCCACGAAGGTACTAGTAACCTCCAACTCGCAAATACTTGACCCTCGTCTACAAACTTAAGTTGTGTGAATCTCTCTCTCTCTCATGAAGGCTCTGGAATTTCTCCGTGGCTCCTCAGTTCTATGCTCATCAACGCTCCGCTCTTCTCCCGCAACTCTCTACAATCAGAAACTGCGAAGAGAGTTACGCTGGAAAGTGGATTCCACGCTATGGAGCTATTCTCTTATTCGCCTGATTAATGCGTCCTGCCTACGAAGCATCTAAACTCTACGAAGACGTCCATGAGAACTTTGGCTCCTTCAGGATCGCACCTGGGAGTCGGGATGTCGGCCTTCCTCGCGCAGGATGCATACACAGATCCCAGTTCGTGGCGCATTAGAACTCCTGTCATGGGGTTATTAAATCACCATTGCTGTGGTCTTTGATTTGATGGACATCAAGGGTGTGTTCATTATTATCGTCCTGTCCTTCTCGTCGTCCATCACTCACCGAAGAGAAGCGTCACAGAGGATGCTCCAACTTTGATAGATATCAGGACCTCTCTGTGCTACTAGTGTGCGACCATGATGATGTGGTGTCGGCAGCCGGAGTCTCAGTTCGGATGCGATCTGGTGCTGCTTCAGATCCTAACGTTCGCTCTTCTGGCGATGTACGCGGGATGCACGTACGGCATTCCGTACACCGAGTAAAGAATCGCTCGAACCGCACTCGCATGACTTCGCCACTGCAAGGAATCGAGCAGGTGGGCTGCCCGCTTATGTGCATGGGTTTCTGTGAATGACAAAAGCGGTATTTGGCTGACAGAGGTTACGGAATCTACACTTCGCGCTCACGTCACTCGGAGAGTCTGGTGGATCGTCCGCAGTTGGCATCACCGTCTTTTGTTGGGTCTTTGGGTCGCAAACCAGTTGCTTCATGTGGCACTGGAGATTATATCTTCGCACTTATTGTGCAGAAGCCTGGGACGAGGGAATGAATCTGAGTATTAGTTTCATATATTCCAGTGAGACGCGGAGACAGTCATATTGTACACGTAGCTAAGGATGACAACATAGTGAAAGGCCACATACATCCACTAGTACACAAAACAACAAGCAAAGAAGTTCAAGTCCGCATCACTATACGACGTTGTCTGCTGTCATCTTTACGCTCTCGGCGGAGACCGAGCGCTTCAGCCCTCCTCGCTTCTGAAATTGAAATACACCTTTATTTCAGTAGCAGCGGGGCCGGGCTGGTAGGATGCTCACCTGGCGGTCCTGGAGGACGATGTCGCGCGAGACGAACGTCTCCTGCAGCACGTCGACATGCATGGGCCTCGCGACGAACTCCCCGTGGCTCTCCACGCCGAACCCGCCGAACGAGCCGCGGCTCCCTAACCGGCGCGACGGCGTCGTGTCGATGACATTCGAGCGCGCCATGAAGGCGCGGTTGTTGAGGCTCGCGACCAGCGTGTTGGTGTACAGCTTCGGCAGGACGAGCGCTCTAGGGGACGCGTCATTGGCGTTGTGGGATAGTTGTGTGGAGGTACTCACGGGCACTCATGGAGGAGGGTGGACTGTGGTTATGTCAGATTCGACGGGTTGTGATGAATGGCAGAAGGCTTACTGGGAGTGAGGTGAAGAGTACGACATCTGCAATCGCGACTGTCGCTGTATGGACAGATCGATTTATGACAATCCTACAGCAGAAAGAGTGTAGAACGTACCAGTCAAAGTGCCCGTTTCTAGGACGAGACGAACAAGGCGGTTAATTAAGCTGTCGGAATCCGGAAGTCCGGTCTTTGCTCTCAGTAGCTAGATTCTCAGCCGTCAGTACGATACCACACTGTTTCAACTCATTGTCGAATACTCACTAAAATTGTCATAGAGACAGCAATGACAACGTCGACTAACGCTGCACCTGCAAGCCAAGACTATTGTGCTCATGTCAGAGGAGAACTATAGCCACGCGACTGCTCACTAACTCCGACAACAGGCGTTACTTGTGATGCTTGCGCTGCTGAAGGATCGACTGTCTTAAGCTAAGACAACATAGCAAATCAGAATAGAGGATAGAATTGACGTCAAATGCTGTGCATGCCATGCTGCCGCCTACGATCCCCACTGACATCTGGCCCAGTGACAACTGCCTCATTCAACGCATCAGCATACACCTCACAGTGTGGAAAAAATGCAAAACGCACAAATATGATGACTGCCACGAGCAGATGTGAGCGCGCAAGGATCCATATCCGCCACGCAAAGTACATCTGCACGACCGCGGAGATGATAGCACACATGATAGTGACGCTGAACCATGTATTGTGGAACGCAGTGAGCGCGTGGAGGTCGCCATAGCCGTATACATAGTTGTCGAACGCGAAGTCCGTTGAGAGCCCCGTTTGCACCCACTCGTAGATGAGGACGCCGTAGACTGTCTCAGGATGGGCATCAGGAGGGAAGACGCGACGACGGGAAGGGAGCTGACCTAGACACTTGATTTCTACAGAATCTTTAGGGAAGCAGAGGTAGTAGATGTCTACGTTCATGGAGGTCAGAACCACAACGATATCGTAGATACATTATCACTAACAGACTTGGACCGATAGTACACCTTGAAGTGCCCAGTTGAAGAACAGCCCAAGTAGCTGTAGAACACAGTAAGTCCCGCATGCGCTATTCGAGTGTGGGGGAACCTAATAACCTGAGGTCCCGCTCTATAGTTCGAGGTCGCTCAATGTCAGTGCATTCATTCCCCTGATCGACGATCAGATTGCATCACGCACAACAATGCTACAGGCGTCGCAGATGTATCTGTCATGTTGAAGCCCAGGTCGTCCGCTGAGGAGAGGCGAAATGCGGTGGTGGAACTACGCGATATCCCACAAACCCGAGGACGAGAGCGCGCCCGCGCCCGGCAATGACACTCTGTCTTATACTATCCCATAAAAGGCGGCCTTCAGCGCGTATGGCATCTTCGAAGTGGGTTGCTTTCTGCCGACCGATGCTCTCACACCATTGGTCGGTAGGCTGCACGAGGCGTTCATGTCATCTTGAGCGCTGCGTCGCCGTTGACGAATCGATATGCGAGAAACATTGCCGGCATGCGTGCAACCCGGAGGCAACACCTGCATCGCCCGGAGGATGGTCGGTCCGCCGCAAAAGATGATGAGCAGTCAGACTGTTCGAACAAAGCTGATACTCCAACGAGCGTTCGTCGATACCTGCCAGCCCGGTGGGCGGAAGATTACTCTAGCCTGGCCAATAGTAGACTGCTTCCGTGCTCCGGATTGGGCAGATTGCCAGACGCCAGCCAAGCTTCTTCGCATAAGATTGCGCTAGGTGCGGTGCTAGGAGTGGGATGAGAAGCCTCTGCGAGAAGTTGCAGTCGACCGGTCAGTCACCACAATACACACGCGGAAGAAGCACTACGAAGGGAGGATCTTGTGACCGGGGGAACACATAGTATCCAGAAGTATGCCATGAGACTGCGGTCACCGAGTGGCGCAGATACGTGATTCGTTGACTTGTTTTGTGAGCAATTTCGTAAGCTCAGAAGCACGAAGCCGTGTGGTTGCAAGGGTGAGAAAGAATCTGATAGAACAGATGTCAACATACCCCGCGTTTCTCATGTGCTGTAGCTGTGAGTTTCTCATTGATACATAACTACTAAAGATAAAGCTGCGAACTCACTGGCTCATCTACATCACACAATCAGACATACATCGCTCCATTGTTTGAAGCCACTCCCATGCCACTTCCACTGCGATGAGCAGCCCGAAGCCGCTTGAGAGCGTTAAAAGCATCCAAAATAACTTGGAGGGGGTACGATCACTTCGGACACCGGCAGAGGTCGTCTCGGAGGTGATGATCTTTGCGGCAATTGACGTTGCCGACTTCAAGTTTACACTGTTACAGGCCACAAAGATGCGATGCTGCTCGTCAAGTAGGCCTCGAGTACGAGTCAGCAGCAGTACTCTCATGTCTACGTTTGCTTGTTTGATTTTTACCCGGAGATCTATGTACTCGATCCTTGCGATCGGCTAGAGCAAGATTGCGGCAATTGCCGAGAGTCTACAAATTCGCCGAACCGGAGTTCAACCGGAGTTCAACTTTTCTTTCTCGGTCGCAACTTCATACAGAGCCAAGGTAGTGAACTCGCCTCAGCGTGAGGGTGTGTGTCCTAGAGAGCCTTGATTTGGTGAGAATGCGCTGCTAGGCTACTAATTCATCTGATCATTTCATTGAGGTCAGCAATCCTGTCACGGATACAGTAGGTTTCGTTCAACATGAAGCTTTGAAGTCCCAGTGACCTTTGCGACTCAGATATATATAAAAACTCTTGATTGACGTTTCGCCGTTAACATCAATTGTTGGCGAATGACTTCCTCCGAATCCTCCGGCCTCAGCTGGTACAGGTCTTGCGTGGTCCGATGGTATGGATGGACCTCCGGACGCGCGTACTGTTGACGCCGCCTGCGGCTGCACGCAAGGAGGGGATTCTCGGGTCGGAAATGTCGTAAATACACCGACGCGTTTTGTGCTTCTACGGCCGAGTTGCCAAAACGGTTGTCGCCGGCGAAAGTGGTGTTACATGGACACAGTAAGCTAGGCCTCTTTCATATCAACTCACCGGTGCTAATTGTATACTCTTTTGCTGCGGAATTCGGTGCAGGATAGGGTTTGACTAGTCCCGTAACCTGTAGTCGTAACAGCTTGGAAAATCTATCCTTCGTTGCGAGAATTCATCAAGTGCGCTCGGAGTGATCATGAGAACAACAGTTCCGGTTACTGTGAAAGAGAGTTTATTCTGTGTCCATCATTTCAGTTTGATTCTGTTATATACAGGACACCTTCCCTTCGTGCTGCCTCCTACAACTTCTCCGCTTCACGATGACGAATCCGAACAGAATGCACGCTCCAATCGCAGTGGCAAGTGCTATTGAACATTTTCAGAATACATTACTCACTCATCCACAGGTAGGAATTGCAGCTGAGCTTCCTAGTGGTACCTGGAGTAAGATGAACCTCAACTACAAGTCATTTTTCGAATTTCTCCTGCAGAAAGGAGAATCGTATGAACAAATTCCGACAGAAAGATTCAATATCCATACGTGAGTACTCTTAAGCACTTCACACAACTGCAATGCAGTCTAATTCAGCCCTCCGTTAGACTTCGGGGAGATGCTCTTGGTCATATTATAACGGACACTGGCGCTTTCCTGAAAGAAATAGAGCGCTTTGACTACCTTGAATTCGGCGTCACCTCCAAAGATGCGCGGCTCATGCCGCTTAGCACGCGGAAGCTCATTGAGACCACATTTGTTAGTCTAATCGACTCCGGGATTGATTATAGGGGAAAGAACATCGGCTGTTACATGGCTGGCGTCGCACACGACATGTTTTCCGTGTCCGGACACGTACGTCGCCTGCCTTATTACCCCGATCCGGTCCCTCATGTATGATACAGGACGACGCTGAAGCGCGAGGGTCATTTGCCTGCGCGCCTGCTATGATTGCGAATCGGGTGTCATATCACCTGGATCTCCGAGGGCCGTCGGTTCCGATTGATACTGCATGCAGCTCTAGTCTATATGCGACCCATTTAGCCGTCCAGGCGCTACGCGCCGGCGAGTGCGAAGCTGCCGTTGTGGGCGGTTGCCAATTAAATCATCGGTAAGACCATCGTACACACCTCATCTGCGCGCACTAATAACTTTTCACGCCCCAGGTTTACAGAGTGGTTAACGTATACCCAAGGCGGGATACTGTCCGCAGATGGCAAATGCAAGCCATTTGACGCACAGGCCGACGGGTGCGTCGCTAAAGCCTGTACACGCATATCTTACCTTGACCTATTTTTATAGGTTCGGCCGTAGTGAAGGAGTCGTCTCCATAGTGCTTAAGCCTCTGGACGCAGCATTACGCGATAACGACAAGATATATGCGACGGTATGTAGAATGCTTGCTGCTGACAGACTGTTCTCACGTCCGTGTGTAGATATTAGGGACGGGAGTAAATTCGTCTGGTTCGCTTGCCCCCGTGAATGCGCCAGTCGCTGCGGCACAGCAAGATGCTATGCTAAGAGCATTTGCTCAGACTGGTCGTCTGCCACGAGATGTCGACTACGTCGAGTTGCATGCCACAGGTGCGCGAAATTTACACAAAACGCCTGTTCGCTGACTCATTTAAATCGACCATATAGGAACGGCACAGGGTGATCCGACGGAGGCAAACTGGGTCGGAGCGCGGTTTAAGCGTGATGGGGAGCTGCTTATTGGCAGCGTGAAAGGAAATATCGGGTGCGTTTTGCCCGATCGGGATAATGCGATGACATTGACAACCGGACACAGTCATCTTGAGATTACTGCATTTCTCGCATCAATATGCAAAGTATGCTCTATATTCGAATCCGGACTCATACCTCCGAACGTCAATTTCAACTGTCCAAACCCCGCCATCAAATGGCATGAGTACCAGCTGCGGGTGCCTACCGAAGTAGAGCCCTTGCGATGTCGCTCTGCTTCAGGGCGTCCGCTTGTGGCGATGACGAGCTCTGGCATTGGCGGTGCGAATGGCCATTGCGCGATTGAAGGGCCTCCATCAGCGGCGCGGATTCCCACAACGTTTTGGAGGGCAGACATTACAGCTGTGCCTTCTCTGTTGATTGCCTCTGGACTCTCGCCTCGGTCGGCCACTGCTGTTGGGGATGATCTGAAGGCATTGGTACCTGGTCATAATCTGCGATTTCTTTCTCGAACTTACGGCCGCCGAGCGCGCTCAATGATATGGCGGTCCTTTGCCGTGGCCATGGACGGAGCCCTCTCGAAGTTCAGCGAGCCGGTTCTCACCCCGAAAAACGAGCCAACAATGGTTTTTGTCTTTTCGGGGCAAGGTACCCAGTATTTTGACAGTAAGTTTGCACATCAACCGATTTGTCTCTGAAAACAACTGATGACATCTTCTCAGGGCCGCGAGCTTTTTGGGGCCTGCACTGCATTCCGCGAAAGCATACTAGAGCTCGATGAGATCTATCGAGCTGCGGTTGGTCAATCTTTGATCGAATTCACTGGTCTTTTCAACACTAGTTCCGTAGCCGATTCTCTTGGTGCGACATGGCCCATCGCGATAACCCTCCCCGCATTGACAATGCTGCAACTTGCTCTTGTCGATCTGTTGGCTTCTCTTGGGGTGAAGCCTGGTGTGGTCATGGGCCACTCGGCCGGCGAAACGGCGATGCTTTCTGCGTCAGGTGCAGGATCAAAGGCTATGGCGTTGGAACTTGCCATCGCCCGAGGGAAGGCGATGTCGTATGCAGAAGATGCGAAGGGGACTATGGCCGCGCTGTCGTGCTCTTCAGACAACGCACAGAAGATCATTGACGAGGTTGCCAAAGAGCTCGGCGAGGGTTTGCTGGAAATAGGTTGTTTCAACACGCCTACTGCGGTGACGCTATCTGGCCTGGAGACTCACATTGATCTTGCCGTTGCAAAAGCTCAAGCATCGGACATCTTTGCTAGAAAGCTGCGAACCCGCGTGCCGGTCCACTCCGCGATGATGGACCTTTGTCAGGTCGAATATCATAGGCTTGTCGGGACGTCTTCGCTCGATACGACGTCGGACGGCCGATTGTCGAGACTTATTCTACAAAGACCGGGACATTTTTGGACGTCGCATTTGATGCACAGTACTTTTGGGACAACACTCGTGGGCCGGTCCTTTTCACGGATGCTATGCAAGCTGCCGTAGCTGCGCACCCGAATGCTACCTTCCTCGAGATAGGTCCTCACCCCGTCCTCACGAGCTATATCACATCGATGGCGGGAAAAAGCGCAACTGTTGCCTGTCCCCTTCGTCGATCGAAGCCTGCAGAAGGAAGCGTTGAGGTATTCGAGTTCATGCAATGCCTTGGAAAATTGATTGCTGCGGGACACAACTGCGTACAATTCGATATTCTCTGTGGGACTGAAGACGACGATGCTGATCTATCCCTACCACCGTTCCCTTTCGCACGGAAGGAGGTCCCCTATCTGGCGTCAACTGCTGAGGTCGCTCGACAGCGACAGCATCGAAACGGGCCGCTGAATTACCCTCAGCTTCAGATCAACGTGAAGATGTTCCCGGGCCTGGCCGATCATGTCATTAATGGTGAACCAATTATGCCTGCCGCAGGATTCATTGAGATGGTAAGTGCATCGCGCCTTCCTACTCGCAAGCTTTCATTATATGTTGCTGGTGCAGGCTCTTGAATTCGGAGCGCGGAAGCTGTTCAATGTCGAGTTCATCTCCATTCTTCCCTTGTCGTCGGATCGTCCGATACCAGTTGATGTCAAGCTAGAAGGCCCTCGTTGGAGCGTGCACAGCGCATCGTCGACGGACTTCACGAAGACATGGCCAATCAAGGTGAATACCAATTTGATGTAATTTCGTCTTTTTCAATGGGTCTTACGGGCAGTGTTGTTGATCTTCTAGTATAATCGCCTCCACGCTACAGGATTGCTTTCCATGACCTCCGATGTTGGCGATCGCCCCTTACATTTGGATCTGGAGACAATTCGTGATCGGCTTGTGCCATTGGATATGAACGGTATATCATATCTTTGATCTCTTGGCCATCTTTAATCACTTAGCTGTTGCGATAGGTTTTTTGATGGTTTCAGTAGCTTTGCTCAATACGGCCCAATGTACCAAAGAGCTGTGGCATGTAGCCGCGGCATCGACGAGCGCGGACACATAGAAATGTTGGTCCAAGTACGCGGTAACAGCGGTGATATATCAAAGTAATAATCATGACTGGGTGTGAACCTTAGACTGACTTTATTCCTTAGTATTTCTGACTACCGCTTTCACCCGGCCCTTCTTGATACTGCCTTACACATACTTGTCCACCCCGTGTTAACTGGGAATAGAGATACGGCTCTATATTATCTTCCCGCCAAGGTTGGAGCGATCGATATCCATCAGACGATGCTAGAGAAACCGTTCCCGAAGACATTTTTCGCTCATGCAACATTCTCTAGGTGGTCTCCTGGTGAGAAATCCGAAATATTGTATCCTTGGTCAACAACGCTCATCCACACGTTCAGAATCTCTTTCCTACAATTTTACCATTGTCGATGACGAGGGGTCAGTGTTGTGCCAAATCAAAGAATTGGAAGCCGCTCTTCATGGTCACAGGATGATGAAAGTGGAAAAAATATTCGAAGTTTCCTATAGTCGAACGGGCCTTTCTGTTGGTTCTCATCGTGATCCAGTAACCGAAATTCCTGAGATCGCAGACCCATCCATTTCCCGTTCTGATGCCGATGACGTTTTCAGACAAGAACCATACCGACCACGGTCAGGCACAAACACCACGGACTCTGGATATAGCACTAGCTCCGGCGTCACCTGCCAGGCAATATCGCCGCAACTCTCAAATACATCATCCGTTCACGTAATCGAATACGTTCGAGGGAAGGAGATGGAGATACGGGAAATGGTGATAAAACTCGATCCTATTGCAGAGTTGTTCATTTGGTTCTTTGCGTCCGCCGGATTGGACGGCGATGCATGTCTGGGGTTCACCCGATCTCTTCGAAGGGAATATCAATCATGGACTGTGCAAGTAGCCGTTTTCGACTTAGCCTGGACACCCGCTGAGCGATCACACGCGATGCAAGATCTAATGGCTTACCCCGATTGCGAGCTTGAGATGTTCGTCGACAGCACTGGATTCATATCTGTTCCTAGAATTGTTCTTGCCGCGCCTCCCTCGAATCGGGTACCTTTTGACGCCACCTTGCCTTGGCACTACGACGGATCTGAGTTAAAGCAGATCTCAAAACCTGCTATTCCTGACGAGCATATTCTGGTACGAGTAACTAGCGCAACCAAGAACGCCGAATTATGGGCATTCTGTGGAGTCGCGGATGGCTTCTCAAAGCCTGTCATCGGCATTACTGATGGCGGCCTATCAAACATTGTAGTCGCTCATCGAGGGAGTCTTGTCGAGCTCGAAACTACATGGGATGCCTGTCAAGCTGATATACATGGCCCACCTGTTTTAGCCGCAGCAATCGCTGCTTTGGCTGTTGGGACTGCCTCATTCTCACACCCGGAGCGTTTACGGAAGAGCCTCATTCTCGTCACCCACTCTGACACCGAGCCTGGGAGCCACATCGTTCAATTATACTCACACCTTGGTCTGCGCGTCTCCACGCTATCCTCTTCGATCGATACGGCAGATCTCGAACGACTCTATGCGCAACGCCCGTCGATTATTGTATCCGGTGCGACGGACGTGTCTCAATGGCAGGTTCTGCAAGACCTTCTACCTCGTCATGGCAAGCTGTTCTTGTGGAATCATCCTGAATATGGCGTCGCAAACCTCCTCACTACGGATCCATGGTCTGTAGGTGATGCTCTCCGATGTGCTTTGCATTGTTCTGCGGTTGTGGCGGAACTCTTCCTACCGCCATTACAGCTGTTGGATATTCCTCAGGTGGAGACAGTTTTAGCGACCGATGTTTTTGATCATCAGAAGTCATATCTATTGGTCGGCGGTATCGGAAGCCTAGGTCTGCAGATCGCTCTTTGGATGTATGAGGTACGTATCATCATTCTGTTTAAAAAAATCTTTCTGATCACGTTTCTTATAGAACGGTGCGCGTGAGATCGTATTGACTTCTCGGTCTGGACCAGAAAGCCTCGTCAAGAGAGAAGAATTCATTGCTCGACGTCTTCTCACCTACCTTGAAGGGTTGCCGGACCTTACTCTTCGGACCGAAGCAGTGGATGCACAGTCGACGGAAGAGATGGCCGCACTTGTGGGTCACCTGGACCGTCCCCTTGGAGGCTGCATGCTTCTCTCGGCGGTTCTGAACGACCGTACGTTTGCTTCGCAAACCACAGAGACCTTTGAAGCGCCGTTCGGGCCTAAGGTCGGCGCCTTCGAGGTTCTGGAGCATGTTGTCGCAGTGGAGTCGTTGGACTTTTTAATCACGTTTTCCTCCGTCTCTGGGATGTTCGGGAATGCTGGACAGACGAACTATGCTAGGTCAGTTATTTCCGCCCAATCATCGATTCTGGAAACGTTAACGCCTTGTAGCGCTAATACCGCTTTGTCCGGATTAACGCGCAAGTATAAGAACGCGATGTCTATAGTTGCGCCTGTTATCCTCGACAGCGGAATATCGCTGGGCTCCGATGTCGTTCAGAATGCACGCTTGAGACATCTCAGCAATTGGGGTATGACTGCTCGAGGTTCGTGACGCCGATAGATGTTCAAAGGCATGCACTATGGAACTGAGTGTTTATTCTATCAGACCTTTGTGATTATATCGAAGATGGAATTCGGAAACTCAGAGAGGGTCCCATCTGGCAGTATATACCCGACTTCGACTGGGGCCTTGTGCACGCTAACATGGGTCCCTCGACGATGTATGACCACTTGCTTCCCGCGCCAGAGGCCAACTTGCCAAAGGACCACGCCAACTCTACAACAGATTCTATCAGACATATTGTGTGCAAGGTTCTCGACATGAAATCTGAAGACTTGTCTTCGGAGGTCCCGCTTACGGCTTATGGCCTTGATTCACTCTCCGCAGCGTCGCTGTCGCATGCACTCCGCCCCTTGATTGCTGTCTCACAATTCCAACTGCTTGCTGATCTCACGTTGCGTCAGCTGGAGTCCCGTTTAGAAGCTGATCGTGACGCCGAAAGCGATTCTTCCCAAGCTACTGACGCTGAGCAAGGGAGTGACGACGTTATGCAAGGCCACATACGAGATATGGTTGCATTGGTTGACAAATATGCATCCGACATCCCTTATCGAGAACCAGTCCAACTCCATGACACCACTGCCCCGGTCATTCTCATCACAGGGACTACGGGGAGCCTCGGTGCTCATGTCCTTGCTCGTCTCTTGCAATCCCCTACTCCACGGAAGATCTATGCCTTCCTACGCAAAGGCAAGGACGATAATCCAGTTATGCACCGACAGATACAGGCGTTCAAGTCCCGCGGCTTGCCTTCCTCTGTACTGGCCTCGGACAGGTTGGTGTTGGTAGAAGGTACCCTCCACGAATCCTCTATGGGGCTCTCCCCATCGTTGTGGGATGAGGTAGGCGTTGTCTCTGCTCGTTCTGTGGGGGACAATTCGGCTCATCATTGAACGAATGTCAGCTTTACGAATCGGTGACGCATATCGTACATCTTGGTGTGTGATTCCGACAAAATGGCTGCTGTTATATGCGCTCATTACTATACACAGGCTGGCCTGTCGATTTTGGCACTTCGTTAGCGTCCTTCGAGCCTGCGATCCAGGGACTGCGAAACCTCGTCGATCTTGCCTCGAGATCAAACAACCGGCCACCTGCCAAAATAATCTTTGGAAGCAGCTCGGGCATCTTCCGAAGTAATTCTCTGTTCGCTCATTCCCTCGTTTCCTCCATTCCTAATAACTCCCGTGCAGACCTCGACTCTACGCAACCTGCGCAGGAAGCCGCAATCCACGACCCAGCCGTCGCTGTAGACTCGGGGTATAGCGAGTCCAAATGGGTGGCGGAGCGCCTGCTCTCCGTCGCGGTGGAAAGACACGCCATCCATGCTACGATAGTTCGCATCGGGCAACTCACCGGCGGGCTGAACGGCGCATGGAAGACGTCCGAGTGGATCCCGTCCTTGGTCTCTGCCAGTGCAGCCCTAGGCTGTCTGCCCGAAGGCTCCGGGGTACGTTTCCCTTTCGCATGCCCCAATACGCCTCATACTAACTCGGAGCAGGTCGTGTCTTGGCTTCCGGTGGACACCGCAGCCGCAGCGCTCGTCGACATGCTCGACTCCCCACGGCCGATCGTGCACCTGCGCCATCCACGGCCGGTTCCGTGGTCCACGATGATGCAGCACTTCGCCTCGTCCCTCCGTGTGCCGCTGGTGCCCTACGCGCAGTGGATCGCGCGCCTCGAGGAGGGCTGGGCCGATGCGCGGGCTCGGGACAGGCGGTATCTGGAACATGCAGTCCGTTTGCAGGACTTTTTCCGCTCTGCGAGGGCGGGTGCGGGTGCGCCTGGGTTGGAGAATAATGGGTTGTCGGTCTTGATGGCGATGGACGCGGGGGTCGGTGTGTCTGAGACGTTGAGGGATCCGGCGTTGCCGCTGCTTGGGGCGGCCGAGGTGGAGAAGTGGATGGGGTATTGGCGGGAGATAGGATTTTTACCTGCGTGATGGCTCGGATGACTTGCGTGCGGTGATAATGATGACGGCGACGATTTCGAATGATCTTGGTAACTGTACTTATTATCGTGTACGACTCTTGTATTTCGAAATAGATGATCGTGTTCGCCTTGAAATAAAGCATTACCGTTCACTAAGGCAATCATCGGTCAGAGACATCTTATATCTACCCCTAACGTATGCACCATCATCAATCATTAACTTCACTCGATGCACTCCAGATTGCGGTAGATTATTGTAATTGAGCAATAACAGAAAGAGATAAGTAGATACAAGTTTAAGAGACGATGAACCACGCCAAGAAGCAACACGAGCAGCAACGGCGCCCAACACGAGCACCGCGCATATCTAGGGTATGCTAAGGTATATAAACGCACTGCGAGATAAAAGCTACACGGGGGATATCGGCATCACACATCAGATGTCATGTTTGCAGCAGGGCCACAACGGTATGCGGGGACAGGACGCGGGCAGCAGAAGTAGGGGCTACAGGAGGCAGACGGGATATTACGATCGGTTAGGACCAATGATACTACAATGAGTCTGAGCTGGAATGTATTCTTGTTCTTGTTCTTGTTCTTGTTCTTGTTCGTTCTTGTTCTTGCTTTATATAGGCCGTCGCATGTACAGAGGTATCCAAGATCACGGGCGGGCCGAGCGCCTCAATACTCCGGGGCGGGGTCGAACGCGTACTGCAGCTCGCCGCCAACGTCCATCTCCATGTCCACGTACGTGCCATCGAAGATGCCCTGCACGTACGCGTCGTCGACAGCGCACGAATGGGGCTCGGACCAGCCCTCCATCGCGGGCATCGCGGGGTACTGCGGCTGCGGCGCGCTGAGCGGGAGGGACGCCTCGCTTGGCGCGGGGGACCCCGAGAACGCAGAGGACGGGCTCGAGTGCGGGATCCAGGAGGCGGGGTCGTACGGTGCTGAGCTTGGGTATGAGAACTGCGTGGACGGAGCGAGGGTGGAGAAGGGGTCTACGGAGGAGGCGGATGAGGAGGTGCCGGAGGCGAACTCGTCGGCGGGCGATGTTCTCGAGAGGCGAGATGTTCAGCGAGATGTCGGGATGGATATGCTTGTAGTTAGGGAATGTCTGTGTACGTGGTTAGCCATTAACCAGACTCCGGACGTTACAGTGCGGGGAACTTACGAAGAGATTATCCTGTGAGGATGAGGAAGAAGCTGGAGCGAACGCGCCCTCTGCGCTAGCGTCCAAGAACGTCTGCTCAAAGATGCCAGAGTTAACCTCGGGGAGCGGGGACCAGTCGCGCTGCAGCTGCCAGGCCTCAGGCATCTCCATTCCCATGTCCATGCCCATTCCCATATCTGTACCATACACGGAAGCGTCGAAATCCTCCCAAGCACGCGAGGGGACGGGCTGGACACTCGATGCACGGCGATGAAACCCACGGTGTGTGCGTGAGATGTTGCCGACGGGCGACGGCGCACGGGTGCCGGGGACAGAGCCATGTGGCACGAAGAAGGGGAGGGCGGGGATAGTGATGGGATTGTAGAGCGTCGACGGCGGAGGGACGGAAGAAGAGCGGCGCTGCGTGTAAAACGGGGCTGTTGCGAACGTGTTGAAGCCGGACGAGAAGCCTGCGCCGAACGACGGACCGGCAGCGGAGAAGTCGAACGCGGGACTTGCCGAGTCTGTGTAGGCACGCTGCATGTCAAGTTGGCGAACAGCCGCGGCGAGCTCATCGCCCTTCTTCCCTTCGAGGAGAAGCTGCGCAACCTCCTCACAGCGTCGCTCATCGGGGGCAGACAGCGGGGTCTTCTCCTTGCGCTTGAGCTTGATGGGGGTCTGAGCCTCTGCAGCGTCCTTGTTCTTCTTCTTGTGCACGGGGCGGAAGCGATAGTTGGGATAGCGTTCGCGGTGTGCAGCTTTCTCCTTCTTGGCGCGATGTTCCCATATCTTCTTCTCGTCGAGCGGGAGGGCGCGCCAGCAGTTTCCTGAGCACGACGATGAGCTGATCGGCGATCAGATCGATCATATTGAGCAAACATACCGATGATCTTGGAGAGCGAGCCGTGGTTCGTCTCAATCGAACCCGGGACGTGCTTCTGGCGCACGAAGTTGGCTCGGAAGAGCATGAACGCGTTGGGCGGCCGCGGGATGTAGCCTTGCGAGCGCCGCTTCCCCGGAGGTACACGTCTGCGCGAGGGTGCTGGCGTGGACGCCTCTGTGGGCGGGAAGAGCGTGTTCGAGGGCGACGAGGGATCCTCCTGCGTGGTCGACTCGGAGAGCGTGAGATCGGGGTATGTGCCAGGCGTTACATTGGGAGCGAATGTAACATTGCGTGGCGATGGTGTCGCGATACCGTAGTTGCCGGGTCTGACGAGAGAAAGGCCACCTGAAGCGAGTGAATAAGACGCGGTCAATACATTGTCAGGCGAAGAATGGTGAAAGAAACATACCAAGAGACACTACTGATGAGCGTTTACGGCGAGCGAGTGACGAAGTGATAGCAGGCATGATGACTGTAGGGAAAGGCGTGTTTGAGATGGGTGTTTTCGTCGGGACAGGATCCCGATGGGGGAACAAAAGGAGAAGAGGGGGCGGGTGAACAAGGCCTGCTATTGTTCTCCCGGTTCTTATACCGCCTGTCCATCAGAGAGCAGTCGACCTTTTCCCAACTTTCTCTCACATGTCTTACGCTATGAGGGACCCCGAACAGCGACTCGGCGTCTATGACACGTTTTCGTGATTTACAGTTGTGATTGGCTGCGCAGCGGACCCGTTCCTCCGCTTTTGCTGCGTCCAACACAGCACGATACGCCCCTCTGGCTGTTCCGCAGGTTCTTCAGACAGTTTGCTTGTTACATGCCTCAATGCGGGCGACCAGCTGTGCCACCGCCGCTCTCAAGCAGCGCGATTTGGGGGCTTTTGGGGTTCCTGGGTTCAGAAGCACGGTCGACCTGGGGTCCCACCTTCCATCAAACGGGGGTGCCCTTTTGGGTCGACTGCCTTATGCACAAAACGGGCAAGACCTTTGTACTTCCTCCTATGGTGCTCCTTCGCCGGCTCACAATCTCCCTCCCATGTGCTCACCTGCCCTCTCAGGATGTTCGCGGACTTTGGCGCGACCCTTGTTTGCCACATGTGAGAACGTTTTCTGTAAATCGATATCCCTGCATCACTGAGTCGGTCGCGTGCGTGCGCGTGGCTGGGCCATGAACGGATATCTAGAAAATCTGTTCGCGAGCGAGGGCTATCTGAAAACTGAGGTCCTATAAGCCCGAGTCTGGGCCATACTAACTCCGTTCGCGCAATTCCGCTAGCCCGCACGCGATCTGTCCTCGTGGCAAGACATTCTAAGTCGACCTCGCGGATGCTTTCCATGACACGGGGGAATCTCGTCAGTACGCGCTAGTCTCCGTACCGCGATTACCTCCCCTGACAGGATTCGTCCAATTCCGTGCATCCTCCGAACCAAGGACCGAGCTCGACAGTATCCAAATAATTCCCATGAAAATGAAGAACAACAACACTGGCCTTCTGCTTCTTTCCGCTGCCAGTCCCCCAAATCTGAGTAGTCCGCGTATCGCGTATACCTTGTCTGCAAAAGGCAGGCGTTGTTGAATGCTCCTCGGCGTCTCTCTCGTGCGTAACGCGCCCTGGTATACTACGATTGCGTACGTATATCCCACTATCCCTTCCCCTTCCGCGACGCTTCTGGCGCTGTGAGCGCCATTGTGAAACGTGTTTCATCGCTCGAGTTGCCTTGGATTCGAGCGAGGTTGTGATAGACAGCAGCTTCTTGCTCCGGAGCCATTTCTAATTTCTAATTCCTTGTTTTTTTGTTTTGTTTTATTTTTGGGGGGGGATTACGCTTGCGATGGAGGTATCCGCCCAAGTTGGTTGCGCTGGCGTTCCCATGCAATGAACGATATTTACACCCATATCTTCAGCTCGCCATCGTGAGTACAAACACGAGCCGACTGAATGAAACGAGCGCAACAATACGTCTCCTCGAGCCCATACACCGACCCGATGGGATTCTGTATGCGGAAGATCTCGCTCAATATCGTCCTACGGAGACCGCCTCCATTCGTATTCAGCTCAGGATGCGCGGTGGATTTTAATATCTATATCGCACTTTTTGGCAACCCCGCACTCGAAGTCGGTCGCGTTAGCACATCCCGAAGCTACGTACGCTTCGAGTGGTGTCATGTTCGATAGGTTATGGCAAGTGAATCATCTGTGGCTTCATATCCTGATATGCCGCTCTCATGTAGGAGCGACCTCAGGTCACGGCGCGCGCACCGACCCAATGCATCTCAGTCTACTGCGCCGACGGGACTCGCCGGGGCCCGCAATCACCCACAATTTGATTATACTGAAGCCATCGACCTATGTATCGTGATGCGCCACGTCTCTCCGCGCGACTTTGTTTCTGGACGGTGTCCTGCGTGCTGTGGCTCTTCTATAAAATACAGTGGCCCACACCGCGCTCGAAGCCCGTTACGTTGACATATTGTACCCATCAAATGGTATCGCGTTACGACAAGCGCATCACCTGTGGCTCCAGATCGTGATATGCTCTCATGCAGGAGCGCGGCGCGCCTTCATATCAACGGTGCACTGACTTCATGCACCTCAATCTATTGCGCCGACGGGACTCGCTGGGGTCCTCAATCATCCCGAGGTTATCAACTCTTGTTCAGAACGATGATGTCTGTTGGAACATGGGGACCGCGGCCTTTCAGACGCTGTTGTTGCCTCGGCTTCACTGCTCGTTCCTGTCCCTCGGTGTGATGTGGAGGCGCCCGAGCGTGGTGCGCCCGGCGCGCATGGAAGGCGGCTACTAGGCTGCTGCTGATTGCTCCAGATAGAACGCAGAGAGATTTATATCCAGTCTCCGGACGCGGCGCGACGTATTTTGAGAGATATATCGTTCCATGCGGTCCCCGTTGGTGGCGACATTTTCTGTGGATAGAGCCGTACATCCTGTGGCGTTTCTATGAAGTAGACTCGCAGAGCGCTCGAAGTCCGTTGGCTAGAAGCTGCGCGCGCCTCGAGTGGTGTTACATACGTTCGATAGGTTACGGCAAGTACATCATCTGTGGCTTCAGATCCTGATATGTTCTCATGTAGGAGCGCCTTTGAGTTCATTCAGATTGCGCCGACCGAACTCACCGGGTCCTCGATCATCCCCAAGTGATTATGCTGAAGCCATTGGTCTTTGCTCAGAACGACGATGCCCATTGAAACATGGGGATTGCGGCTCTCCGACACTGATCTTGCCTCGGCTTGTCCCTGTCTTTCAGTCTTCTGGTGGGCGCTCGTTTGTGGTCCGTTCGTCGGTGCCATTTTCAGAAACCGCATATACATATGCATGGAAGGCGACTAGGCTATTGTTGATTGCTCCAGTGGGAAGGTAAGGGGTTCGTGCTGTCTCACAGCTGCGTGTCTTCCGTGTCCGTCTGCTGAAACCCGCAGGACCCGTACTTCGTTTCAAACCCTCTAGAGTACTAGGTCCCATGCAAATACACAAGTTCTCGTACTCGTCGGGCCATCCCGTGGATCACGAACCGGCGCCTCACCGCATCTGATCCACATCATGCTATCCCCGATTGCAGGATGGATTTCGACACCTGGACTTATATCATCATCATCATCATCATCACCACCACCACCACCACCACCACCACCGAACGATCCAGAATGACCGGATCCGCGCTTCAAGTCACCGTGAGCGTGCCACATGGCCTGACGGTGTCGTCGACGCCTTTAGAGCCGCTGATCCCATCGCTACATACCGCCTTCTTCCTGTACATTTCCCAGCGTCCCGAGCCGTGCTGTTTCTCTTGGGCTTCGGCATCTGCCCCTTGGGCGCTACCCCGCGGACGATATCATCTTTACTCGCTAACTGTGGTAGCGGTGGGGTTATATCGTCCCGGCGTACCCCTCACCTCTTCCTTCTATTAACGCTGCGCTAACCTCCAAACGCGCGCCCTCCTGGCCCTGGTCGCCAGCATGCATCCTGAACCTCGGGCGCCATCAATTTCTCACCTGCAGTTCCCCTCCGCTCCGATGTCCCGGGACGTGTAGTGTATGCATAATACGAATAAGATACAGATGTGCCAGGTGCCTGGCGCAGGCGGTACAGCCGTCCACTGCATCGCCATGCCGTGACATATTTCTCTGTCCATGTGGCAGTACTATTCGGGATCGCGACTTGTCGGAGTGAATATTCCGCCTCTCTGGAAGACGTATTAGTTGGTATACATTAATTCTAGAGACTTAACGGTACTATGAAACGGCAGAAATGTAAGTTATGGATATGCAGTCGTGTATGAATCAGTTTCTGAGAAGTGTAATAAACTGATACAACGAGAAATATGATAAACTAATACAATCATAACGCAAGAGGAATCAGTGCAGGCACGCAATGATCAACCGGGATTAACGGATATTACACAACATAAAAAGGGTACACGACATATGCATGATGACTAGAGCACCGAAGAGGAGAGACACCACAAGACCCACACAAGGCCGAGCAGGCCCACATGTGGGCCTGCCACCGTGCATCTGCGGCGCCAAACAGAGGAACAGATTCTCCGATGGTATCGTTCAAACAATTCAAGAGCGTTGTGTCGATGTTCGTAGGGAGGGGTACGGGCGCCGCGTTCGTGTCGTTCGAGAGCGCACTGGTGTCGTTGTACCCGTCCAACGTCAGCACGACGCTGCTCGCGCGATAGTACTGCACCGCCTCCTCTGGCTGTGGCTCCGCGGGGTCCGAGCTGTTGTACGCTGCGGGCGAAGTGGACGACGCGGCGCCGAGCGAGCAATTGGCGGAGACAGAGGAGATGAGCGAGACGACGGTGGTGTTGTCCGCGAGCAGGTGGAACGTCGTGTTGGAGGAGTTGGAGGCGAACGTGGCTTGCATCATCGGACCGCCTGGACGGCTGGTGTTGCTTGGGTCTCCGTACTGCACAAAACGCGTGAGCAGATATTTTGCGGGCAGAAAACGCTGCTTGCCTCGCTGTCATGCAGGTATGCCGCACCGTATCCCAGTCCACCGCCCCATACAATGGGCCAGAAGACGAAGGGAAAGCTGCGCCCCAAGACCCCAAGCCCAGTCACTCCAGGGTAACCACTTCCATACATTCTGTACGGTAAGTCAGCGACATATCGTGAACGACGAAGCGGAAAACTAGTACCCGTTGCCATACACTTGGTTGCGAGTTGCGCCGCCCGACTGGCGGCCAGCGAAGAGCTGACCGGATGGAATCGTTGTAACCTTTCCTCCGCCGCTTCCGTACGACGTTGCGGACGTCCGTCCGCTAGTTGCTCCGGAGATGGGCACGGAACTTCCTCTGCTGCCGCTAGAACTTCCGCTGGAGCCTTCGCTACCACCACTCGACCCGCCGCCCTTTCCTCCACTGCCTTTACCACCACCGCCCTTCCGAGGATATAGACGCTGGCTCAAGGGTGACAGGATAGGAACGTGCATTAGGCGAGGTGAAGTTGTTACGCGTGTATGCAGGGAGTTTCAACACTTGTTGGATGCTCGATTTCGCTTCAGGCTCAGCTTTGAAAGCGGCTGTGCTGTCGTGGTCTTGTGGAATTTCTGTCAGGAAAAAATAACATAGCCTCAACGATTGTGAACTCTTTGGTCGATCGAGATTGAGCGCTTTAGCCGGCAGAGTCTGGCCGAGATAACCTTCGTCGGAGGTCAAATCGGAGAGTGAAAACCCCCGTCAGCCACTGACTGCCATGGAGAGTAGAGCAAAACTAGAAATGTCGCGCGACCGCCGACACAGAGAACCCCGTCGCGAAATGGAGTGCTGATATCTGTAAGATATCTGCGTACGCAGACCCTGCTTGCGGCGAATCTGCATTAATGTGAAGTATTTCATATCAGCCGCTGTCAAGCTCGCAGATCAAGGCATTCGATTACCACAAATGTTTGTTCGTACATGTTGCGATTCTCAGAATAATTATGGTGTCTGCTCCTTCCATGCAACCAGCAATCCAACACGGCGCAAACTAGGGGTAAACAGCTCGAGTCAATGTCTCGCTTGTCAAAGCATACAACAGGTTACAGGGCAACCTTTTAAGGGAAGAAGACGGAAACATTTCAACGGAGAAATTCGAATACAGGCACTGAGGCGGTCAGAAGGAAGTGACAGTTAGTAAACTGGGGTGACCGTCCAACAACACACGAGCAAAATAACTGTAAAGTCGAATCTACATTTCAGTAATGTCAACGTCTGACAAGATCTTATTGATATTGCGTGTTTGTGCATTTCTCTGCCTAGCGTAGGGCACCGGCGGTGAGCATGAAACGGGATAAAACGATATGATGTCGGTAACGAGGAATAGTACACTCTGGAAAGATAGACACGTCGCGTAACGATCAACACATAGAGGAGCTTAATTCTGTGCCGATTTCGTTGAGATAAGTATGAGATAGATCAAAGATTTTGAGCGAGGGAACTCACAATGAGAGATTTAAATGCTTCAAAGCATTGCATGACGACATATCGATTGTCCAAGGGTACTAACCCCTGCTGTACGTACAGTTGCGGGTGTGTAACCGGAGGAATGAACCTCTGTACAACGGTGCGGTGGTCGGATGGGTACGCCGCGGTAGCAACGACAGTAAGAAGCTCTTCAGTGACGGGAATCCGATAGAAAATGGGAGCAGTCCCAATCATTGTAATACCCGGAAAGACTGTGGAAGGCAAACGTGGAAGACCAGTCCTATCACGGGTCAAGTTATTTTGATAGAAGGCAGCAATGGCTTCAGCAATGAGCTGAGGTTCAGGATCGTCACTGGTAACGTATTGCTGCGGATGACGTCGATGAAGAAAGTATAAATCAACTAACCACTCACTTTATCCTTCTGTACCAGAAGAAGGTAGTCGGTGAACGTTATCAGGCAGAGGTCCGTTGTGGCATCAATGCCTTGCCCCGCCATGATAAAAGAGATCTTCTTCTGCTGATGTATAACACGGTCAGGTTCGTCGTAGTTGAACATGCGCAGAATGAACGCCGCGAAATCATCAGCAGCGGATTCCTCCCCTGACGCCCTAATGGCATCCCTCAGATAATGAAAGAACTGTCGATCGGACTTCGACAACGATCCATCGGGCATATCGACGTTGTTGAGAATCGTATGTGACACAGGCGGTTGTGGCAAGTCTTCATGGCCAAAGAACGTTACGGCATCTACGCTTTCGACCTGAATATTGAACTCTATTAGCTCATTCATCGTCCAATCATTCCCTGACTTCGCTGATGGGATGTTTCTTGCCATATCATCTGCATCACTAGGAAGTAAGTCACAAAGAAGATTTACGCTCGCACTCACAGACAGTTAGGTCGTATGGAAAGTCGTGTGGCAATTGATTGAATTCACTGGACATCACGTGATTTAGTCGAAGGTTTATGTTCACGGATCAGCCTCTAGAGTCTAGTCAAGTAGAGCTCGTCGTTATGTATCGATAGCTTCTGGCAGTTACAACAACTAGTAATATTCGCTCGGTATGCGAAACCACGACGGTGAGTACAACACTCATACTACAACTCGGATTCATCTGGAGTAGTCCATTTGTTCCGTGCAATTCATCCTTCTGTCACCGATGGAATTTGTTTTTAGCACCAAAAATGGAAGGAAAAAAAAACTTTGGACATACCATAACGAACACTAGTGTAAGTACCGTAAATACAATACGCTATTATCGGCTCTTGTTGAAAGGCCTTAGAAGTGTTGGTCCACGATGTGCTTTCCCATGGTGCCCCAATTCATCTGCTTGCCACAGTTGGAGTTGCTTCCCCACTGACAAGAGGCGGGAGTATTGTGTTGCTGCCCCGTCTGGCTGTGATACTGCTCCAGATGCTTCTGAATACCAACAGCAGTTCTGTCCTCGAGAACTATGCCACATGTACCGCCCCATACACAACGCACTGAGTCCGAGGATTCCGGCATGGCTATCTCCGGACCAGACTGAAGTGTCGGTTGTTGCCTACTTGTTCGCCGCTGTCAGAGCCATAACTTGTATTGCATTGCATGGTACATACGATTCATGTCCCACGAGAGCACGCACGGACTTCCTGATCCACGAGATGAAATTACGTGTGACACCGCTGCAGGATATCTAATGGTTGATTCTTCGTTTTTGGAAAGACAACACAAATTAAACACACCGTGTTTCGGCAGAGGCTAACTGGATGTTAGGCCTTCATAAAACCTGTCTAAGAATAATCATTTTACCAGGGAATCGTTGACTTACTCAGGTGACCCTTCTACGGGTACGCGAGGGCTGAAAAGCCCACGTAGAAATGCCATAGCCGTGGAGATAGATTGTGGATGTTGTAGAATTCCAGTGGATGAGAGGGGCTCTTATACGCTACCGCGAGAGTACGTTCGGAGTGATCCTGCGTGTCTCTGTCAGAGCAATGCAATAGAGGTGGCCTCCGCATGGCTTCACGAGCCCAGATACAACAGCGCTCTAGTAGACGTTTCAACTCGACAGCGTCTGGTTGAGGTCTTCTGGATCCTGTGGTGCCATTAGGCCGAAATCCCCATTGATATAACTGTCAATCGACCCTGTGTATCCACCGTCGATGAATGACTTCCACCAAAAGCAGCTTGTATCTACACTGGATGCCGTCAGACCTGTGTCGGGAGTTCAGTGCTGTGTGAAAGTCGGCGATAAGAAGTTCGGTGTCCATATGCTCATTGCATAAAACTCACCATTACATCACGGATTTATATTTGACTGAACCATCCGTGGTGACAATTCCCTGACAACAAACATGTGTAGCAACAACATGCATCGAGTAGACCATATGTGGAGATATTCATATGATTCGGTACTGTACTGGCAGTGTAGATCAAATGAGTTACGAGAATATTTGCCGCCGACCAATTGCTAGACCTTCCCGATTTGGAAGGTATAGATGCGAGGCCTTTCCCTCAAACAGTTAGTTCTGCACAATGTCTTGAGAAACGTAGGACCTAAGGCAACAGACGCCGCCTGGAGGACAGATCACTGCCAGGTCTCTTGAGAGGGTAGTGCATATCATGAATATTCGCCGCTCTGACAATCGAAACGCCAAACACAAAAAGGAGAACTCATATAGCATTACTCACAACATGAGTCCGACCAACGACGGGAAAACTACGTCGAGCACATCTAGCATCAATCCCACTGGGCAGGAGAGCGACGCGGACTCCGACGGTTGTGCATGGTTTAAAAAGTCACATGGATGAGATTGCAGATGAAACGAGGGCAGAGCAAAAGACAGACTATACGTAAACCATACAAACAACGACCCGCATAAGCGAGATGGCATCCAGATAAAAGACGTTTTTATGCGGTAGTGGTCCTAAGTATACGAAAATTGTCAGTACTGCGACGCGAGTTTTAATGTTTTGAACTGACTTCTTATGGGAGCTGTCACCGCCGCAGCCTTCTCCTTCTTCTCGGCAACACGCTTCGCAATAAGGACGCAACAGAAATCATTCAATACAAAGAAAGTTGCAGATTATTAGTACTCACTCGTATTCTGCCTTCTGCTCCTTCTGATGCTCGATCCGGCGGCGCTTGAGGGAACGGAGGTGACGGCGGCGTTGGCAGACCTAGGGGTTGACCAATCGCTGGATTTTGGGACTACCCACGGCAAACGCAAATAAACACTGCGTATCAACACAGATTAGACACAAGCACTCACGCCTTGGTATAAGGCTTCGCGTTCCTTCTTCTTGCTCGTCACCTCCCTTCGGACAACATACTTCCGGACATCGTCCTCCTTCGACAAGTTGAAGAATTTCCGGATCTTCGTCGCCCGCTTGGAGACCGAGTCGCTTGGGGAGGACAGTGTCAGTCAGACCAGGGATCTCGTTCTCGCCCTGCTTGACGACAACGAGGGAGAGGACGGCAATGTCGGGGCCGACGATGCAGCCGCGAACGGACTTGCGCTTGCGCTCGCCCGTGCGACGGGTGCGGTAGCATGAGTGGCCGTCAGAGAGAAGGAGCCTGACACGGTAAGGGACAAGGACACCCTGCTTCATAGGGAAACCCTGCTTGTCGTTACCGCCAGTGATGCGGAAGATATAGCCCTTCCATTCGTCGCCTAGAGAGTCGCCAGGAACTTCTTGAGCGAGCTTCTTGTCGTAGAAGACACGGCTAGAGGATGTGTTAGGGATACCAGGAGAGTGAAGGCAAATCGGCGTACTATTTCTTCTCGTCGTCGAAGTCGAGGGTCTTTTGCTGCCCGGTTGCGGGGTCTATCGACAGATAGTATGTCAAAGACGAATCTACTAGATAACATTAGCCGCGTTAGACTCACGGGCGATGTTCAGCTTCATGCTGGAAGCAAGAAAGAAAGATCGTCAGCACTGAAACAAGCGTCCCCAGAGCAGACTGCCGGACCTTCAGAAGTGGATGGCGAGATCTCCGTCGACGGTAACGACGGCGAGATAGTCTTGCTCTCGAGGTCGAATATTAGCTTACACGCCTGGACAAACACGGACAACTGAATGTGGCGGAAGTGGCAACAAGGTTTGAAACTATACAGTCCGCTCAAGCCACCTGCCCGCGGCACGTGGGAGTCTAATTTCCAGCTACCGACAGAGCCCAACGGCACCGACGACGACAAGCCCTCAAGACTCTCCTCTCCACCCAAAAATCTGTGAGTGTATCTATGATTCTGTGCGGAATGGCCTGCTGAACCGCCGACAAATCCAGAATCAACATGGGTCGTATGCACGCTCCCGGAAAGGGCATTTGTACGTTTCCGCTTCCAAGTTGGACTGATGTATAGGCGTCCTCAATCCAAGCATCTGTTCTGATCAGCGTCCTCCGCCCTCCCTTACGCCGCGCCCCCCTTCCTGGCTCAAGGCCACCCTGAGGATGTTGTCGAGCACATCCACAAGCTCGCCCGCAAGGGCCTCACTCCCTCGCAGATCGGTGTTACCCTTCGTGATTCACACGGCATTCCCCAAGTGCGCTTCGTCACCGGTAACAAGATCCTGCGTATCCTCAAGTCCGGCGGTGAGTTGCGTCCGCATGCTTCCCGGGTTTCCCCCTCACGCCCCTGCAGGTCTCGCGCCCCAGATTCCCGAGGACCTGTGGCACCTCGTGAAAAAGGCGGTCGCCGTGCGCAAGCACCTTGAGACGAACCGCAAGGACAAGGACTCCAAGTTCCGTCTCATCCTAATCGAGTCGCGTATCCACCGTCTGGCGCGGTACTACAAGACGAAGCAGCAGATCCCCCAACATTCAAGTACGACTCGGCGACTGCTTCCACTCTCGTAGCATGAGTGATGTTATTGTATCGAGTAGGAGGAGAGGGGAGTTTCGAGCAGAGGCCGAGACGCGGGTGGGCCGGTATTATGTGTCATTACTGCCTCTACGCTTTTCTACATGACATCCTTGCAATGCAATATCTAGGGCTATGCACTGTTAGGCTTGCTTTCGGTCGCTCCGTCTGTTAGCCATGTATCACGTACTGCACGGCCAGTCTGTCTTCGGAGGAGAGCTGGTCATGGAAATACAGACTTTGCACTGTCCATCTTCTCAAATCGCCGGACTGCTGCACGGCTTTCCAAAGTATGCGAAGACCATGGCTGCTGATTGTCCCTCATTTCATCTACTCTGAATGTTGTCGAAATCCTCAGGTCCACACAGAACGCTTCATATAACCAGAGAATATTCCATTGAGATCCAAATCAACCAGAGTATAGCGACCATGTCTACATGAAAAGCGCAAGCTAGGAGTACGTATCAACGTGTGCAGAATCTAACAGCGGCCGAGAGAGGATGTGTATGCCAGTTTAGCCAGTAAATTATCATCATCGGTCTCCCGACCGACCAACGGAGAAGCCCACTGCGACAGGCGCAGGGACGAGACTGGCTCGGACCATTGCCGGAGTCATGACCGTAACATGGTATAGGAATGTGAGCAGATGCAGATCCGGAGAGAAAGAAGGAACCACGAGATGATATGTGATGATATAAATGAATGCGTGAAACCAAAGAATCTAGGAAGAAGGGAGGAAAGGAAGGAAGGAGGGCGCGACGACTATACCGCGGCACGACCGCTCAGAACGTGTTGTGGAGGCCGCGCGCGCGTCCGAAGTGGCGCGCCTTGACGTGGCGCTTGCTCGCCGCACCGGACGTCTTGTAAATTGACAACGCCATCGGCCCGCCGCACACGTTGCCGTCCGTCGGACACGTCATGTTGCATGATGACGCCGGGAGCGCCGCACCCCCGCCGTTCACGAACGAGTGTCCGCCTGCGACCCATACCGGTAAGTACCTCCACACTGCATCATCGGAGAGGAGAGAAGAGGGGATACGCACAGTAGCACTCGCGGGAGTACTCAAGCCCGGCGATCGTGAAGCCCTTATCGGCACACGCCGCGACGCAGTTGGTGACGGTCATGTCCGCGCCGGTGAACGCGTATGCGTTCAGCGTGCGCTGCGGCGTGTCCAGCGCGCACCCGCCTGCGCTCCACCCGCGCGGCAGATTGATGCTGCTGTTGCTACCTGACGAGGAGGTGCTCGTGCTAGTGCTGGTGTTCTGCGAAGGCGCGGGGAGCTGCGCGATGTCGACAGAGCCTTGCTTGTACAGGCTGAGCGCCCAGTTGCCGCCGCACGTGTTCGCCTTGTCCGCCGCGCACGGGAAGTTGCACGACGATGCAGCGAGCGCCGCTCCACCGCCGTTCGCGAACGTGTTCCCACCTGCACACCGTCGTTAGGTCACAGCTGAGTATTCCGAGAAAATATATGAAGACTGACAGTAGCATTCGCGGCCGTATTCCATGCCAGCCATGCTAAAGCCCTGGGAGGCGCATGTTGAGAGACACGAGTTCAGGGTGAGCTCGTCGGTCGCGAAGCTGTAGCCGTTCAGCGTGCGCGCGCCGTTGTCGGACACACAGCCCGCGGCGGTCCACCCGGCGGGAACAGACGAGCCAGAGGAGGTAGCAGTAGCGGCAGAGGAAGACGTCGTCGAGGGAGGGGGAGCAGCAGGGGAAGAAGACTTCGAGGGCACGGAGGTCGTGGGGACAGCAGAAGTCGATGAAGAAGAAGTGGAGGCTGAAGTCACGGAGACCGAGCTAGCGGAGGAAGAAGCGGAAGAAGACGGAGCTTGGGTGGCAGACGCAACGGTGGAAGCAGCGGGGTCAGACGAAGGAGGGACCGGCGCAGCTGAAGGAACACTTGCGCCTGCCGGGCCTGGGTTCGGGTTGTACATGAACGACAGCCTCTGCGGGCCACCGCAGATCTCGAGTGCTATATTAACAGTCAATACGACCTCCAAGAGCAAAGCGGGGATTCGACTCACGGTTGCCGCCGCACTTGTTCGTGCACTGGTTCCAGTCGACGGTTGTGTTCACTGCGCCGTTGCGGAACGCGTTGTCGCAGTAGCACTCTGTGCTGAACTCCGCGCCCGCGAGCGAGAAGCCCTTGCTGTCACAGAATGCTGCGCACATCGCCTTCGTCATCGCCGGGTCCGTCGTCGACGCGGCTGCGAACGCGCGTCCGTTCGTGCCCTCTGCAATGCACCCGATCTCCGTCCAGCCAGTTGGCAGCGGCTGCTGCGCGGCGAGCATGCCAGGGGTGACCGTGCTCGGACAAGTCGGTCTTGGGCCTGTGCCGTCCCAGAGCGGGTTGCAGCCGGGCAGCGCTGTGATGTTGTCGTTGAGCCCGATGTCCTCATCCACGATGCTGCCCTCGAGCGTGCACGCGTCTGCGGACGGCTGGTCGAACGCCGCGGCGAGAGGCGGGCATGCCATAACGTCGCCGTTCGCGTTCGGGCAGTTGTCAATCGCGTTCTGCAGCAGATCGAGGTCGGCCCAGCCGTTCTGGAAGTCGCCGTGGAAGCCGCGCCCGGTCGTGTCGCCGTTGGCGAACACCCAGGAGCCGTTGCCCCAGTATGAGTACTGGTCGACGGAGACGAGCATCTCGTAGAAGATTGAGACGAGGTGTTTAGGGTGCGAGTCAGGGCAGCTGCCGCTGTTGTAGTTCTGGATGGGGTACGACATGTGCGATTTATGGTCGGCTGAGTCGAGGTTGACGCCGTCCCAGCAGGAGGGGAAGAAGATTTGCGCGCGCAGCCCGTCCGGGCAGGTGTGGTCGAAGAAGTCGGGACGCTCGGCCCAGTCGGGATCGTTGGTGTGGTCGTTATTGTAATCTGCAACATTATTGATGTGTGAGCTCCCAAAATAAAACCAAAACATAGCATGCGGAAGGGCTCCACATCACTGGCGACATCATCAGCAACTCCAGGAGTTAATATAAGGAAGACTGATAGCAACCAGCTTCCTCTAGAGTCTCTTCAGATACTCGGAGAGTTCCATAATTCGCATAGATTTACAGAAGAATGCTTTCCTGAAGAATACTGACCAAGGCAAACGTAGCTGATGGCCTGATCGGCGAAGCTGGACGCATTGTACGTGCGCTCGTTGGTATCACCAGCCAGCATCTGCATGACGAACGGTCAGCGCCCCACGATGAGGGAGGCACAAAAGTAACACGTACCCGCAGGCCAGCCGGGAATGCATAAAGCTGCTCGTTCTCAGGGCCAGCACGCGGGAGATAGTAGATATTGAACGTCGACGCTGCACAAGGCAAGCCCAGTCGATCAGCGAGATCGGAGGTAGGGTGAACGATCGGGTGGGTGCTTACGCATGAGGGTGAGCTCATGGGTGTTCTGATCCTGGTGGTACAGCGAGGGCTGGGAGAGAAATGAATTAATATATCTATATGACGTCGAAGGAAGAGACGAGTGGCGTGCGAAGCGGGTTCACACTCTCATTGAGCCCCGCTTGACAAACTGACTGCGAATTTGGATATCTCCGAGCCAAGCACAGGCTTGCAGACAAAGCCAAATTCTGCAGAACATCTCGTGAGCGATGCCGAAATCGACTTACCGTCCAGTAGTTGCTCTTATCCGGCTGGACAGGGATGGTGGAGCACTTGCTCTGGATCAAGGTATTGTAATCGTAGTTCTCGCTGAACGCGCTGCCACCCGCGATGGTGTGAACGTGGCTACCGATCTATGAAGGACCGCATGGTTGAGCAAAAGCACTTTGATATGAACAATGAAATGCGAGCTACCGTGCCAGGGTCGACGACGGGATCGAGACGAGTCTGTGCGATGGACTGGGTGCCCCCAAAGATCCAGTGGGCGTCCGCGACGGCGGCCAACGCAGTCAGGGAGATGGACGTGCGAAGCATCGTAGCCTGTTCAAAGAGAATGACGGAGGTTAGTTGGAAAGACAGTGGAGTGCTAAGGGACCAGCGGGGGGATATGAGAAAAGAAGATATGAGAGAAAGGGCGACCAACACGAAGCAGACACACGTCCGAGCAGGAACGTTGTTATTGACTGCGATAGCGCAAAGGCCTTTATATCTGCGCACACAGACGCTGGCGGCAGCTTGCGGCGAATCTGCATGTCAAGGGGAAGGTTTTATATCGATAGCTGCCAAGCTCGCACATCAAAGCACCAATTCGATTACCAGAAGACGTTGTTCGTACGACGTACGTACCTGTTACGATCCTCAAAATAACTGTGGCGTCTGCTCCTCCGTTCCTCCGTGCAACCCAGCATTCCAACAGCGCGCGGCTCAGGCGCAACAACAGGCAACTGCCTCGCTGCCTCGGTCACATCATAGGATATATTCAACCTCCGCGACGAACGCGGCTGCATGCGGGGACATCGGATAGCTTGCACGTCGGATTCCGCGAGAAAGATGATTGCTCT
This sequence comes from Grifola frondosa, assembly GCA_001683735.1. Taxonomy (NCBI): domain Eukaryota; kingdom Fungi; phylum Basidiomycota; class Agaricomycetes; order Polyporales; family Grifolaceae; genus Grifola; species Grifola frondosa. The sequence goes on along the minus strand of LUGG01000043.1, from coordinate 194,802 downwards.
GCATGGAAACCGGTCAATGACAGCCACCTATCTGAATTCTGCGAACTATGCGGAGCATGCAAGGAAGAATGTTGGAGAGTTCCAGCGCGCGGCGTGCCTTGAACCGGTTCTCATCCGCTGCGAATGTATATCATCGCGCCCGGCTTGTTGCAAGTGTCAAGGCACACAACAGGTTACATGGCAACCTTTCCGGTACCGGTCTGGAAGAAGCCCAGAAAGACGGAAATATGTTTCAACGAAGGGGCAGAAATTCGAACACAACGGCGAACCTCGAGCTTCAACCGCGGAAGTTAAATTGGAATAACTAAGTATATGTTGGTGTGGATGCAGAGACGGAGGCATCCCGACGAATCGTGACATGCCCAAATCAAATTTGTGTGATCACCGGAACATGGAGGACATGCATTACTTATCAAGAAGTTTTTAATTACCTTCACCTTCTCCACGACAACGTAAAAGAACCAACAAGCTATTGCAAACCACCTCTAGCCCAGATTCGCTCACCGATCGATAAACAATATTCACTCGCCGCGGAACTGTAGCTATGGTCCCCGGATCAGATCTCTCATGCCGAGCTCGAGCATTCGTTGTTGTCGACGCTCACTTCAGGCACACCGACGCCCGCCCGAGGCACCCAGCGGAAGGTCAGAAAGTCCTCGGATGTACATGCCCATGGCAACAGGCCGGCGCAGATTTCATTGTTCTTTCTCTATCTGATATCACCGACAGCAGCGTACAACACAACTCTAACGACGTCTTCAAATCATGCACGGGGAAAATGCGCCCCGCGCCCCACGCCACTAGCAGACAGCTCGTGTCACCGACGTCAACGTCAGTGTGCGGCAGCCTTGGTAGCACGTCCGATCGCAAGGACCTCCGTGACGCTCTTCGCGCCCTCGACGACGCTGCGCACCGCGCCCAGCGCGTGCCCAAAGTCCTCGAACAGGATGTGCGGGATCCCCTCGCGCCGGCAGAACGCCGCCAGGTCATTGTCCGCGCCCTCCTTCTGCTTCACGAACAACACGTCCGCGTGCCGCGCCGCCGACATGTCTGCACCAAACTCCCTGTCAGAAATAGCAGAGGGCGCCGGTGGGTGCGCACGCACCTGAGACGCCGTCACCGAAGAAAAACACGACCGGGGGATCCGAGAGGTCCCGATACGGCAGGATCGCCTGGCTCTTGTCGTGCCCATACCCGCTGCAATGCCGATGAGAGTCAGCACGCAAGCTTCGCGTGGCAGGCGCCTACCCACCTGCTCGGGTCCGGTACTTAATCTCCCACTTCCCATCCGGGAATATATCGACATCGTTTGAGACGATCTCGATGTCCTTCGCATCCGCCTCCCCGATCAAATTCGACAGCACCGCACGGATAAGGGGCGCCATTCCGCTGAAGGGGGTCGGTCAGTGCAGGGTGGCGGAAGCAAGCGACGTAAGGACACGCACCTGGAGATGATGACGACGGGAATGTCGTGCGCCTTACAGTATTCGTAGAAATCCTTGAACCCAGTGTCCAGGCTGATGTCTGTGCGTGCGTCAGTCGTCCCTGCTGCGCCGCGCACTGAGAGCATGTAGATACCCACTCTGTTTCAGTACCTCTTTGCAGTGGTCGAACGTGTGTCCGTTCGCGACAACACTTGCCAGCATCCGCCGGAACTCATCCCTGTGTAGGAAGTGTAACGAGCGAGCTGAGAGTGCAGAAGGAGACGGGCGGCGCACCTGAACGTAACCTTCCCGGAAAGGATGTCCAGGTTCCCCTGGCGCCGCTTCTCCGCGCCGTAGCCAAGGTTGTCCGTCATGTCTGTCCATTAGAATGCTCAGCTCGTCTTGTTCAACATATCAAGTGAGACAAATGAGATAAATCCAGCAACCTCTGAGGCGGAAATGAACAGTTTGCGGGGTTGTCCGCGCCATCTTATCAGGCACGAAAGATGCGCGATAGGAGTGGCGCCCTTCCCATTGGAAAATGCTCTTATTCGACGATTGGTCGAGACCAAATATCGCCGCAGATAGAACATCAAAAGCCCAATTTTCGCGCATATAGGGTTCGTCAAAGTCAAGGATGAGAGCCGACGAGAACATGTTCGCAGGATTGGTCTCTTGGGTACCGATACGAACAACACCAAGATGCATCGAATGCACGAAGCGCGCCCAAAATGTCTGAATGAGCGAATTGCTGTTGTTGGACGGAGCCGAACACACTATCACGTCCAAAAGGCGCCACGATCCATGCCCAACAGCAGATGATAATACGTGTTGTGGCCCTTCGAGAACTCGTCATAAAGATACGAGCAACTCGGAGCGCTCATTGACGAAGACACGAATTCGCTCTTGTTCGCTGCCCCTCAAAAGGTCTCTGTAGGACAAGATACACTGTCAAGACATTAACCAAGCATGGAGGATGATGCTTTCCTAGAAAGGAACAGCATACAGCCATGCGGGGCTAAGTCGCTCATTGCCCGGAGATAAAAAAAGGTTCTTAATTTCAGACCGCGCAGTTGGTGATAGATTGTGACTATGGACCCTTCATTATATCATGGGCGAGATATCTGCCGCAGGAGTGATGGACTAGCGTCACTCTCAGGATATGAAGAGCAAGCCACAGTCTGCTCCTCCACAAAGTCTAAAGCTGAACAACTGCTCCCATTGTCACGCCCCAAAGTCCTAACGACGGCCATGCGAGGACCAACATGTCCGCTACGCAGTGCCATCTCCTGCCCGAAAAAAGCAGACACCACATAGATCAGGCACTCACAATCATTTGAATCGCGGGTCGTGATCGTACCGTCCCTGTGGAGATCACGGCCAAGAGATGGTCAGCATACAGCGAGACCGAATGATGCATGCCCGCCGCGCCGATGTGCTAGGACGAACCAACCAACCAGTCGGAGAGCACGACGAATTTCTTGTCCCTGTGTATCGGCGGGTAGGGGAGGGTGCTCGCGGGTGCCGCGTCTGCCTCCATGATCCAGGTATCAGAATAATCGTAATCCGGTGAGATGTAAGAGATGGTCGCAGTTGAGGTGAAAGCGAATGTGAGATCTGCCTGGAGTAGAATCGAGCACCAACGTGCTCGACGATGCTGTTGTTGGAGAAAAAACCAGATCAGATGCCGTGACCGTGTCACGCCGGCATCGGGCGGATATAAGGAATGAGTATATCCGCTCCGTTGCCGCATACCGATATCCGCTCATGTAAGTTCTGAGCTAAATGATGCTCCCTGGTGATACAGAACACAGACATGGCCTCCGACACTATATTCCTGGAGTGCTGCTTCATGAAACATGCTGAGGATCTTGTGCTTAGCTTCTTGTTCGAAGTTTCGCGTAACGATTCCATCTACAACGTGCAGGAGGCTATATGGAACGCAAGGCCAGAAGTGGTGGAGCGACGATGTGACCCTGCGGAGTTAGTGCTGTACAAAGTGAGTGATCCAAACATTACACTCTACTTGACCCTCCTGCTGAGTTGTCCACATCAGCTTCGCCCACCTGAGCATCCACCCACCCCGTCAGACTATCGCAAGCGACAAGAAGCTGCTCTTTCAGAACATACTCAAAAGTTAGATGGGACGTCCAGAGTATCTGATTGTTTTGCAGAATATGATCCAGATCTGCTCGTTCCGATATTAATTGGGGTAACATACGTAAGTCTTCGTGCATTGTGCAAATGGGTCATATATAATATACGATATTTTATACAGGTCCGAAGAGGAAGCGTTTCGTGGAGACTCCGACACCGGGGAGTGCGTTGATGTGAAGCGTCTGAAGGTAGTAGAAGGTGTGTCAGGAAGTTCTGCTTTTTGACCCGACATTCATTCTCCATCTTAATTTGTTATATTCTAGACCACATCCTGGCCGTAAAGCGAGGTGTGTTGGCCCGAGAACCCTCCAGTGCCGCGCAATATGTGCATCTATTATCGGAACAGCAGAAGGGCCCCATCAAGAACGGCCGCCCTGCGGACCAGAGCGGACTCCCGTTGGCGATCTACCACCCCGTGTTTGCAAAGTTCAAAGACCTGTGCGCAGACCAGAATATCAGGCCCTCCGCAAGTGAGAATGCCTTGGCTCACCAACTTTTCGCCGTCGCGGCGTCTATATACGATGACGAGGATGCAAGGTTCAAAGGCATGCAACCCACATTAGAGGGGCTCCTGAATGATGCGTTTGACCCTGAAACAAGGGTCTGCAACACTAGGAACACGAGATGTTTGCTAACCGAAACTCGATCGTCTGGTTTTGCACTTCGCGCCGTGGTAGAGGTCAAGAACGAAATTGGGACTGGCCTGTGTGATCCGTCCATAGAAGGCGGCATGTACTACCGAAAGTACTGGGTTCAACCTTCGGTTTGGAGTTCATCTTTTCTCCACGGTCGCACAACCTTCTCATACTTCGGTGATACACGCAGATGGAGCCCGTCCTCAACGCCTGTTGCTGTCCAAGTTTCGTTATCTCTGTTGCGGGCCCGTGGATATGCGTGCTCGGCGCGGTGTTCGTCGACCACGTCATTGTCCAGCCACTGACGGAGTACATCTCGCTAGGCGGGGAGCCCGATTACGAGCGGCGTGTGTCCGCGGTGGCGCGAATCTTCCATCTGTTGTCCGGCTGCATGCATGATCTGAACATGTTCTACGGCCCCTTGGAGGTATCCGACACCCTCATCTCGAGCCGCCTGTTTCCGTGCTTTACATGCTATAGCTCTGGCGGTACAGAAGTCAGACTGGTGTACGAGTATGCCTTGCTCGGGAAGGCCGTTTTCTTAGCGCTCACGCAGCACGGGGAGGCCGTCGTGGTGAAGTTCACCGAAAGCTACTGCAAAGCCGCGCACCTCCTCCTCGCGGAGCACGGGCTCGCGCCTCCCTGCGGTACTGCGAATACTTTGGCGGCGACCTGCACGTGGTCGTGATGGATTTTCTCCCTGGGCCGGATCTGGCTTTAGCCAAGGCGACACGCACAATCATGCTGCATATCCCGGTGCGTGCGCGTGCGGACGTCAAAGAAGCCGTGCAACTCCTGCACAAGAACGGCTATGTATTTGGGGATCTGCGCGCACCGAACGTCGTGCTGCACGTGCGGGAGACGGACACGGAAAGCGGAGACGGGCGGACGGAGGTCGAGGGAGCGATGCTGATCGACTTTGACTGGTGTGGTACGGAGCCGGACGCGCGGTATCCTGTCGTTCTCAATGATACGGGCGACATTGAATGGCCGCCCGGTGTGGAACGTGGCGGGATCATACGCAAGGAGCACGACGAGTGGTTGTTGAACGAGCTGCTTTGCTATTGAGCTCCCTTTGGATTGTGGTGCTAGTAGCATACCGTAGACGATTGCATGTTACAAGGCCTGTTAACTGCGCGCTCCTTCTCGCCATTTCATTTTATGCATTTTGTTGATGAGCCCCAATTGATCGTCCTGCCGTCTTAATGTACAATCAGATTATATCTACACACATTTTACTCCGCTAAGAATGCGCGCATCTGCCAATATGTAATCCACTTCGCCACGTCTTCTCTTCCAAGAAAGCTGCTTCCTTCAATGATCCAGAAACACCCACGGCACGCTCCGTGCTGGGAACAATCATCCTGTACTTGCTGAAGAAATCCAGCAAAGTCACAGCTGGGTTGTCACCTAGCGCAGCCTGGTCCAATCCCGAATCTGCATGCATGGCCTGAAGCTTGGCAACCCACTCAACCCAGGGGATAGCCGGTAGGTCGAGCAGATCCGAAGCAGCATCGCTGAATACGGTCCACGGGACCGGCATCGGGTGGACAAGGTGAAGGACGGGCTCCGCAGACCCAGCCATCTCCAATAGCGCAGATGCTGCAACGTCGACAGGAATCCAAGAGATCATCTGCGGAATGTATCAGCGACATGCGCAAGGGCCTGCTGATTGAAATCCGACCTCGTCTCGCACTGGTATTGCCTTGAGAGCCTGAGAACTCCGTAACATGCTCGGTACCCACTCCTTCTCGCCCCATCCGCCGTGAGTGGTGTCTCCACAAAGCTGTCCAACGCGCACGATGTTGACGTGGATGCCTGTGTCGTGCATCGCCCGCAGAAGAATGCTCTCTGCGACCCACTTGCTCTCGCCGTATCCTGTGCCGATAGCGTGAATGGCATTATGCACGGGATCCTCTGACGAGGGCGAAGAAGGCTGGTCTAGAAGAAATGCTGATTGAGCTGACACCGTTCAGAAGACGTTGACGCTGAACTCACTCTGAAGCACGGATATCGAGCTTATGAACAAGATCGAAGGCGGCGTCGAACGCGCGGAGTCGAGTGAAAATTGCACGAGGTTACGGACGCCCGCAATCAAAGGTTCGAACGATGAGAGGGTCAAGTTGAAATCGACCTGCCAAGCTGTATTCAAATGTCCTCAGTGAGGGACAAAGAATGGAAGTGAGGGTCCCGTACCATTGTGTATGATATTAGTCACGACACGTTGCAGCTGTGGTTGCACAAAGGAAGTAAGAACAATGTCATGAATTGATCAAAGTAATATACTTGCCTCTTTATATTTGTCGTGTCCGAGTCCTAGATGCGGCTGTTGCAAGTTAGCTGCAAGCAGTGACACTTTATTGGACTCCAGTAAACCAGGATCCAGACCCCATGTACGAAACGCCTCTTTCTGCCGATTTTCAAGACCCGAAAGGCTTCCTCGATTCAAAGCAAAAATCTTGGAAACGGATGGTTTCGTAATAAGCTGAGCCAGCAAATGACATCCGAGGCGACCCGTGGACCAGTGAGCAAGACAACATCTCCCGAGGGCCGAAATGAACTCCCGTATTGTGTCAGCATCGCCTCCATACGCAGAGCATTTTGGCTGCCTATATGATCATCGTTCGTCGATATGTCCTGATGTATGCAAGAAATAAACGTGGCCAGCGCAGCAATGTAGGATTACTATAGACGAGACTGAGAGGGACGTTATTCAAAGTAGCCTTCGTCGATTGTCGAAGCGCGCGTATGATCGAATTGCGAATGTAGGCTGCTTGGAGACTATTATCAAATGGTCAGCCAAACATTAAATTAAGTGTTTGAACCACTGGCCTATCGCATCCGTGCTGGAATATATCTTGGTCATCCTGTAAGTCTGCCCTCATGGCTCTTTCGATAACGCTCCGGACAAACTTCAGTGGCTCATCCCCGATCCAGCTGGACGGGATTGGAATATCCGATTGTGATGAGAGGTCCATAGAGTCGTACAGGGCCTCTATCTCCTCTTTGTATGCGCCAACGATCATTCCACGCCTGGGTGTGCCTTTGGCTGTGTAAGAAAAAGGTTTTGAAGGACTTGCAACAAGGATCATCTGAACGCCAGTCAAGAGTTGAGTCCCGTTGACCTGCAAAGAGTGTGCAGTCGTACCTCTTTCAACAATCGCGAGTGACCAGGAGCACATTCATTCATTCTCTCCACAGATGGCCTAGTGCACGCGATGAGACAAGGTCCGACAGTTCCAGACGGTTCTAAGGACTCACCAAATCTTCATCCTGAATTCCGCCAACTTTGATTGCTCCTCCGGGTCGAACCCGAAGTCCTCCTTCGGTTCAATCAGAACTCCGTTCTGAAACTTCCCCTTCCCGAATATTACTGCGCCAGCGATGTGCGGGTCTGTCGATAGAATGGCCTCTACCCGATACGATCAGTCTAAAGTCTCGTCTATGCATCTGCTGGATCCTTACCTAAGGGAACGGGGTTCGTCTGGGAGTCTCAGAATCAATACCGCCGTATAGTATCGATGTGATGCAACCAGACATACCTTTTCCCCAGTAGACAATGTTATTTGATCATCTACACGACCAAACACCTTCCAACGGGAGGTAGATATCGGATGACGTTGTAGGAGATCGCCTGTGCGAAAGGCGGAGCGTCCATCCTTTGTCTCCGAATTGATGACATTCGGTTTAAAGAAACAATCGTGCTGGAAGGGAAGGTCATTGCAAACACCGCCGATAGACCAGCTATTGTAGACATACTATGACAGTTGCTTCGTAGAGATCGTCATAACCATCTTGTCGCAGCATCTCCACGGTAAGATGGGGCGAAATTTCGAAGTACTCCCATTGATCAGGGCTCGGCTCTTTGGCAGGAAGAATCTTATTGAAGGTCCAATCTCCGTCCTTGATTTTCAAACTCATGAGGACGAGTCATCCATTCAGAGACTGCGACTCACATCCCGTATAGAGGAAATATTTTGACACCCATAGTGGCCAGCTCGTCCCCAACTGCCTTGTTGAGTGGAGCACCGGCATAGATCTTTCCGCATCGGGGTCAGAGGAAGTGAGACATCTATAATTGACCGACGTACGATTGCACGAAATGATTTCAAAGCGGGTATCAGCTTTGGATCGCGGAACCATGCCTGATGAATAATAAAGGTGTCAAGCACAGTAAATGACAGGCGTCAATGCATAAACACACTTCAATGAAAGATGGGACACAGAACACCACCTCGCTATTAGTTGCGAGGATATCTTCGATATAGTTTCCAGGAGTGGGAATTACCGGCGGGAAGGAAGGCTTGAAGACGCCTATGATCATGCCAGAGGTAACCTGCCAATCGGAATTGATGAGAAAAACAAACTTCATTGCGTAATCGGACTCACGGGCCAGATAATGCCAGCTAAACCCATGACATCTTGAAATGCGAAGCATTTAGCCGCAGCCCAACAACGTGCGAAGGTTCTGACTTACGGAACAGCGGGCACGTATGCATGGAGACGACAACATTACACAAGTCAACTTCCCCAAACCCTGCAAAGTACAAAGAATTGAGACTTCTATCGAGAAATAGAGCAAGTCAGACGCACAAGGGGCTTTGGCACTTTGAAGAAAAGTACGGTTGTGAATAAATATGGACTTGGGCATTGATGTAGAACCTGTGAAAAAGGAGGCGTTATTGCTAGTCATAATGTGGAATGGCAAGGAACGTACCAGAGGAATGGCAAATAATCACTACTCGATCCAGATCTAACTTTCCGAACTCGATGTCATGTTCTGCGCTCGGTTGTGTTCCAGCGTCGTTCGACAGTTTGTCAAATTGCAATATCGTCACCACATCTATGTGCCACCCGTCCTGCTCGAGAAGCTCCACAGCCTGTCTACAGAGACGCTTCGTGGCAGCATCGTCACTTATATAAAGCTGAGAAACATAGTTGGTCCGAATCAAGTGTGCGATAATAGCGGCAGTATTGCGGATAGACAAGGGGAAAGGAACTGTAAATCAAAGGATGTTTGTGGTTTGTGGAACGTAACGCTCTGTAAATCGGCCCACACTCACCAAAGCCCATGCGCATCATGCCCGCCATCAAGGAAACATAGCTAATAGTGTCTATGCAGCACTCAGCATGAGGTTCAATACAGAAGGAACGCACGTACCTGCACAGGCCAAAATCGCGATGGTGGGACCCTGGTTTATCGGCCTGTTAATTACTTGCGCCTCATGACTGTCCGCGATGCGTCCGTACTGAGTGGACACAAATCTAGCCATCTTCTTGATTGTGTGCCAGGTGTCGAGGTAGGATAAGAAAACCCTCCCATCCTTACCATCGGAATAAACAAAGAGCGGGTGGTGGGGATTGTGTTCCGCGTTGTATTCAAAGAGCTCCGGAACCGTGTAGGTTCCATCAAGTGGCGGCGGGCGAAACGTAGGACAGTTCTGAGCTTGGGGTGTTAGGCTGTGAGGGCGTACGGAGAAGCTGGCATGCATAGTGGGATAGAACAATAATAGGAGACGGGATAACCGATTTCGTTCCGAGGGTGCGTGAGATATATATCGTCTGAGGATGAACCCCACGCGTAAGATGCATCCTTCGGATTCAGGACTGAACGACCAACACCATACTGATACGATATCTGAATCTCTTTTGCTCCCGAGACAGTCCCGAACATATAATTACGCACCCGAGAGGTAACACGCAATACGTGCTTTCATCCCAAACTGCACGTCCTTTCCGACATTTAAGGTGTCCATTCGTTACCGATGAATTTTCCACGCTGCAATGATGCCCAGCTCAAGAAATAATTTGGACAGGCCGCGTTGGTCTCGCCATTCTGATCGCTTCCGCGGGTATATCGGTGGTAGAAGACTCGCACGGAGCGATGTTGCTTGTAGTTAATTTGGCTTCATACATGGTAGTGACTGCCTGCCGTCATGAGCCTTCGCAGAATAGAAGCCGGCCTACTCGTGGCGGTCTGATCGTGATATCTTCGAATTTAACCTAGGCTTCAGAACACATCTCATCAGACATGCCTTTGCGTTCAGAAAAACAGTGGCTCCCGCACGCCCGTGCGGTATTGCATAGCCTGAGTGGCAGGAAGTTCTCGATTAAAGTCGTATAACGAAATGAAATCACCGAAAGCTGCCACGTGGTGAGCAAACATTCCATGAAGAGACGAGGATCTTTAGAAATTCAAAATCATGAAGTCAGTGCAAATCATGGTCAGAGCCACTCTGATATGGGCTTGTATGCATCCGCGAGCGAAATGGGTCGGATAACGACGTTCACTTAGCTATAATGTTCGGATTACGTCCGATGAGAACATGAATGTTCAGACCTTGCATTGTTGGACAAGGCAGCAACTATGCTAATGACCATGATTGACTTACAGCTCACGAATCTATCAGTTGTTCGTCAAGGTATCACAGAGAAAGACAGACGCACGCCATTGAATTCCCGATGTCTGTTACGGTTCAAAGAAGGTCACTGGATGTAAACGCGTAACATAGTACCAAGTAGCCCTCTAGCGGTTTTGAAGCCTTGAGCCTGTTCTCGCCGGAATTGCCTTATCTTGCAAGGTGGAAGCGAAGGGTCGCTGAATGGTTGTATCGAGACACTGACTGACGTTGTGGCAGGAATGTAATTATATAAGCACTGTTTATGGCAAGTACCCAAGTTGAACGTTCTCAGTGCCCTCTCCAGCACAACGCGACAACGAAGAAAATGTGTAAAGTACTCCCGAAGTCGACATCAATATAAGATTTGATTTAGCTTGCACATGACACAGATAGGTAGGATCGTACCTTGATATCATGAACGACTCCAGCCTTCCAGAGAACCACTTCGTAAGTACTGCCGCTCGAACTGTCTCCTCGAGGAATGAGGCGTACGAAATGGGATAGATTTAGGAGGGTAGTGCTTCCAGTAGTTCCTTCAAAAGCGAAATAGTTATCCAAAGATGCTTCCGCGTATGGTTTTCTCCACACAATGGCGCGTCGCAAAGACGGCGGCAGCCAGCACAATCCAGCACACCCCAATTTCTTCGAATAAACCCATCCATCGTCTACATAGAACTCATTCAGGTTCTCTCTGATCTTATATTGATCCTCCTTGGCAAGGTCTGCCTCCTCCTCTGATGGCTCGAGAACCTCTCCGCTCGAGCACGCCCAGATGTGAAAGGTAACCGCACCTGTATAGTAACCAACATCAAAGACACAGACCCTCGCACTGTTTGAAGAGAACCTGATGTCTGGCAACGAGTCTTCTATCACGTCAAGCTGTGTAGCCCACTGTACGGACAAGTCGGACGCCTTCCACACCGTGACCTGGGTCATGTTCCTTGAGTGGGATATCGTGACTAGCAGTAGCTATCTATTCTCCATCAGGAGAGAAACATATCCTATAATTTAAAATTTTCAAACGTTCTGCAGCCATCAATTCCCCGGTGCTCATTTTTCGGAGAGCAATAGATGCATCGATGGCTGCGACAATTCGTAATTGACCGTCTGCTCTGGAGGATGTAAAAAGCAGGCGGTGGCGATGGCTGCGATGTGGCGAACCCTGTGGTTCTATTGTTAGGACGTGGATAATAAGCTCGCTATTGGCGCAAGTACAGATATTGACGCCACCGTCCCCATCTCGGGCGACTGATGCGAGGTATGCACCATCGCTTGAGAACTCTACAGCTTCTATCTCCTCCGAGGTAGCCTTGTCGAGAGCAGTAGAGGAGTGCCAGTTCATCTAGCGCGAAGCTCTTTGGTCTTGGCGCTCTCAATGTGGGCGGCCCAGCGATACTAGCACTCGGGTTCTGGATAACTTCTTGCACAGGAACTTTAGACGGTGCCAACTGCGCCGCAGACTTGGCCTTTTCAACCTCCCCGGCTGTGGGGCTTTCTCTCTCGACGCTGTCTGTGCTCGACTCACGTCTGTGCGTCGGCACTAGGACTCGCAGGCCATATTGGGCTACCTAGCGGGCTCACAATCCGCCCGCTGCTCCCACTCGCGCTGCCCTTTTTAAGTCCATCTACAGTGCGCAGCGCGAACCGCGGGCGCGGCAGGATGAGCGCATCACATCACGTCTCGGCGGAGAGCCACCGCTGCTTCCCCTTTGGTAGCAATGGAGGAGGGGCTGTGGGGTGGCGCAAGTTGGGGGTTGAGAGGGACGCCTTAATGCTCAGCCGTGATGGACGCCGAACCGGCTTTAGGTAGGCGGGTGCCGTGGGCCTGCGTCCGAGTGGGTCGAGCAGGGGGATGGCGAAGCGGGGGACATTGGACGTGTGTGCCTTCGTGACCGGGCCAAGGGCAGGTGCCGGCGTGGGCGGGACGGGCGCCGCGTACGCGTACGGATGTGGGCGAGGAAAGGACTGCTGCTGCTCTTCTGGCTCGGAGTACAGCTATGCGGGGTCTGCGAACAGCTGCTCTGCAGTCGATGATACAGGACACAAATGCCCTACCGCAGGCAAGTGCTAAAATGTTATTGTACGCTTATGGGACTGGCCGAGCGAAATGCTTGCGAAGCTGGAGCGGTGGTGCGGATGGCTGGTCTCCTGCTCGCGGCACGCGAGCAGGGGAGACTCGCCTACACCACCAGCCGTCTTTAGGGACGAGACTCGTGCGCGACTGATCCTGCGCTTGTATTCATCCGTGGTAAGTCGCAAGGCACTCAACATGGCCCGCGTGCGGGTGGAGGGTCTGTCTGGGTGCCCATCGCCGTTCTCCATGAGCCAGTCGCTAACAAGGTACCCCAGCTGTCCGTGTCTCGCTCGTCCTCCACTCTGGGTGGTTCGAAATGACCGTTGTAAGGGATATGCTAGTCTTCGTCGGTAGCATCTGGCTCGCGCGTTAGGGGCGACGCCGGATTAGACCTAAAACCGAAGTTGAGACCAAGACGAGAGACAACGGGTGGTCGACTGAGACTTGGTAGCCATGCATGAGGGAGGACGGACTCTTTGATGGCAGGGATGATGATGGGAGAAGAGGAATGATAGCTGCGATGAGCGTCGGCGATGTTCAGGACAGTGTACGCTATTTTCTCAAACGTCTTGTTAGCGCTACACTTACAATTGCTTAGCGTCTGTTAAGTCTCAGCGCTCAGCGGCGGCACCGCCTGATGCCGGGGTAGTCTCGGAACCAGCCGTTCTACCCTATCGGACCCCCAATCGGAGAGCGAAAAACAGCAGCACGGGTCCGGGGTAGAACGTCTGGTGAATTTGGTATAGAGGGGGGGGGGGTTGTCACATTCACGTGCTCTTTGACGCGTCTGACGCGAGTGTTTACGCGCTGCAATCTTGCGTTTCCGCTGTGTTCCCGCCTGTTCCCGCCCCTTCTGGTATATATATTTCATCAAAATTAGCACTGCTACGACACTCTGCAAATCCCTTTCTTCTCTGACACAACTGTTTATACTTCTGTGAGCTTTCTTGCTTGCTTTAAGTTAGCATCCAATTCTGGGCTGTTTCCCGAACAACTTATATTTATTCTTGCCACCTCTGCACTCCAAGTCAGCAGGGGTGATGTGCATGCCATCGGGGTCGAGGTTGAGGAAAGTCGATGAATGAGTGGGAGTTCCGCAAAGGTCGCGCGCGCTGCATTTGCTGATGGCGCTGCGCCGCCGTGAGCAGTAAAGGCAGGCGGGAGACATACAGCGCTGAAGCGGTCCAGGATGCGAAAACTGGCGTGGGAGTGTTTCGGGCATGCTAGTACATAAATAATATATATTTTTGGGCATATATTCAGTGGAGTTTTGCGAGAGGAATGGGGGAAATGCGCTTGATGTTGAGAGAGATAATGCGCGCTTGACGCGACAGGTCACAAGCGTGATGAACCCCCCCCCCTCTATACCAAATTCACCAGACGGTATAGGGTGTGTCCGTGCTGCTGTTTTTCGCTCTCCGGTTTGAACTCCGAAGGGGGAGCACGTGATCCCGGTGGCACGCTCACACCCTATACCGTCTGGTTACGAGACTAATGCCGGGGCACAGCGGCCTTTTTTGACGTATCAACTCCCGCACAACTTGTGCCCAGTAGTTGTGCTCAGTAGTTGCAAGTAAATTTCATCTTAGCTCCTTTGAATAACGAAAGAACGAAGAAACTCGACTCCAGTTTGTGTCCTCAATCGAGGGCAACCCCAGCTCCCTGTCAGCGACCATCACACTTGGTGACACTATAAAGCAGCGCAACTCACGACCATCCGTCAACAGGTATGTAAGCGGGAAACACAGATGCACGCCATTGAAACTCCCCTGTTCGTTGCGATTCAAACAACTTGGTCTTTCGATATGAACGCCCAATAGTCCTCCAGCCTCGTAAATTTCCAATGATTGAACTACAGAACTAGAAATCCGGACAGGAACAGGAGTTTTGAAACCTTGAGCCTGTGCATCTCTGGACTTGCCAGGTGGCAGCGAGAAGTCGCCGAATAGTTGTACTCAAGTCTCTATCAAGAGAATATCTGATTTAGCTCGTGCGCCATATACAGATGGGCAGTATCGTACCTTCGTCCCACCCGAAATCATGAACGGCTGTAACCTCCCGGAGAACGACCACTGGCGTCCACATTTTCTCCTTGAGAAATAAGGCATATGAGATTGGATAGGTTTAGGAGGGTGACGCTTCCACTGCCACTTCCGACGGCGAAATACCTATGAAAGGACGCTTCCATGTATAGGGTCTTAGGAATGAGGTGGCGTCTTAAAGACGGAGGTAGCCAGCACAGTGCAGTGCCTCCCAATTCCTTCGAATAAATCCACCCATCGTCCACATAGAACTTGTTCTGATGTTCTCTGATCTCGTATTCCTGCTCCTCTGAAAATTCCGTCTCCTCCTCCGATGGCTCAAGAACCTCCCCACTAGAACAGGCCCGGATGTGAAGGGTGCCCGCGTCTCGGTGAGCATTGTCAAAGACGTAGACGTAGACCCTCGCACTGTTTGAAGAGAACCTAATACGTTGCATCGAGTGTGCCATGACTTCAATCTGTGAAGCCCACTGCATAGACAAGTCGGATGCCTTCCATACGGTGACCCATGTCATATTCCTTGAGTCGGAACCATGGCGAGTGGTAGCAGCTATCCATTCTCCATCAAGAGAGACACACATCCCATGATTCGAATGCTGCGAACGGGACTCCATGGCCACCAGTTCCCCGGAGCATACATCCCAGAGAGCAACAGATGGCGCAAATAGCGCGACAATTCGCAACTGATCATCTGCTTTGGAAGCTGTGAAAAGCAGCCTGGGGTAGTGTAAACAAAGGCCGATCCCTGGCTCTCCATCGGTAGGAAATGGATAAGCTTGCCGTCGGCGCACGTCCAGATACGGACACCACGTTCTGTAATTGAGGCCAGGTACATGCCATCACTTGAAAACTCTACGCCCTCTACCCAGGTGGTTGTATCTAGAGCTGTATAAGCCTCTTCTTCGGCAGCGGTTATATCCCATATGCGAACAGTTTTGTCCGCCGAAGAGGACGCGAGCCGATCGCCATCGGAAGAAAAGGACAGCGACCCCACCCACGATGTGTGTCCTCTCAGAATAGTCAACAAGGATCCAGAGCACGAATCCCAAAGACATACTACAAGATCGGATCCACTCGAAGCAATTCTATCACCAGCAGTAGAAACTGCAACGCACACGACAGCGCCATTGTGTCCCTTCAGTCCCTGAAGACATTCGCCCGAAATAAGATCCCAAATATAAACGCGTCCAGCTTTGCCAGAGCTCACAAGCTTCGCACCATCCGGGAAGAATGCGGTCGACCAAATGGTGTTGGTATGTTCTAGAGTGTGTCGCAAGTGACCGGTGTTTCCATCGTATATATAAAGCGTCTTGTCCGCTGCCAAAGATACGACCTGCGTTTGATCCGAAGAGAAATAGACAGAGGAAGCTGTGCAGTGATAGAAGCCGTGATCTCCTGGGAGTGAGAGTTGCGGTTGCCATTTCACAATGTCTGATGGCTCTCCTGTGCGAGCATCCAATGTATGCAGACCGGAAGGAGTTACAATGATAATCCTATCACCATCTGGAGAGTATGAAGTAGTGGTGAAGATGTCGTCTAAAATAAGCCGCCGTACCAAAGCTCCAGATGTCGCATTCCAGACCTGGATATCAGAGTGAGATAGTGACCCGTCCTCTGCATGAGGCTGGACGAATGCATCTAGTAACTGTGTGCTGTCCGGGGAGATCGAGATGTCGATAAACGAATTCCGCTTCGCACCATCTTCACTTCCCATGACATTCAATGCTGCTCCAGAGTGCGCATCGAATGTATATATGTACCCGGAATCGCAACAGGTGACAATCCGATGGTCTCCTGCAGAGAAGTGCACCTCTCGCGGATGATTATCGGGGACTTCAATGGCCCGTAAGCAGGCACTCCAACGATGGTCGCGTTTTGGCAAGATTACCAGCGAGGTATCGATCTCTCTGGAATAGACATCGACTAGACGGCAAGATGGAGCGAAAGCAAGTCCAGAAATATATAATTGTTCTGGACATATGTCGATGGGAGTATAGTACTCGAGTATGAAGCGATACGCATCGTTCAGCAATGCGAAGGTATCGTCGTGAATAGTAGCGTGCATCTATATATCGCTATGAGATGAAATATCATGATGGTAGTCTGACGACAAACCTTGTACCAGTCACGAATGTTGAGAAGAGCTGTCACCCCGACGTCGAGCCTGCCCATGAAACTCAAAGTCTCCATCCAGAATAGAAGCTTTTTCGTGTAGAATGTCTGCACGAGGTTGACAAGATCGTCCACGTCCGGCGATGCCCATTCAGAATCGCATACATGAAATGCCCAGTGAAGGCATGTGTATTGGACATGCTCGGGTATAAATTGCTGAACGCGAGTGGACAAGTCTGGAATCTCGTCCTTGTGAAGAAGAGGATTCGATAGGCGACACATGTTCCGTCGCAGTACTCCATCTCGAACCAGCAGAGACAGGCATATTTCGGCGAAACTCCTATTTTGAACCTTGGGATCAACATAAAATGCAGTCTTCGTGCAACGCGTATGGTCGATGAGAAACTGAGGGAAACTCGCATGAAGAGGATAGAGTTTGGATTTGGAGTCGCCCAGATTGAATATCAGGACGGCACCAAGACGGCGAATAACCGATCTTATCTCGTTGGCCTTGAGACCCATGAGCGACGCCCATACATCAACGGAGAGATGGTCTCGAAGCATCGCGATCCCGCCCAAGACTTTCCGCATCCTATCTCGAAGGGCCTTCTCAGACTCCACGTTAGGAAAAGCGCTCTCCAGCACTGTGAGATAGAGCTTATCGAGCGGATCCAGTGCAGACGTCCCATCGTGTGGATTGCTGGAAAGCAATAAATTGAGATTTTCCTCCACGCAATCAGGATCACTATGGAGAAAATCGACTGCAAGTTTGGCGTAAATGAAGAGACCTTCTGCCACCTTCGTGAGCATAGACACAGTCTCTGGATGCGTCGATAGCAGCTCGGCGTGCGATGGAATCTCATGGATGCGCTTCTCCAAATACAGCTCGATGTCTTTGTCGACAACGACCCGAGGGATGTCGTGGAGCATGAATGGCTTTGTGATGCTGCTAAAATCTGCCGATTCTAGTGCTTGTTCGATATGCAGTTCTGGACGAGTGGTGATCAAAACGCGGAGGGGGAATTGATCTCGAAGGTCGAGCATGCATCTCAGGAGAAGGTGCAGCATTCGTGGCACTAATTCCTGCGCAGCTTCGGTGCATTCGTCGACAGCATCTATGATGATCACAGAAGGCTTCGCAGTCGAAGATACCTTGCGCAGAGGGCCTGTGATGAGCTCGTCTATGACAAACTCCATCTGCTGCTGAACACCACGCTTCAGGTGATCCTCGGCTGCCCCGACGATATGCGGGTACAGGATGGGCTGTAATTGGGCTAGCTGATAGGCGAGTGTCGAGAATACGAGCCGGGTAGAATTGCGATCCTCAGAACCGCGAAGGAAGAAGAATGAGGCACCGAGAAGGCCCTCCTCCTCTAGGCGCCGCGCCATTTCATATGCGATGGTCGACTTTCCTGTGCCTGCGGCTCCGCTCAGAACATACACCGGCCGGTCTTGTAAGTCGGTGCTCATCCCAGTTGCCCAGCTGTAGAGCTCATCGAGTAGAGCGGTCCGAGTCCCTTCGAGATACGTAGACTTGGAGGCGTTCCCAGCCGATCGATAGCTGGCATCGGCATGAGGCAGCGCTTCAAGGATTTTCCCGTCGTCTGAGAAAAGGCTCCTCAATTTCAGCGAATCCTCAGAATGAAAGACGTACGCTCTCGATCCTGTCGATACTGAATGTTCTAAGAAAAGTGAGATTCCGATAAGCGCATACAGTCATATCACAAGTTGCTCACCGACACGCCGTATTCAACGTTCTGCGCACCGATCAAATAAGAGATGCTTGTCAATAGCCTCCACGATGTGTGACTCACCGAGACACCATGTCGAATATCCTGGATGTGGTTTAAATAAGAAGGTAACTTTCAATTGCAAGTCTTCACTCACCGAGACCCCATGCTGTATGTTCTGGACACCACGTACATTAAAGCGACCTCCCAAACAATAGTGGCGGTGATCTTTTACTCACCGCAACGCCACGTACAAGCCGCCTCACCTCGTTTGCCATGTCATCGACTAGCATTTCGATTGTGATCTGGCCTTGAATCTATCAGATGCAACTAGCATCAGTGATCTGGATCCAACCAGTCGATCTGTCACAGTACCGCGAAATCTCGAAGTGCATCATCGACACCCTTCTTGAGACTAGCTCTTCTCCGTATACCAACCGCTGCGGAAGAATTTCGCCGTGAATTTGTGTTTCGGAATCTCGTCTGCCTCTTTCTCCAGTTCCTTCAGTCTCCTATTGGCATAGGGTCAGCATAGCGTCATTGGATTGCACTTTGAAACTCACTTCTGAAGAACCTTGACGCGCTCATTCAGTGCGGAGGACTCTACATTCGGTTCTGCTTCCTGAGAATCTGAGACCATTTCCGATTTGATCTTCTGCACACTCTCCGCCGCCGTCTTCATCCGCGTTGCCAATTCATTTATGCTTCGAGCAAGATCTCTCGCTGTTTCGTCATTTCCTCTAGTTTGCTTAAAAGGCGCAAAGGCGGTGAGGTATTCTGCACGGCGCATCAAAGATTCATCGCAGACAACTTACCTGGACCTTTGCGATGATACTTGAGAGTGCTGTGGCTGCCACGTCGAGCCCCGGGATAGGTGCAAATGACAGAGCCTGAGCCGCAAGGTCGAGGATCGTCTTCGATCCGCCCAGAATATCGTCCACTTCGATAGAGGAAGGCATATATGGGGAGGCGAGTTCTTGAAAAATGGCAGAACCCAAGAGATCGCCGTAGCAAGTTGTTCACAGATTCAGGATTGTTCAAATGGAGGCGTTGCCGCGGCAAGACAAGGGATTAATCATATTGTCCAAAGTTCGGGTATTCGGCCAATTTAGATGTGCGCATAGTGGTTGCAGCGTAAGCGGTGTGGTGAGAACGGTGTTGCAGCCGAACACCAATATCGCAAACGCTTCGACAGGCGGTGACTTCTGTCTGCTCTGCTTCATAAGTACTCAAGCTTTCACTGGCTGCAGTACTTGGCTTCATCTGAATGGCAGGTGTGCGGACTATGTGCACCTCAGTTTCTGCAAGAAGGGTTTCTCTTTTGTTATATCGATGGACGCCCAGGCAAGTTTATTGATTTCCAACAGATCATTACAAAACGTCAGTAAACTTAGAAATTAGCTAACTAGGAGCAATTAATTACTGATCCCGGCCCGCTCGGGATATAATCTCCGCTTTTATCTCTGCTTTGATTCCACTTGCGTTCTACATGTTTTGTACAAATACTGAACCTACGATGAGTCGCTCGCCGTAAAGTGAAGGCACGGAGCGTCGAGACCGAATCTTCTCATATGTCAATGGCTGCGTAAATGCAGGCTCGTCCAGCTCAATGTGGCCCCTTAAAGGTTATTAGTTAATTTACAAATACACGAATTATGCATGCAGTGCGAACGTACCAGCGACGGTAAACAATCAAGTCAATAATGATGTCCTTCGGATCAGGTCGTTAGTTAACCATCAAGTACCTTTCGGAAGTAGTTCCGGTACTTGAACGCAATTTCAACCGCCCTTGCTAGTACGTCTGAGAGCACATGTCACATACATAGACTTTGCCGCGCAGACCATAGACTTACCCTCGGCATAGTCGCCATTGACATGCAAAA
Source organism: Grifola frondosa (assembly GCA_001683735.1). Classification (NCBI taxonomy): domain Eukaryota; kingdom Fungi; phylum Basidiomycota; class Agaricomycetes; order Polyporales; family Grifolaceae; genus Grifola; species Grifola frondosa. The sequence goes on along the minus strand of LUGG01000043.1, from coordinate 174,344 downwards.
CCGGTGCGTTGATCATCTTAGCAATATCAGGGCGGTGCGGTGAAGACCGCGCGGTGGAAGCAGGAGCCGTATGCCCAATGCTGTTGGGCGATACGGATGGTTAGTTCAAAACTCAAAATCGTAATCAGCTGTGAAATGACCTGGTGCTGTTGAGCATATGCAATTTCAGGATACTAGCCGTTGTACGATATAAAAAAATAGAACACGACGCACTTGAGCACGATATGAACGCTACCGCCGACCGTATAACGCGGGAGATTACCTGTGTCGTAATGTAAGCAAAAAGCATGTAGATATCGAGATTGATGCGCACTCAAGCTAAGCCCCTCGATAATAATGCCTTGTCCAATCAAACTTGCATCGCCGTAAAGCTGCACGCAGAGCACTTTGTCACCAATTCTACAGTCGAACTCTCCCGCACGGGGCAAGGTCTTGAGGAGCGAAAATTGCTTTGCACGTGGCTTTCCAAGGGCAACCGGATTGACCGCCTCTGCCATGAAAGAAGTTCAGCGACAGTAAATGGCTACGGAGACAGGTACGTACCATGAGACGGGTTCGGGAGAAATATGGCTTTCACCGGTTTTGACGCACCGTCGTACTGTAAACTCGGGGATGCCACTACAACAATTTAGTATTCGTGAAACTAAGTTGGATTCCGTTGCACTGACCAAGACGACTGATGACATCATATTTGTGTGTCATATCGGCGAGTCCGTACCACGCTGGGTCCAGTGCGGCAATCTCTTCACGCTGGAGGAGATCCAATGGATCTATGCGAGTCGCGCAGTGCCCATCGCGACTTCGACGGCGCTGGAGTCGTCAAGTCACATAGATAAGAGCTGGCGTGGGAATGCAGGCGGAAACAGGTTAAATGCTTCTATGAAATAGAGTGCACGCGAAACTTCACGTACATAGCTAATGAAGGGACGGGACTCGGCAGCGCGAGGTCATCTAGCGCGAAGCTCTTTGATCTTGGTGCTCTTAATGTGGACCGTCCAGTGATACCAGCGCTCGGATTCTGGATAACGTCTTGCACAGGGAACCTAGACGGTGCCAACTGCACCGCAGACTTGGCCTGTTTCAAACCCGCACGCTGTGGGGCTTCCTCTCTTGACGCTGTCTGTGCTCGACTTTGCGTCTGTGCGTCGGCACTAGGACTCGCAGGCCATATTGGGCTACCTGGCAGGCTCGCAATCCGCCCGCTGCTCCCACTCACGCTGCCCTTTTCGCCTCCATCTACAGTGCGCAGCGCGAACCGCGGGCGCGGCAGGATGAGCGCATCACACCACGTCTCCGCGGAGAGCCACCGCTGCTTCCCCTTTGGTAGCGATGGAGGAGGGGCTGTGGGGTGGCGCAAGCGGGGGTTGAGAGGGATGCCTTGATGCTTAGCCGTGATGGACGCCGGGCCGGCTTTAGGTAGGCGGGTGCCGTAGGCTTGCGTCCGTGAGTCGAGCAGGAAAATGGCGAGATGGGGACGTTGGACGTGTGTGCCTTCGTCACCGGGCTGGTGCCGAAACAGGCGGAGCGTAGGCGTTCGCATGTGAGCGAGGAAAGGACTGCTGCTGCTGCTCTTCTGGCTCGGAGTATAGCTGTGCGGGGTCTGCGAACAGCTGCTCTGCAGTCGATGATACGGGACGTAGATGCCCTACCGAGGCAGAGTGCCGTAGTGCCATTGCACGCTTATGCGACTGGCCGAACGAAAGGATGCTCGCGAAGCTGGAGCGGTGGTGCGATGCCGGATGGCTGGTCTCTTGCTCGCGGCGCGCGAGCATGGGAGACTCGCCTACACCACCAGCCGTCTTTAACGACGGGACTCGTGCGCGACTGCTCCTGCGCTTGTATTCATCCGTGGTAAGTCGCGAGGCACTCGACATGGCCCGCGTGAGGGTGGAGGGTCTGTCCGCGTGCTCGTCGCCATTCTCCATGAGCCGGCCGCTAACAAGGTGTCCCCGCTGTCCGTGTCTCGCTCGTCCTTGACTCTGGGTGGTTCGAAAGGTATGCGCACCCTGTTTAATGCAAGACCAATTTCTCTGCATTACGTCGATGACGCCCAGCTGAATACGGGCGACGGTCTGTGGACACTCCTCGAGCACGACATCTTTTTGAAGCAAGTCCTTCACACTAAAGAAGTACTAGATTCGTCCAGTCTGGTTGGGAGAGAACCAAGCGTGAGGTCTGAGGTCTGAGGCCTGATGTTGTCAACATCGTTGTGGACGACCTGCGCATTCAAACTATAAGTTATCTCTTCCTTCTTGGCCTACATACAGCGGGAACTCGCGCAATCGCATCGTCTAGTGCTCTTACACCCGCGCCATGACTTTGGACGAAAAGGCGAACACCTCAAAAAGATGTGGGCCTTCCGGGAGTACCTCCATCTCCCAATTCGCGAGCATCGCCGAGCGCTCACCCGCCTTCTGGCCGCGGACCATCCCTTTGCTGTTGAACAGCGTCGACGGCAAGGGTTGCACGGCGACGTCCCTCGACTGTGGCGGGTGTGTCGTTTCTGCGCCTACCGTGGGGCGGTTGAGACTGAGGCGCACGTCCTTATCGACTGTGCCGATCCTCGTCTGGTCGCGCTCCGCGAGCCTTTCCTGCAGGTCGCCTGTCAGTGTGTCCCCGCGCTCCGGCTCCAACGCCGCTCGCTGTCCGGCTTACAGTTCCTGCGCACGCTGTTAGGCCATCAGCCTCTGATTGCGCTATTCGCTCAGTATGTATATACAGTTTTTGAGCTCTGTGCAGCGGTACCTTCCCTGGAAATCACTACTTTGGGGCAGTACCTCGCCTTGTCCGTGACGTGAGACGCCGCAAGGGAGGGGCGAACGTCTGTGGGACCGGTCTTGCTTGTATGTAGGACTCATCTGATCAGAGTTCGTTGGCGGGTGATGCTTACTAATCGTAGAATATTACCGCGTCCGATGTATGTAGTAAGTACTTACCTGTCAGAAGCAATCCATCCTCCTCCTCCTCCTCTCGGCCCGTTCGGGATATAAACTCCGCTTCATCCTACAGCCACGATTTAGGCGTCATACTCTCTTTTTTTGACTGAATGAATTTGCAGAATGTTCATTCTATAGTACTTACTCTAACTCTAAAGCACCACGGGCCACGCCTGTCGCACTCGACGTCCCGCATGTGCATCCTTCCGTCTCAATGATACAGACAAATTCGGATCCAAATGGTACCCTCCGACACTATATAGTCAATCTCAATTTGCCTGGGTACGATAGCGGTTTCATTTACTGTATACATCGGCTCCCATCTTTATATGATCCTCTCAATTCTGGACGGCGTGGTGTCAGCTCAGGCGAAACAAATAGAAGCGCTGTATTCCCAGTTTTGGGGCCTAGCCACACTGTGCAGTGGTGCTATGCGTTCGGCCTGATGGTGGATATGGTATATAGCTTTGTTCTCCAGATATCTGGATAATTTTTAGAGCATTGCGGGAAGGCGCAAAACGACCCATACCTTTGTATATACAAGGGCATCCTTCTTTCGAGGTCACCACAGTATCCATTCACCTCTACGCTGCCTTCATTTCACCTCAGATTCAATTGCGCATTGCATTTCAACCAGTTACAGTGAAGGAGGTAGTGTTAACCACCATGAAGACGCCACCTCAACGGATGCTGTGTAGGGTACTCGTAACTCTTAGCTGTCCTCCTTACTAAGATTAGTATTTCCGGACGATCTAGGGGTTATACGGAATCCATATATCCTGACCTCTGCACACCAACCGCCGTAGTCGGACCCTGCGCTTGGGGCAGTCCTTGCACCACCCCGCTTGGCGACCAGACCCTTGCTAGCATTGAGAAGCGCCTGAGGCACTATCGATATGTCCAGTCTAGCGCCAGCAGTCATTGGATAAGCGGATCGGATTCCGGGAATAAGACGATGAATTTGGCTAACATTGGGAGACACATCGTAGAATTTCAGATCGACAGTGTGAAGGTGCATCACAAGGTGTCACCTGCGTAGAGCTTATGGAGAGGTGTCAACAACATGGGTCAGTCGGATATGAATATTTGGTTTTTCTCACCGTGGATGTCAATACTAATACTGAATTGCGCATCATTGAATAAACGATTTTACTACGGATTACCCTATGTTTTGTACATGTAGATGTGTTGTGACAAGAATGCTTATGTACTCACAGCGATGCGGTAATACTCCGGAGCCGTTGTTACGTTTTCATTTGCAAAGTAATACCATAGAGTGGCAAGAAGAGGCCAATCTTGCAATTAAACCCGGATTTGAAGGGCTTAAAAAATCAGACGTCGAGACTCCGGGCTACCGCTGTGGTTGTCAGAGGTATCCGACAGCATTGATTCAGAATAAGAGCGAGACCACTGTTGAGGACATGGAGCGTCTCCTTACATCATGTATGCGATCGTCGCGGAGCTGTCTGTAATTTGAGAGATATGTCAAGCTCAGCAACGAGTTCGGTTTAGATTGGTAACTTTTTAGGATTAGTGCAATCAAATCCACATAGGTCGATGTCGTATGCGGCGTTTGCACTGTTGTCGGCAGATGCCTTTTCGTGTGCACCATCTTGAGCGCTGAGCACTGGCATCTGGAGGGATGGGAATATATCTGTAGTAAGTTCGTATTATAATGGATATTTGTGAAGAAATTATCAACCTTCAAATTTCACAAAAGATCTGCGACTCTCGATACATTTTTGGCCTGCTATATTGCAGATTTGCTAATTGACAACGATGAGCACATAAGGTGGAGAGCGGTATCATTTGCGGGCTGTGGAAGCACCTGGTGCCTTGACTCTGACCGAACCGTATGCATATGTCAAGCCGCAGTGCACCTGAGAATATTCTAAATGCACAAAGATTGTTCCGCCGAAAAAGATTGGATGATGGAGCGTTCCGCTTGCGATGTTGGAACTATGGGAGACCAGTTCTGTAGCAAATAATGATCGTTGAGGTGGTTGCCACTGCACAAAAGTACTCCTTACAGGCGGTGTGACCCGTAGGACCCAATCCAGCGCGTCAAAGGTTGGTGTAACCTGTGACGGCCCGCGTTGTCAGTCTGACAGTACTTATGTAGTTGACGCTTGCACCCTGGGCATCAGGTGCCGCACCGCATCTGTCACTTTGTCATTCAGCGAAAGAAAAACATATACCATAAGGAACTTAGCTTCGTACGTACATCCGCTGCCACATACTGTCCCCTCCGAGGCCTTCGTATAGTAAAGTTACTGTTTGTCCCCGAAGCGCCGTAGCAGCGTCAAAATACCATATTTGGTAATTGGGTTGGAAACAACGGGCGCTCACTGCGGAGTCTACAAGTAGGCTCTACCTCCAGTCTATTCATGACTCAACTTGCGTAGGCTATCGTTGTTAAGCCATCGGATTTGCTCAACTTGAGTCTCATATATCCTGTGCGTCAAATTTCTCAAAATTGTGGCACGGGTCTAACGGCCAAACAAATCCATTTCCACCGTTCGGAACTAGTACGGTTGACCGTTGTGCTTCACAGGCTATTCACGGTATCTTTCAGATCGCTTTATCTGCCGTGCGCACCCAAGACGCTTGCACGCGTTACCATCAAGAATATCGAGATCACCCAACATCGTCTATCATCTGTTGGAGGCACTTCTCGTCCTCCCACATGTAACGTCCACTATATCTGGAATCTGTGGTACTTCGTAATTCTCGCTACAGAACAGGTCATTGTTTCAAACGATGCTCTTTTCAGACTAAGTACCACTGGTTCCTCTTGAAACCGGCTTTTTACGAGCGCCCTTCCCGTGGCAGTGTGGACATCGGGCTCTGGCCTCTATCAACTGCGTCTATCTTTGTGCGGACTTCTAGGAACCTGTCGTCTATCTGAAAAGACCTTTTGGAGGGAGATGCCGAGATATCCGGAAGCATCCAGCTCCCGATCATTGTGCTGCATCCTCGTGTTCTTCTTGGCTGTACCGCTGGGTGGATGTCACCAAGAATTTGTCCACAGACGCCTTGACTGTGGAAAATGCCGGCTGCTTCACTTTGCCAGATAGTTTGGGACGGCGGCTCTGTGTCCCGTTGACATGATGCGGTTAGCAAGACATACTGCCTTGAAAGGAAACATTTGTTCTCGCTCATAAGGGAGGCTCTCTCGTCTATATTTCCCCTCACTTTACTGTTCTCCGCCATTGCCTCTCTACCTGCACTCGCACTCGTACCTTTTCACTTCGAAGATGTCCAACACGAAGGCTGCTAAACCTCACACCGCGAACCCCGCCCGTCAAAGTTCCTTGTCAGCGATGAATGCGTGAGTTGTGGAACACTGTTGCATGGATGTTTCACTCAATATTTACTGTCTTTTCAAGGTCGCCACATGCCCAACCTTTATCTAAACCACAGTACGTAACTGTTAATCTTATAAATCTTCATATCATTTGAACCATCTGATGTGTCTTCTAGCGGTGGACACTTTGCGTCCGTCTCTTCAATCTTTCAACGGATTGTACGCCCACACTCCGAGAATGACGTGTACGTGTCACGAACACCCGTACAGGTCACCTTCGTCTCACCAAAGCACATGAACATGAATAGGCTGCAGTCAGACAACGGCGCCCCTGACACTTCAATTGGTGGTCGGTGTGACCGCCGCGCTGCTCTTCATTCGACCGATACGTCGGGCGTTGCACCGCAAGTGGGAGATGGAGGCTGTGCTTGGGGCGGCTCCTGTGTCGCGCCTCTGGACGACCAGACGCCTGCTGGTATTCAGGAGCACCTGAAGCTCTACCACGGCCAACCTGGGTGGAATGGCAACACTCCTACTGTTTGCCGCTGGGAGGGCGGGTTGCATTGTGGCCACAAGAAGATGAATTGGGGAGTTATGGGGAAACATATCGTGGACCGTCATCTCGGACGCACTTCGTCTGCGTGAAATTTCAATCTACTTGCGTACTGCTAGCTAACGAAGATATACCTACTACTGAATATGATGGTTGTCATACAAGAACCCACTTATTTCCTGGTCCAGTGAAGAGCTCGAGCGTGTCCGCAGCGTTGATGTCCGTCAGGTCATAGCCGTGGTCGAGAACATGATCGGAAGCTCACTTGTCATCAAGCGTACTTAGCTCTTGGTTGGCATTGTCCATGGCGAATGGAACGTGTCGCGTCGGTTCTCGAACAGTGTGATGAATCCTTGAAGTATGCTGTCCTACGCGGATCCTTTGAGCACGGTGAGGGCGGGAAACCGCTGCGCGAACATAAGTGGGGCTGCACGTGCGAACTTCAGCGGGTTACGGTTTAGGCCCTGCGCGCGGCGTTGAAGCCGCGGTCGACCGGTGGCAGCATGGCGTTTTCGGACATGCACAATAGTGCGGGAGCGCGTCCAACAGGAGTCGGTGCAAATGAGAACAGGCATTTGCATTTTGAAGCCACGGCCCATGTCCGTCTCTGGACTTGCTTATCTCGCGAGGTGGAAGCGAGAAGTCGCCAAATAGTTGTAATGAGACACTCCTGATCGTATCACAAGCTGTAGCCATGAATAATGAACTCGTCAACAATACTGGGACATGAAGATGAAGAGAACTGATCATAGTGTGAAGTACTCCTGAAGTCTCTATTAAAAGAATATCTAATTTAGCTTGTCCGCCACATACAGATAGGTGGTATCGTACCTTGGTCCTACCCCAATCATGAACGACCGTAACCTCCCGGAGAATGACTTACTGAACCACTGGTGTCGGCATTGTCTCCTGACGAAATGAGACGTATGAGATTGGATAGGTTTAGGAGGGTGATGCCTCCAGTGCTTCCAAAGGCGAAATAACTATGAAAAGATGCTTCCGCATACGGGATTTGTATCTCATCACCAATGGCGCATCTCAAGGACGGAGGTAGCCAGCACAATGCAGTGCGTCCCAATTCCTTCGAATAAATCCACCCATCATCCACGTAGAACTTGTTTTGATTTTCTCTGATTTTCTCTTCCTTCTCCTCGGCGAACTCCGTCTCTTCCCCCGATGGTTCGAGAACCTCCCCACTAGAACACGCCCAGAACGTGAAAGGTGACCCTGTCCCGTGAGCATTGTCAAAGACATAGACCCTCGCACTGTTTGAAGAGAACCCAATACGTTGTATTGACCCTTCCATGACTTCAATCTGCGTAACCCACTGCATGGACAAGTCGGATGCCTTCCATACGGTGACCCGTGTGATATTTTTTGGGTCGGAATCAAGGTGACTTGTAGCAGCTATCCATTCTCCATCGGGAGAGAAACACATCCTATAACCCGAATGCTGCGAGCGGGATTCCACGGTCACCAGTTCCCCGGTACACACATTCCAGAGAGCAACAGATGGCGTGAAGAGCACGACAATTCGCAATTGATCATTTGTTTTGGAAGTAGTGAACAGCAGTTGGCGGGTAGTGTGGACACGGTAGAGTCCCTGGCCTTCTATCGGTAGGAAATGGACAAGCGTGCCGTCGGCGCAAGTCCAGATGCTGACACCACTCCGGTAATCGAGGCCAGATACGTGCCATCACTTGAAAACTCTACGCCATCTACCCAGGCGGGTATATCTAGAGCTGTATAGGCCTCTTCTTCGGCAGCGGTTATGTCCCATATGCGAACAGTTTTGTCCGCCGAAGAGGATGCGAGCCGGTCACCATCGGAAGAAAAGCACAGCGACCCCACCCACGATGTGTGTCCTCTCAGGATAGTTAACAAGGATCCAGAGCAAGAATCCCAAAGACACACATTAAGATCAGATCCACTCGAAGCAATTCTATCGCCAGTAGTGGAAACTGCAATGCACATGACAGCGCCATTGTGTCCCTTCAATCCGCGAAGACATTCGCCCGAAATGAGATCCCAAATATACACATGTCCATCTTCAGCAGAGCTCACAAGCTTCACGCCATCCGGGAAGAATGCGGTCGACCAAACGGGGTTAGTATGTTCTAGAGTGTGTCGCAAGTGACCGGTGTTTCCATCGTATATATAGACTATTTTGTCCATTGCCAAAGATACGACCTGCGATTTCTCAGAAGAGAAATGGATGGAGAAAGCCGCGCTCTGATAGTAGTCCTGATCTCCTAGGGGTGGGAGCTCCGGTTGCCATTTCACAACACCCGATGGCTCCCCGTAGGAGCATCCAATGTACACAGACCAGAGGGAGTTATAATGATAATCCTATCACCATCTGGAGAGTATGAAGCAGAGATAAAGACGTCGTCTAAAATGAGCCGCCGCACTAAAGCTCCAGATGCCGCATTCCAGACCTGGATATCAGAGTGAGACGGTGACCCGTCCTCTGCATGAGGCTGCACAATTGCATCTAGTATCTGTGTGCTGTCCGGGGAGATCGAAATGTTCATAAACGGAGTTGGCTCTTCATCATCTTCGCCTCCCATGACATTTAATGCTGCTCCAGAGTGCGCATCGAATGTATATATGTACCCAGAATCGCAACGGGTGATAATCCGATGGTCTCCTGAAGAGAAGTGCACCCCTCGCGGATGATTGTCGGGGACTTCAATGGCCTGTAAGCAGGCACTCCAACGATGGTCGCGTTTTGGCAAGATTACCACCGAAATATCAATCTCTTTCGAATAGACATCGACTAGACGACAAGATGGAGCAAAGGCGAGTCCAGAAATATATAATTGCTCTGGACATAGGTCGATGGGAGTGTAGTATTCGAGTATGAAGCGATACGCATCGTTCAGCAATGTGAATGTATTGTCGTGAATAGTACCATGTGTCTGCGTGTCGTTATCAGATGAATGTCATGGCGGCGATCTAACGACAAACCTTGTACCAGTCACGAATGCTGAGAAGAGCTGTCACCCCGACGTCGAGCCTGCCCATGAAACTCAACGTCTCCATCCAGGACAGGAGGGCTTTGGTATAGAATGTCTGGACTAGGTTGACGAGATCATCCACGTCCGGCGATGTCCATTCAGCACCGCACAAATGAAATGCCCAATGAAGGCATGCGTACTGGACATGCTCGGGTATGAATTGCTGAACGCGAGTGGACAAGTCTTGAATCTCGTCCTTGTGAAGAAGAGGATTCGGTAGGCGACACATGTTCCGTTGTAGCACTCCATCTCGAGTCAGCAGAGAAAGGCATATTACGGCAAAACTTCTGCTTTGAACTTTGGGATCGACGTAAAATGCAGTCTCGGTGCAACGCGTGCGGTCGATGAGAAACTGAGGAAAACTCGCATGGAGAGGATAGAGTTTGGATTTGGAGTCGCAAAGATTGAATATCAGGACGGCACCAAGACGTCGAATAACCGATCTTATCTCGTTGGCCTTGAGACCCACGAGCGACGCCCATACATCAATGGAGAGATGGTCTCGAAGCATCGCGATCCCGCCCAAGACTTTCCGCATCCTATCTCGAAGGGCCTTCTCAGAGTCGATGTTAGGAAAAGCGCTCTCCAGTACTGTGAGATAGAGCTTATCAAGTGGATCCAGCGCAGACGTCCCATCGTGTGGATTGCTGGAAAGCAATAAATTGAGATTTTCCTCCACGCAGTCGGATCACTACGGAGAAAATCGACTGCAAGTTTGGCGTAAATGAAGAGACCTTCTGCCACCTTCGTGAGCATAGACACAGTCTCTGGATGCGTCGTCAGCAGCTCGGCGTGCGATGGAATCTTATGTATGCGCTCCTCCAAATACAGCTCGATGTCTTTGTCAACGACGACCCGAGGGATCTCGTGAAGCTTGAATGGCCTTGTTATGCTGCTGAAATCTGCCGATTCTAGTGCTTGTTCAATATGCAGTTCTGGACGAGTGGTGATGAAGACGCGAAGGGGGAATTGATCTCTAAGGTCGAGCACGCATTTCAGGAGAAGGTGGAGAATTCGTGGCACGAATTCCTGTGCGGCCTCGGTGCACTCGTCGACCGCGTCTATGATGATCACAGAAGGCTTCGCTGTCGAAGATACCTTGCGCAGAGGGCCTGTGATGAGCTCGTCTATGACGAACTCCATCTGCTGATGAATACCGTGCTTCAGGTGATCCTCGGCTGCCCCGACGATATGCGGGTACAGGATGGGCTGTAATTGGGCTAGCTGATAGGCGATTGTGGAGAGTACGAGCCGGGTAGAATTGCGATCCTCAGAACCGCGAAGGAAGAAGAATGAGGCACCGAGAAGGCCCTCCTCCTCTAGGCGCCGCGCCATTTCATATGCGACGGTGGACTTTCCTGTGCCTGCGGCTCCGCTCAGAACATACACCGGCCGATCTTGTAGCTCGGTGTTCATCCCAGTCGCCCAACTGTGGAGCTCATCGAGTAGCGCGGTCCGAGTTCCTTTGAGATACCCGGACTTGGAGGCATTTCCAGCCGATCGATAGTTGGCATCGGCATGAGGCAGCGCTTCAAGGATTTTTCCGTCGTCTGAAAAAAAGACTCCTCAACCTCAGCAAATCCTCAGAATGAAAGACGCACGCTCTCGATCCTGTCGATACTGGATGTTCTAAGCAGAATGAGATTTAGATATGCGCTTACAGCCATATCACAAGTTGCAGCTCACCGACATTCAATGTTCTGCGCACCGATCAAATAAGAGATGACTTGTCAATAGCTTCCACGATGTTTTACTCACCGAGACACCATGTCGAATATTCTGGATGTGATTTAAATAAGAAGGTAACTTTCAATTGCAAATCTTCACTCACCAAGACGTCATGCCGTATATCCTAGGCACCAGATACATCAACATGACCTCCCAAAAATAGTGTCGGTAATCTTCTACTCACCGCAACGCCACGTACAAGCCGCTCCATCTCGTTTGCCATGTCGTCGACAAGCATTTCGATTGTGATCTGGCCTTGAATCTATCAGATGCAACTAGCGTCAGTGATCTGGATCCAACCAGTCGATCTGTCACAGTCCGCACCGCAAAATCTCGAAGCGCATCGTCTACGCCGTTCTTGAGACTAGCCAGCTGATCCGTATACTTCTCGCTGCGGAAGAATTTCACTGCGAATTTGTGTTTCGGAATCTTGTCAGCCTCTTTCTCCAGTTCCTTCAGTCTCCTGTTGGCATAGGGTCAGCATAGCGTCAATAGATTGCACGTTGAAACTCGCTTCTGAAGAACCTTGACGCGCTCATTCAGTGCGGAGGACTCTACATTCGGTTCTGCTTCCTGAGAATCTGAGACCATTTCCGATTTGATCTTCTGCACACTCTCCGCCGTCGTCTTCATCCGCGTTGCCAAGTCATTTATGCTTCGAGCAAGATCTCTCGCTGTTTCGTCATTTCCTCTAGTTTGCTTAAAAGGCGCAAAGGCGGTGAGGTATTCTGCACGGCGCATCAAAGATTCATCGCAGACAACTTACCTGGACCTTTGCGATGATACTTGAGAGTGCTGTGGCTGCCACGTCGAGCCCCGGGATAGGTGCAAATGACAGAGTCTGAGCCGCAAGGTCGAGGATCGTCTTCGATCCGCCCAGAATATCGTCCACTTCGATAGAGGAAGGCATATACGAGGAGGCGAGTTCTTAAAGGATAGTGGAACCCAAGAGATCGCCGTAGCAAGTTGTTCACAGATTCAGAATTGTTCAAATAGAGGCGTTGCAGCGGCAAGACAAGGGATTAATCATATGGTCCAGAGTTCGGGTATTCGGCAAATTTAGATGGGTGCATAGCAGTGGTTGCAGCGTAAGCGATGTCTCGGTGGTGAGAACGGCGTTGTAGCGGAATTTTGAATGTCGCAAACGTCTCGACAGGCGGTAACTTCTCTTCATGTCCAGCAGGTATTCAAGCTCTCACGGACTGCAGTGGCTTCATATGAACGACAGGTGTGCACCTTCGTTTCTGCAAGAATGTCGAGGACGCCCTGGCAAGTTTATTGATTTCCAAGATCGTTACCAAAATCTTACAAGTCAGTAAAAAAGTTAACTAACTGATCCCGGCCCGCTCGGGATATAAACTCCGCTTCATCGCTGCACTTTGATACCACTTGCGTTCTATGTGTTCTGTACAACTATCGACTTGGTTATAGCAGGTATTGTGATTGACCCTGAACACAGCCGTATGTTTGCTCATATATCCTCAATTTTTGGGTGAATATCCCGCCATGTTCACTTGATGGAAAGGTCCTCGATCGACAACAATGCGCGGTTCCTCGGTCCCCAAGCACGACACTGGGAAGCATCACTATGAAGCAGCGCAATCCGTGAGCATCCCTCCACGGCATTCCTCCACGACGCAGCCATAGAGTGTCCCAAAGTCAAGCTCAACAATGGTGTCGAGATACCTGCTGTCGGTTGCGGTACAACATTCCAATTTATCTGGTAGCAGGCCATCTGAGGAAATTGCAGGGAGATGGCAATTTAAACCTGAGGCCTGAGGAGGTGATACATGCGGTAGAGTACGCGCTGAAGGAGGCCGGATATCGACACATAGCATTGGTGCGCATGCTCGTGATGTCGGCGAGAGATACTGTACCATTTCTATCAATTCGACATGTCACGGGTCACAGGGCCTTGATTTGGTCGAATTTTTGGCGTCGGTCACAGATCACATTGCTAGCTGTCGAATCGAATTTTTGTCTCAAAAGGTGCAAAATTTTCGGCGGCTCCTGCGGAGCCAATTGCCTTAATTCTGACTGTATTTTTGCGAAAATTTGTCGAAGATTTTCCGCTGGCCACACGGCACGGACCAACTTGTCGAATCGGTCAACCATTTCAGCGATGTCACGCGTCACAAGGCCTGTCGAATTGATTGAAATGGTACAGTATTCTGATATTCTGACGGTTTCCTCTTCCATATAGGGCCTACGACAACGAAAAGGAAGTCGGACGAGGGATCCGAAACTCGGGCGTGCCTCGCTCCGAAATTTTCGTGTGTTCCCTACTCTCGCGTCTCGCTTCTTATCTCCCCTTGACTTCGTGGCAGCTTACAAGTAAGCTATGGTTGAATTTCGTACGCGCCAAAGAAGCCGAAGCGCGTTATTGTATCGACTTTCGACATGTCGAAAGAAAACACTCACGAAGCCTTCTGGTACTGTAACGCTTGCCTTCCCGACTCTGAGGAGGACATCATGCGCAACACCAGTCTCGGGAGTACGGATAGCATCCTCGCTGGCGGGCCAAACGAGCCCTTGCCACTGTCTTTGAAGCTTCGATGTGCTACTACCAGGGACATGCGAGTCTGCAGCGGCCAGCTCTGATGTAAGGAACGTCTTGTGCTCCGCGCGGATCCCTTAAGCCGACTCTGATGTTAGGACTTCCTCATTCTATGTTCACGAGGTACGGCACATCATGTCAATGATCAGCGCGAAAGCAGAGGAATACCAAACCTACGATGAGTTGCTCTTCATAAAATGAAGGCACCGAGCTGTGTTGCATCTGAGGCGCTCGCAGTATACATATACATGCACATTCTCGCGTTAGTTCCATATATACCTCCTGCATATGAGGATACAGATAATCAATGCCAACCTCGCAGCTCACCTTAGGAACACCTCTTTACAGACGGAGCGGGGAGAGGCAGGCGTCAGGTTGCTGGACGAGTTGATAGGATGTCATATCCTCCCGTCGCCTGACGCAGCCACTCAGTCAACCCATCAGCCGAAGCCGCCGCGTACTATGGGACACGCTTTAGATGTCGACCAGATCCGCATTGCCGGAAAGGAATCCATAGAAGCCCTTCAACAAGATACGAACCCATTTGTCGTTGGACCTTGAGGACTTGAGGACGCAGATAGCAGAAGTACTCGGCGAGACATTCAAAGCAGCAATCGAAATGAGTGTTCAGGTAGGATTTCATGCAATTCGAGATGTCTAAAATAACATCAATCGTGGGTCTCTTTGCAGCCACTCCCCAATGCATTCGAGCTCTACGGCGTCGATTTCCTAGTCACGCACACCGCCTCTCCAACATCTGAGCACAGATTCCAAGTGAAGCTCTTGGAGGTCAACTCCGAACCCGCGATTGAGCTGACAAGTCCCCGTCTCACATGGATCCTCGAAGATCTCTTCCGGGCTATAGGGCAAGTGTGCGTCGCGCCATTCTTTCGTGATCCTTCACTTGTTCCGAAGGAAGAGGAAGCAAAGTGGGTAGTCGGCAGACCAGAGACGCATTAAGAAAATGCTTGGACCTGCAGGTGAGAGCAGCAGGGGATTGGCAGTGATGTGTGTGTCATGGTACGCGGGATACTTTGTTGTAACAAATAGCGAGTGATCTCGACAATTACACGCACGCGCTGCGTTCCTCATTCTGCGTCCTTGCGCCATTAATGTTAATTCTTAACTCACTAGGGACACTAGGACAAGTCCCAGGATACCATGAAGCTATTCGACATGCTGGCCTGTTTGGGATTGAACAACAAATTTTATATGATGTGCGTTCCCAATTTCAGGTATGTATAGTGCAGGTAATATGCTGTACTGCGCCATGAGCGCCTTGCGTCGGAATTAGAGTGGGTGATTGTTACTGATAGAATTAGTTTCGAAAGGTCCATCTGTCTAACGTATTTGATGTCGAAGTTGGTTGCAAATGAGTTTGGAGTGGTTCAAATATAGGTGAGTACCATGACCATCTATCTTCTTAATTAACTGATGATCGATGCCCTACGTTTCGATGTTGGTAGATTGAACCTGCCAAGCATATCAACGAAGGCAGCCTGGAAATATTTGGATGATCGGCTTTACGAGTCCATCGAATTCGGCGTTTTGACCCCTCAGCTCATGATCAATCGCATGACCAGTTCGTCCAACTGGTGTTACTACAGTGTGCGTAGGCTACTTATAGAGGTGTGCTGAACATTCAAAACTGACATTCGTGGGCCCATTGTTAAGTATAACTTGCCTCAGTGCGGAAGATGACTGATTACTCGTCTGCAGGTTTGGGTTTGCACGATAACAGACATCCCCAAGAGACATCCACTGCGGATTCGGGAGATACCGTTCCTCAAGAAGACTCAGGACCGGAACACAATATCTTGAGGTAAGTAAGGACAGATTCTTGGAATGAAACATGGAAGTATGAACTGTTTCCATAGCACACTCTACGCGTTTTGGGTGTGTTAGCAGAGTTATCGCGAACCGTGTTTCGAGATTTAATTCTCTAACTCTAAAGATCGACTGACGAGCATTTCTACTTATCTGCGGGGCATCATGTGTACGCAATTTTTCACCAATCAGGATGTTTGTCCAATGACTGGACATGCATCGAAGTTTCAGCGACCGGTTGATAAGACTGAGTTCTTCCCATGTCACCCACAGAACGAAAGTGTGCGCTCGTCAGTTATTCCCGCGTTTATTGCAATCTGATAATTCTCTTGCGACAGCATCGGGACACCGACTTCTTCGGTGAATGAACCTTCCCGAACTCAAATGTATCCGTGAAATTAGATGTACGATGAATCGATTCTTGCCTGCGGTCGAAAGCATCGAGTGCTATCATGTCGAGGTGAGTGTATCATCTCCGCTGCGAACATAGTTCGTGTGTCTGACAGCAGCACAGAACTTGGCAGCTCCATATCATCTCAGTCGGAACGGCACATCAGCAACGAGCATCAGGACTTTGCTGCGCGCTGTCACTGGTCAGACTTGGAATGTCGGAGGCCTTTTACCAGTTGCGTACGGTCTACTTTCGATAGAGCCACCGAAGCGCTTCGTTCCATTCAAATTAACTGTCTCCACGCCCAAGCATTTTCTCGGCCCCGAAATCTAACTGCACATGGCTCCTCCTTCAAGGCTCCAGGCAATGACGGATCCTGCTGGCGCTCAGTCCTCCGTCGGCGCTATCCTCTTGGGAACTTTGATTGCTACATTGTGGGTCTACCCTTTTATTTATTTATGACACTTGATCTCATGCTCCCCATTCTAGTCTCTCAGGTGTTGTATCGATGCAGACGTTGTACTACTTTCGGCTCTATCCAGACGATGCTCGCAAATGCAAAGTAGTTGTGAGCTTTCCCTCTCGATAGTGTTAGTACTGTCTCACTGAATGATCTATTCAGGCCCTCGTGATTTGGTAGGTAAATCCGACTAAAGTTTAATAGCGCAAGCTTATGGTTCACGATAGGTTTCTAGACATCATGCATACGACCATGGCTGTTGCGGCCAACTGGCATGATTTGATAACAAAATGGGGCGACGGGAGCATCTTTGACTATATTCCATGGCGAGTAGTGATATAAGTCCAGGAGCTTTCGATTCGTGATTAACCTACCGCACTAGGATGATAGGGGTACGTTAGGCAGTATGTTACTCAACAGCATTGAGCACAATTGTATCCATTATGCTCGCAGGTCACCGTTGTAATCACGGTACGTGCAGTTGTAGAATACCCTTTTCTTTCCCTTTTCACTGACCACGGCTTTAGGCAATCATGACTTTTATCGTCCAGAGGTGCGTTCGCGCGTCGTAGCTTGTCAGTAACCACTTAAATATATGCTGGTATCCAGCTTCTTTGCGCATCGGGTCTTCATAGGTCACTGTTGCTTCTTACTTATGATGCCGTCGATTTACGTGTTTCTGTAGTGAGCCACGGGAACATAGTTATTACTGTCCCAATTGTGAGTGGGGTGGGATTTTATTTATTTTAGGAACATGTATGCTAAGGCCTCATACAGGCGGTTCTTGCATGCTTGAGACTTGGCGAGCATCCTCCGATTTTTTTTTACTACCTCGGCTAACGGAATATATACCGAATTAGTGGCGGCATCCGGTAGGTCATAGCACTTGTCGATGTTTTGTCTGCTTCTCATGTCACTTTTTAGCATCGACGTATGAGATGTTGGTGTATTATGGCTTGTGATTAATTCCCGCACTGATACTAGCAGGGTACAGGATTCGGCTTAAGAGTTATGCAGTCTTCGTACGTCAATACTCCGTGCGTAGCTAATTATCTAACACATCTACGTCATCGAAATTACTTACACCGTTCCGCGATCTAGTGGGTGTTCACACTCGGTCTATCTCTCTCTTCTGCACTTGATGTCCTTGTTACGGCATCCCTGTGTTATTTCTTGAGGAGGAGCCGCACCGGCCTATCGTATGTTGCTCGAAGAAATTATAGCTTCTTCATGTGCCGAACCACAATTCTCATAGCATGGATCGTGTCATCAACTCACTGACACTTTATACGTTGGAGAACGGAATGTTGACATGGTAAGTCGCCAAGTTAGAATTGCCACACATTGATGGTATTAACTCGGAGCTAGTGTTACCACAATCATCACCTTGATATGTGTATGTCTATCCTTGCATCAAGTCTGTTGCTCTCGACATCTTATTCCTGCAGTGGATTTCTATGCCGCACAATCTAATCTTTCTGGGGTTCCATTTGGCTATTACTAAACGTGAGGTGTCAAACTGGTGCTCAGTCCGGAGACTAACCATCAGCGGTAGTTTATGCGAACTCCCTTCTGGCAACGTATGCATGCTTGTTACTGTCCCGCCTTCGCGGAAGACTCACTACTTTCATCCAGACTGAATGCTCGACACTCTCTGCGACTGCACATGGCCTCTCCCCAAGTGTTTGATTCTATGCCGATTGTATTCACGAGCGGCAGTGCTGAGAGTGATCATTATCCAGTGAGTAATAGCGTGCTTTCATCAATTGGCCAGAGCCACTAACAATCCTTGTTCAGTCCCGAACAGAGGATATTGCGATGTCTCCAGTTGTAAGCAATCTGCTTATTGAATACTTTGGATCATTAAGCGGAATTATTCCATCTAGTTACAAATCGGCATCTCCAAGAGCATCGATACTGATTTTGATTGTGGTCCATCTGAAGCTCAGTCGTAAGATGCCTATGATTTCGAGTTTCTACTGCATTGAATCTATCAATGAGGCGACTCAGTATGGTATACGTTATACAAACTGAATTTATATATATATTGATACCCGGAATGAAGGTTGTTTGCTCCGATGCAAGAACGATAGAACAGGCCAGAGTGGAACCGCGAGCATGCGGTAACAGTACTTGTACAATCATAGCTTGTTCCGATCACTAGCGCTCAGTGAGTTCTGCGCACTCGGCTTTGATGGGTCTGCACTCTATAACACCAGGTGACCGGCGACGCTCTGAGAAGTTGGATTCTGATGTATGTGTTCTTCACTCACCCTCGCTTCTGTTAGAAGATGTTCATGAAGAGGCAAGATATGCCTAAATGGGATGTCAGCACCGGACTTTTCAAAAGTAAGCGAGCTCGCGGCAATCATAGGAAGAGGCATGAGATCTTGAATGCGAATTGCTGGCGTCGGATTTTGGTGGCGAAATCATGAAGCATGCCATGAGGAATGTCAATCTATATATTTCAATTCTGACCGGAACCGAACTGAGTGAGTAAATATTGACTCAACACCGATCATATGTACGACTGGAATTCGAAGTCATCAATGATATGGACAGCTCAGAACTCGACGTTGGCACCTGTTCACCGGCTTCTGTTGGGTGGATCGAACTACCATTATCAGGAAAAGGAACGGTTGTTCGAACGGTGTTTTCTTGGACCTCCGGTGCTTCCGCAATTAAATTGCAGTCTAGACTTGCGAAATGTGCCTTGAGAACAATTAGTATGCTTCCATTACTTGGTGAAGTCTGTCTCTGCCTTCTTAACACCTATGCTCCGGGCTATTCAAGTCAGTCTTTCATTTCATTTCGTTCTCGCAGATGCCTCTGAAAATGACGCTAATCAAACCCAGTACAGCAGACCTTATTCCCGGTTTTACGGACACCTGCATGCAGGGGACCAATGAACTAGTTTGCAGCCCCGGAATGCTAATGGCCGCGTCTCCATTGTCGCTGGTTCCATGACAAAGTTCCTCGGAGAATTGAACTTTGTTCATGCTTCCTTGCCGCTTGATAGTTGCACTTATCTCAGTAATGGTCCCTCTGTCGCCCGTGTACGTCGCGGAGATGTATCATCTGAAAGACTCGAACAAGCGACGGCCACTTGACCAAAACGTTCGGGGAGTCGTCCTAGATGGAGACATTGCGGAACGATCCCGATCTAGCTTTCTTTCATCTCGAGGTAAGAATGCTGTCTTCAATAATGTGGATATGTCGAAACCGAACCTTCTCATACATCAATGGCTGCGTGAGTGCAGGTTCGTCCAACTCATAAAGGCTATGAGTTAATTTACAAATACACGAATTATGCATGCAGTGCGAACGTACCAGCGACGGTATACAATCAAGTCGATGATGATGTCCCTGCGATCAGGCCGTTAGTTAACCGAAGCAGACGAGGGAATTACTGTCAAGTACTTTCGGAAGTAGTTCCGGTACTTGAACGCAAACTCAACCGCCCTTGCTACGTCTGAACGCACATGTCACATAGATGGACTTTGCCGCGCAGACCGTAGACTTACCCTCGGGATAGTCGCCACTGACATGCGAAACAGGTGCATTGATCATCTTAGCAATATCAGAACAATGTGCTCGAAGCAGGAGTCATATACCCAATGCTGTTGGGCGATACTGATGGTTAGTTTGAAACTCAATCGTAATCAGCTGTGAAATGACCTGTTGCTGTTGAGCACATGCAATTTCAGGATATTAGCAGTTGTATGATCAAGAATAGAACACGACGCACTTGACCACGATATGAACGCCACCGCCGACCGTATAATGCGGGAGATTGCCTGTGTCATAATGGAAGCAAAAATCATGTGGATACCGAAACTGATGCGTACTCAAACTAAGCCCCTCCATAATGATGCCTTGTCCGGTCAAACTCGCATCGCCGTGAAGCTGCACGCAGAGTACTTTGTCACCAGGTCTACAGGTCCGTCTCTCCTTCACGGAGCAAGGCCTTGAGGAGAGAAAACTGCTTTGCATGTGTCTTTCCAAGGGCAACCGGATTCACCGCCTCTGCTATGAAAGAAGTTTAGCAACAGAGAAAATGGCTACAGAGACCGAAACATACCCAGATGAGACGGATTCGGGAGAAGTGTGACTTTCACCGGTTTTGACGCACCATCGTCCTGTAAACTCGTGGATGCCACTACAACGATTTAGTATTCGTGAAACTGAAATGGATTCCGTTGCACTGACCAAGGTGACTGATGACATCGCCGGCAGCACCAAGACCCTCAGGAACTTCAGAACCACCTTTGATTTTGTGGAACAACGCTGCGGGGGAATACTTGAGAAGACCGGTGAGTAATTCAATCTGTCGCGGTGGGGCATGCCTAATATGATGTTCTCTATTCCGGCTGCACGAGTTTGAGAATCAATGGTCATTATCTATCATTCGTTGCACACGTACCTCGCGCAGACACAGCAAAGAGCGCGTCAAGTGCAGGTAGCATTGACTCGCCGCCTTCCACACCATACCGTTTGAGGTTCGGGAATTTGAGCTGCAAGAACTAGTCGAACGTCTCCGAGCGCGCCAGTAACGCATGTATGCGCGACTTCTCCCCGAGACGCCGCTCATGTACGTCCGGCGTATCTGACTCAAGCAAGTGCGAAAACCAGAGGCGCTCCGTCTTGGAGGGCGAATGCATGTACTCGTACGCGATACGCCCAACATATATCGCACGAAGAGGCCTCGTGCTCGTATCCTCTCTCACGTTAGCGTGAGAGCCGACGGGATGTGTCCACACTATGCCATTGATGTCATATTTCTGTGTCGGATCGGCGAGTCCATACCGCGCTGGGTCCAGTGCGGCAACCTCTTTACGCTGGAGGAGATCCAGTGATTCTATGAGAGCCACGCGGTGCCCGCCGCGATTTCGACAGCGCTGGAGTCGTCAAGTCACATAGATAAGAGCTGGCGTGGGTGGCGAGCCTTTAATAGCGGCCCGCTGAGGGTGGTCAATAGGCGTGGGAATGCAGGCGGAGCCATGTTAAATGTATACATGGAATTTGCTTCTATCAAATTGGCTCGCGCGACGCGCCGGATTAGACCTGAAACCGAAGTCGAGACCAAGACGAAAGAGACGGGACAACGGGGTGGTCGACTGAGATTTGGTAGCCATGCATGAGGGAGGACAGACTGTACAGTGACAGGGATGATGGTGGGAGAAGAGGAATGACAGCTGCGATGAGCGTCGGCGATGTTCAGGACAGTGTGCGCGACCCACGCTAATTATTCTTATTTTCTCAAATGCGCTACTGCATCAGGCACTTACATTTGCTTAGCGTCTGTTAAGTCTGTCGGGGCACAGCCCGGTTTTGAAGTCAGTAGATCTAGTTACTGATCCCGGCCCGCTCGGGATATAAACTCCGCTTTACCCGTGCACTAAGTGCACTGCACTTTGATTCCACTTGCGTTTTGCTTTGCGTTCTATACGTTCTGTACAACTATCGGCTCTGTAGCTGTCTACAGGGTCAATCGCAATATCTGTTACAACATAGACGTATGTTCAGTTATACATCACAATCAACTGTTGCGTTACAGTAGTTATATACTGGTCATGTTCGTTCGAAGGAAAGGTCCTCGATCGATAACAACGTGCGGTTCCCCGGTCCGCGAGCACGACACTGGGTACCCCACTATAAAGCAGCGCAACCCGTGAGCATCCCTTCACAGCATTCCTCCACGACGCAGCCATGGAGTGTCCCAAAGTCAAGCTCAACAATGGTGTCGAGATACCTATTGTCGGTTTCGGTACGACATTTCAATTTATCTGGTAGCAGGCCATCTGAGGAATTGCAGGGACATGGCAGTCCAAGCCTGAAGAGGTGGTACATGCGGTAGAGTACGCGCTGAAGGAGGCCGGATATCGACACATAGATTGTGCATGGTGCGAATGCATGCTCGTAATTCCGGCGAGAGATATTCTGACATTCTGACGGTTTCCTCTTCCATATAGGGCCTACGACAACGAAAAGGAAGTTGGACAAGGGATCCGAAACTCGGGCGTGCCTCGCTCCGAAATTTTCGTGTGTTCCCCACTCTCGCGTCTCGCTTCTTACGTTCCGCTGACGCTGTAGTAGCTCACAAGCAAGTTATGGTGCACGCACCACCATCGCGTCGAGGCTGCCCTCGACGAAACGCTCGCAAACCTGGGGACCGACTACCTCGACCGTAAGAAACAATAGCTGCATCAATTGATCACTTCATGACTCGTTGGACCAGTGTACCTCGTCCACTGGCCGATCCACCTGAATCCGAACGGGAATAACTACAAGTTCCCTACGCGCCCCGACGGCTCGCGCGACGTCCTACTCGACTGGCGCATCCGCGACACCTGGTCGCAGATGGAGGCCGTCCTCAAGAAAGGTACATTTTTTCATCCCACCCTGCCATCGGTAAGGTGATGTCCGTATTCCACAGGTAAAGTGCGCGCGATCGGCGTGTCGAACTTCTCCCAGCGCGTCCTCGAGCGTGACCTGCTGCCGTACGCGCAGGTCGTGCCCGCGGTCGACCAGGTCGAGCTGCACCTGTACAACCCGCAGCTCGCGCTCGTCGCGTTCCTCAAGTCCAAAGGCATCGTCCCTCAGGCGTATTCCCCGCTTGGTTCGACGAACTCCCCGCTTCTAACGGATGAGACCGCCACGGCGATCGCCGCTGCGCACGGACTCATGCCTGCGGACGTCCTCCTTGGCTGGCTTGGTGAGTCGTGTATGCACTTCTGCATGGGAAATTGGTGCTGATGTGCGGGAAGTGGCGCGAGGCATTGTGGCGCTGCCGAAGTCTGTGACCCCCTCGCGGATCGCGGCGAATTACAAGGGCGCGCTCGCTGCTGCTGCCGCGCTGACGGAGGAGGAGTTGGAGAGGCTGGACGGGGTCGCTGCTGGGGGGAAGCAGAAGCGGTGCGTTCCTTGTATTGATGTTGTATACGATGGCCTGCTGATGGCTGATCCTCAACATGTAGGTTGATCACACCTCCGTGGGGTGAGTACATATGCTGGTTGTGGCTTTCCCCGTAACAGTGCTGACCGGTATGCACTCATTTGCAGGTGTCGATCTTGGGTTCGATAACTGGCCCTGAAATGCGGAAATTGTGCAGGAGTAACGAAAGGGATTAAATGTACTAACTGTTTCCTCAATGTTGGGAGGTTGTCAAATTTCAACCCAAATATCTGTCTGTTGGGATTGGCCGATGTTTCTCCGCCTCGACTTCCGCTACAGGTGGGCTATGAGAGAGCCTGGCGCCAGTTTTACCCTGTTTCGTGCTGCCCAACTCCTGTGGCAACACGACGGCTGCATCACGCTAATTTGCACCAGTGCAATCGGCGTGATCCCCGGCGCGAAAGGCGTGCAGCACAGACTTATCTGCGCCTGCTGCAAGTAGCAACGCGTCATATTGAAGCTTTGCGTAGAACTCAGGTCCACGGCATTGTCGAATGCTGTCGGCGGTTCTGTTTAATAGGCGTCGGCGTAGATGTGGTGGTGGACTCTGATTCTGCTGTTGTCGAACGAAGTACCTGGAAACATGGGATGAGGGAGAGGCGGATGTCGCCATGGTTGATCGTGTACCGCCAATTGGTTGCCCAGTAGGTGATACGTGGACTCACTTTGACGTCCATCCTAATCATGGTATCTATACAGGGGAGCGACTGGCTTCAGGCTGTCAAGTGAGCCCAATCGCGGTCGCGCGAAGAATTCAATGGCACAACTAGTGTCTGAAAGGCGCCAGGTATGTTCCCCTTCTGGATGCACGGCTCGTCTACGGGCTACGACATTGGAGATCATATGGATTTCTTTCACTGTATGATTTACAGCATATAGTGAGCGTCTCAGGGCGTGGATTGGTCACTACATGTGTTACTGTATTCGACGTGATGTATCAAAGCATCGGTCCGACAAACTGACCAAATCAGCGGCTCGTACTAGCAATCCTTCAAATATCTGAGCTCTGGCTTCAATTCACTGGCAGCTGCGTCATCTTACAATACCCTTCACCGCTATCTTCATGTCCTCCTCCCACTCGGGCAGAGGCCCTGATGGTAGGCTGTGCATGAGCTGCTCCACTTCCACCACGGAAGCTTTGAGTTGTACGGGATCGCGGTTGGCATGGAATTCAGATTTCGGACCGAGCAGCTTTTGCAACCTCACTACATCTTTCAGGAGACGTCTGGAGATGAGCGATGGATGGACATCAGTAGGATGAATAAAGCGCGAGGACATGAAATGGACACGTACGCCCAAAAACTGAAGGTTGCTTGTGCATTCTCCAACTCTACATGCTTTACCACCATGAACCGCTTCCTAGCATAATTCTTTTCATTAAGAATGTGATTGCGCATATACTCCAAGCAGATGAGCAGATGCGGGAGGGGTCCCAGGTAGAGGAAGCGATAGCGCCTATGTGGCCATTGCATGGTCTGTGATGCCTCTTGGAACGCAGTAAAAGTGCAATGCCTCATCCCGGTGGTCTTCGTGTTCATGCGGAGTCGTCGAGTCAGATACTGACGATAAGCTATTTGTATATTTGCTGCAGCCACTGCTTCAGTCCGGCCTGCTGGAGCAGAGTTTGTTTGATCCACAGCGTCCTCGACAACGTCGTGGTTACTTTCTTCATCCGGAGCGGCTGCATTCGTTGCCTCGTCTACAGATACGGACGAAAATTCGTTCGTTTGGTCTCCCTCAACAGCAGCGGAACTCCGAATGCGTGAATATGAAGGGGAGGGCTTCGCCCCTCAACGTGGGCTTTGAAAGCAGCAATCCGCTATTCAAGAGGTTCGGGATGTCATCAAGGCGCTTGTCTTGTGTATGTAGAGGCATGTATTGCTGAATGCGGGCAAGCAAGTCTTTGACCTCATTCACGTCTCGTTGCAGTGTTCTGTCTCGCGTGAGGCATATGGATGCAAGAACCTCAGGATCGATGTAGAAGGCCGCATTAGTGCAGCGTTTGTGGTCGGTGAGGAACTGAGGGAAAGTAGCATGGATTGGATAGATTTTGCATTGGGGATTATCGATGTTGCATAAGAGGATGGCACCGAGACCACGGACTATCGATCGAACGTCGGTGACTTTGACGTCGATGAGTGAAGCCAAGGCGTCAAGGGAGAGATGCGCTTGGATCGCGACACAGCCCAAGACTTTCTTTATCCTATCTCGAAGGGCCTTATCGGAGTCAATATTGGGAAAGGCACTCTCCAACGCCGTGACATAGAGGTGATCGAGCGGGTCAAGTGCATGCGTCCCATCATGCGGATGGTCCACGAGCAATACCGCCAAGTTGTCCAGCACACGGTCCTTATCGCTGCGTAGGAAGTCAGCCGCAAGCTTCGCATACATGAAGAGGCCTTGCGCCCTTTTCGTGAGCTCCAAAATGGGATTTTGGTACAACTCCGACAGCTCTACGTCAGCTAGAATTCGCCCGATGCGCTTCTCCACATAGAACTGTATGTCTTTGTCAATAGTAACGAGAGGAGTTTCGTGGAGTCTGAACGACTCTGTGATGCCGGTAAAATCCACCGATTCCTCCCCTAGTTCGGAATGTAGTTCAGGACGAGCAGTGGTGATCAAAATGCGAAGAGGGAATCGATCTCGAATATCGAGTACGCATTTCAGGAGAAGATACAGCATCCGTGACAGAGCAGGATCGGTACATTCGTCGACCCCGTCGATGATGACTACACAGGGCTTTGGACTCGGGGGTGCCTTGAGCAGGGGGCCTTTGATAAGCTCGCTCAGTGCGAACTCCATCTCCTGGTTCGTCGCGAGCTTCGAGTGATTTTCGGCGGCCTCGACGATGTAAGAGAAAAGTGTGGGCTGGAGACGTGCCAGCTGATACGCGATTGTGGAGAATACATGCCGAGTGGAATTTAGGTCCGAAGAACTACGACAAAAGAAAAACGAAGCGCCGAGAATGCCCACTTTCTCCAGGCGTCGTGCCGTTTCAAATGCGATAGTGGATTTTCCTGTGCCTGCCGCCCCAGTTAGGATGCACACCGGTCTCCCTTGCAGCTCCGCACCACTAGCCCAATCGTAGAGCTGCTGAAGTAGATTGGTCCTAGTACCCATAAGGTGTGCACCTTTGGAGGCATTTAATGCCGAGCGATAGCTTCCGTCTACGGGCTGCAAGGTTGCCAATATCCTCTCATCATCTGGGCGCTACTATCAGTCACAGCTAATGATATCTGGGTTATACACACACACGTTCCACTTTCATTGCCTTTGCGATATTGTCCAGCAACACCTCGATAGGTATCTGACGTTGCACATTGGATGCATCGAGATTGCCATCAGCTTCAACTTGCGACAATTCGGATGGCCCTGGAGGAGAGGAACGCATTTGTTGTGAATGCTGTCATGAGAAGCTTAGTGTCTCAGAGCTCCGTTAGGCGGATTTGAGTACTCACTCGAAGATAGATTTACAGCAATTTGTAACTGGATTGTGGGTTGAAGCAGAAAGCCCCGGAGACGTGATGCTGGGGAAAAAGGGTAAAGGCAGTCTGGAATGCGGAGGCTCGCACAACGTAATATTCAGCGCTTCTAGTTCTCGACTCTCCACGTCCTGCATATCTCTCAGTATCACATAATGAATTAATGAAAGGTGGTAGCCAATAATTAGACAATTAGTTTTAAGACCGAGCCCTCATCGCAAAATGAAGAACACGTAGTTAACAGGCGCCAAAGCGTAACGCGAATAGGCACGTATATTAGCGCGTGCTGTTTCTCCTTATTGAAGCGGCCATCTCATCGTACGAAACGACCGCCTTGCCCAAGCCGTCTGTCTCTGGAAACCTACCTAGCTTCTACGGACTCCGAAGATAATTCTGGTTAAGTCGAACTCATGTTAATGTCGAAATCGCGGACGTGATAATAGGGAAAGAAGAACCGCGAGCATTTCCCGAATACGAGCCCGATAGCCGTCAAGGGACTTCAACTGATTTCAGATAAGTAGCAGACAGGAAACATGATCATGTCGAGGAATAAATAATCTCTTTCTGGCTATATAATGCTCAGTTAGCACGTGAGGCACATGGAATATACACCATACATAACATACTCTTGTGTCAGCGGACGTCGCTGTCGCAGGTAATACTCAAACACCTTTTTCCAAGCTTCGTCTGAAATTCCGGGTCGTCCGGTCCACTGTATGGTCAAACACACCCAACAAATCCATGTATCCATCAATATCATACTCGCGGTAGTCGTCTTTGATGCTGCCGCCCACAAAATTCATATGTAGGCATCTGATGAAGCGCTTGCGGAGCACGATGTCGCTCGGACGGACGGAAGGGTCCATAGATGAAACATCGAGGTGGGAGAGAGGAGAGATGTTGGGGCAGTCATCCAATAGGACGAAAAAGAAGATCCTGTAGTTGTCCTGCACACAATGTCAATACCTAAGGCGCAAGCGAAGTGCGCAATGCACTCACGTCAACGTCAATTCCAATCATGTTCCGCGTGAAGAGTTCAGCGACGTCATGGCGCAGTACCAAAGCATTAGACGGGGACAAGTACGGTGTGAGATCTTCGTATATCAATGACTCGTGGAGTTTGAAACTGATAGGCTATAGCATATATTGAGATGGCAACGCTTTGCAACAAGCAGAAGGTGATACCTTCGTGGTCACAGGAGTGGGAGGGCAAATCCACGACACTACAACTTCGGAATCTGCCAACGACGTTCCAGTGATGACGCATGTGTCGTGATCTCTTGATCGCACCTCGGCGATTATGGACGGTGCCATCTCATACTTGGTAATTACAGATGGTGTCGTCGCATGCTGAAGAGCGGACATTCATTCAGCAAACAGCCCCACCGGTACGGAACTAGGCGGATATTATTACCTGCCGTTTCAGGTACTCCTGAGCCATTTCGTCTTCCTCCACGAAAGACGTAGTGACCTCAACGAATCCAATTGTTCTGTCATCTGAGCACGATGTTTGTGAGCTTCCGGGATCATATAATATACGTAACACAGCCATCATAATTACTGACCCGGAACATATATTCCAAAGTCTCCTGGAATAAGAGAGTCAATTGTGGGAGGAAGGCATCCCCACGGCTTTGTATCTGTACTCAAAAATGAGTGTCGCAGAAGGCACTACCTTCACCGGTCGCAACTCGAATGGAAGGTCCGTTTCGATTGCCCTAGTTCTGTGGCGAGCTAATTTGATCCAGCGGTAGCAAGTGGCGTTCGATACTGGTTGGCGGTCGTCTAAATGCAACCCTGGAAGGCGCATAGGTGAGCAGGGAAGTGCTGGTACAGTAGAGATATGTACCTCCTATCAAGTTGAAATCGAACCACAAAAAGAAGTTCCGTCCAAGTCTGATTGACTTATCGGACAAATTGTGGATAGGTTCATAGTCTCCAACATGGCGCATGACGCGAGGTTAACGTTGGGAAGAATGCACAAGTTAGTTCAGCCACGACAGAGAGTTCAGTTGACAGTGTCGGTTTAGATAGACCTCCTAAACTTAATGTTACAAGCACGTTTTCGTACATAACAAAATTCCCTAAATTTCCAGTCAGAATAACAAAATATCATAAATAAACGACAACGTACAGTACAAATTTATTGGAAGGCGGCCTCAATGACAGCCTTCTGCTGTGTCGTGTACAGCCTGGAAATCCCTGGAGCAGAAACAGCATCTTCCTTCCGCCCTTGATAAGAAACTCTTCGATCCTGGCCCAAGTTCTCGAGTACAGTGTTGATTCTGCCCTCAACGTGCGCACACGCGCCTTGATTCCGAGGCTCCTCTTGTAACCATATGATTTCTCCAGCATTCCCATACTGCGTTAGTACCCTCAAGAGACCTTCGAAGGGGAACGGGCACAGCTCCTCGATCCGTGGTCGTAGCAAGACAGCGCTTCATTCAAAATCTATCTCAGCATAGCGCACGTAATAAGATACGAATTCGCACCAGTTGCAGTATAAAATAGTATTGAGGTGATGGTCCTAGAATAATAGCACTTCAGCTTTCAATTACGATAGGAAAAGATATGAGCACTTGCTTTGGATCCGGAACGATGGATGCTATGTCAGACATAGCGGACTACCAGCATTGCCCAGCACTGTTGTGGATAGGTAATCAAGGAGTGCGCTATTTATCTTCGACCACGATATATGATCATTCTAATTGTTGCTCCAATTTCGGGGTACTCAATAAGAACCACTAAGCAACCTTTCCGCATGGATATCATGATACTGTCATTCGCAGGCGGTGTGACAGGAGCACCGCCCACGTATCAGGCTAGGCTCTCGGACTCACAAGTCATAAAGAGTCTGAGAGATATAGTTTCATGATACGCAAGAAGAAACCGGATCGACAAATTGCACGATGAACCTAGTAACTTGGTGTCGAAACATATGCAAACGCCAGCACTTGACCGGCGATTTGACTTGCGGAGAGCAACGCGAAGCACAGTGATATTTAAACAGCCTTAGAATCAGGAATCAGAACCGTTAAACATCATGCACAACACCCAAGAACCGCCCTGCTTGCGGAGCAGCGCGCAGATATCATGCTTGAAGAGAATCAAGGGTGTAATATTCCCACAAGCTGCGACGAACGGTCGCTAGGATGGCATTCATCTACGAAGTGCCACAGAATGTGAGAAATACAGATGGTACAAGACGTGATACAGATACTAGTACAGAATGACTGACTACAATCCGTGAATAGTCGGTGGGTTGTCTTGTGCACGGAGCGGCGTGACCGAATGCGACGAGGGACTAAGGGAAAATGGTGTTAAGTCAGACCTAACGAGACTTCGGGGTGACTATGGGCTCACCAGTATATGAATATACTGATACCAATGATCTTTGCTCCTCTAATTCGGCGTATCACGGCCGGTACAAAGAACCCGTGCTAAATTCACGGAAATATTGCCATGTATCTAATTTTCTATCAACCCTACCTACTTTCTCATCGACCGACATTGGTCGCAACCCCTACCGCTCACCTAGACTCGGAGTGCGGTTGTATATACTGTCTTAGCGCACATTGCCCGCACTATCCGTTGCCATCAGTCAACGTCGTGCAAACATTGGGAGCTCACGTACCCATATGCGCAGGCAAGCTCCCCGGTCCCTACCCCTTCTCACAGCCGCTCCCCCTCCACAACCCCGATGGGAGACGACTTCCTCTCCGTAGTACTCACCGACACGTCGTCGTGGTTCACAACGGTAGCCTCTGTGAGCGTGCTGGAGGTGCTCTCATCCGAAATGCACCGCTCATGGACTACTGCGCCCCTTCGCGTTCGCTTAGGGAGCGCGGTGAACTTGTCCTTGGGGGACATGATGTACTGCGCTCGGTCAGCTGACCGAGCGTCGTACTTAGCCATGCGAGCCATCTTCATCTAAAGAGCCGGAATAAATGAGTGAATATCACAAGCAGAGAATGCAGAAACATACTTGGTAAAGGTAATCTTCGTCTTCAAAAGCAGAATCGGTGTATTTCTCGGCGGGGAAAAAGGTCGCCGAACGTGCTTTGGCAGCCTCCATAGCAGCGACGGCGTGTGAGACCTCCTCGATAGTGGCATGTAGCTTCTGGATTTCCTCGAACCGCTCGACCTCACGCATGAGGAGGAGCTCGCGCTCCTGGCGTAGAACCTCGACCTCCTTCTGCAAGGCACAGACGGCAGCCGTGCAGACGACCTTGTCGAATTCGGAGACCCGACAGCGCGGGCACCGGGTGGCGGAGGCAGCCGTCGGCGAGCGGGAAGGAGGAGTAGGGAGGGGAGGACGAGGGAGGAAGTATGCCGAGCGCTTGGCCCGGCCATGCACATCCGTCGAGATAGCGGGCAGCTTGCGCGAAGAGCGCCAAGGAGATGGCGGCTTGGTGAGGTAGACGAGGAGGAAGTGGGAGAGGGGAGTGAGGAGGGAGGTGTGGCGCGAATGCCCGGGATAATGACTGATATACCGAACCTGGCTTTCACGCCTAGAAGCGTGAACAGACTTGGGAACTTTCTGGTTCTCGCCGACTTGACGGTGTCGGGGGAAACGTCCATGGCGGACGTGGCGCAGTGCTTGTTGCGAATGGCCATGATAGTCGGTTTGATAAATGATAGCTTGGAATAAAAGGGAGGTGAGCGTGAGCTCTGGGTGTGAGACGTAAAAGTAAAAGGGACGGGGGATGTAAGACGGTGGCTCGTAGAAAGACGGAAAATATCGAGCGACGGGTATGATGAGGAATTTAATACCGATCTAGTCGGCTGGAGCAAGTTTATCCATTGGTATTAGGATACTCACATGGAAATCCTACAAGCGGTTACAATTGAAACGCACAATAGGACGGAGCTAGTATTGTCGAAGTTCGGGCAGAGACAGCACAGAGGAAGGAATCAAAGACAAGGAAAGATGTAAGGAAGGAGGCCGGGAGCTGAACCGTTTTATATCACTTGCCAGATCCGGTTAGCGACAAAGGCGCCACATAGTGCGACAAAGCAACTTACTAATATGGAAAGCCAGATCTCCGCGAATGTTCAACCTGGCCCACAAAGGTGGACCGCGTGTATGACCTTTGTGGCTCCGGCGCTTCTCGACACGACGGAAGGAGAGCCGCCCGCTCCAAAAACCAATAACCGTCAGAACCAAGTGCAGTTACTGTCCTTCCGTCACCTCTCTGGCCCATATCCAACTCTAGAACGCCTTCTGATCGCGAATGAGGACCACATCCCGTATCGCGCAGTTTTTGATCAAGCTACGCTCACGGCCGTCACGCATGGTGGTGTTTATAGGCCAATTCCGAAACGTCACCGACGCAGAACGAGCGAAACATCTCCACTGGGGGGTAGGCGTCCTCGTCAACGAGGCGACAAACGAAGTGATGTGGTGGCCAGCGGATGTGTGTAAGAACGAACCGCTACAGTGCGCCACTGGCTCAAGCTTCATGGGGGGTGTCCAGGTAGCCTCGATCAAGTCTTGCGACCTGGACAGACTCTTGGCCGTTATGGAGAACGCTACGATATCAATACACCCGGATTGGCAATGCACAACTATCGCATTGGAGCACATGCGCCAGCTGCGGACTCTCGACTTCGTCCAATTCCGGGATGATCTTGCAGCCCCAAGACTTCTCTTCGAAAGCGCCGTTGCGGCTGATCTGGAAGCGGCTCGCATAATGACGCAGAAAGATCGCGAGCAGAATGGACAACGCCTCTTTATCACCCGCTACAAATGTGTCGTTTCGGCGCATGATCCCACCGCAGACTTGCGGCGTTGCAACTCTCCAGACCGCGAGCCCTGTGAAAACAGTAATGAAGGTGAGAAATAAAACTCCGGAAACGACAATGCACTGAAGTGCCGCGCTCAAACCCACTCAGTACTCGATGGTTGCGCCGCAGTGCCAGTTCAAGAAACGACGGTGACATGAATTCTGTCACATGGTCACGGTGGAGTCACGATGAAGAAAGT
This sequence comes from Grifola frondosa, assembly GCA_001683735.1. NCBI lineage: Eukaryota > Fungi > Basidiomycota > Agaricomycetes > Polyporales > Grifolaceae > Grifola > Grifola frondosa. Next base: position 141,142 of record LUGG01000043.1, on the reverse strand, counting down.
AAATTGTCCGACGACAGTGTCGATGGATAGATACAAGAGTACCAGTTATTCCAAAGTTCCGAATACAGAAATGAATATGGGTATACATGAGGCGAATATATACATCCTAAATTAGCCCATATGACCGCAACGAAATCAGCGGCGTCCGGTACGGAAGAAACATGCGCGCGTCCCAGCCACGATCTAGAGACCGCCAGTTATGGGTTGGATTTCCAACAGATACACGGAGTCACTGAGCCCTTCTCGGCCGCCTCCGATGTCATGTACTTTGATTGCACAAGATCTGCGCGCAAGTGGCCCATCGTGACGTCTTTATTTCGCAGGTCTTCCCGGATGACCCCCTCCTTGAGCAGGTTGATGAGGTCACACACGTAGCTCCCGTGGATAGTACCGTCATTCAGGAGCTCAGGCTCAATACGATATTGGGCGAGTATGCTCCGCACGCGCTCGAGGTCACCGGCCTTGACAGTGCCGACTTGGACGCCGCCGACACAAGTGATAGTTGAGGGGACGCCGATTGACTCTAGTGTGATAGTCGACTCCCACTCGGACACTGAACCACGATGGAAGGCAGCTTGACAGCACATTCCGCGCCCAGTGTCCTCGTCGGTGATGATCATGAGTGACCAGTGTGTGTCCGGGATCTGGATCACGACTATCGGATAGATAGGTTGGTCACTCGGCGCTAGAGAGCACGACATCGAAATAAACTGCCACGCAGGAGGCGGTGAGACATTTGCCAGAATAATAGAAGGGAAAATTATCTTGCCTGTGCGGTATGGATCTGATACCAAAACGACGTGTTGGCATGCAGCATAACCTACTAAACGGCCTTATAAGCAGCCATAGCGAATGTTGTGCCTTGTGTTGATGTTATCATTGACCGATGCATGCGTGAGCTTGTGCGCTTTGATAGGTCCAGGCCCTCTCAGCCCCGCCGAACAATAAAACCTAAGCACAGAAAGCGAAATAGGTAACCCACCAATATTAATTCAAGTTTCCGGATACGTCTCAGCAGTGCCCTCGATCAGGGCCGTCGCGGATACCTATCACGAGGTGAGTAACGGGGTTCTTGCATTCCAGTCAAGCGATGTTCTTTCTAAATCGGAGCGAAAACAAAGGTATCGATGTAACGATCGCACACCATTGTATACCGTGATAAATCCAATCACACCCAATCCATTCAGTGTTTAAAAATATCCCTTAGTATCGGCCGAGCTTGAGCCCCGGCACGGGCCAATACAAGCTGTCCGGTGCCTGTGTCCAGTGTATCATCGTGTAAATGTAGCCTGCGATGCCCATCCAGTACATAGTCCTGATTACTGCACGAATGGAAAGTCAGAGGGATGTATATGTGGCGGGATGCCGTTCACTTACTATAGTGCCACTGCGGGTACCGCAGCACGTCTTCACGGAACCGCGGGAGACCCATGATGTTGCAGAAGACATGCGATGTGAGGGATGGCAGTATCGAACCAGAGCGCAGGAAGAGGAATGCACAGTGGAATCCGAAAAGACTCGTGTAGGTAAGCTGGAAGACTGTCCGACGGTTATACCGCTGCGTGAGAGAGAACAGAACACCACATACGAGTGCCAATCAGAGCATGTTGCAAGGCGGACATGTTCCGCCCGTAGCGGTTGTAGGTTTCCCATGCATGATGGATATGGGCTAGCCGCAGAGTAAATCAAGACGTTGAACCTGAACAAGGGCATATGCTACACACCAGCGCCGAAAGTAAACGGAGTAAGGAAAATCATCTTCGCGTGCGACACGCCTGCCATGTGGTATACAGAGAGTATGCATGCTCTAAATACAATCTCTTCGGTGATAGGGCCCTATATCACACAGACTAGCGGTCAGCACACTATGAATTAAACACGCTGATAATCTGATGCATATGCGAGCGGGATGGAAGGCATGGGAAGAAGGAACAATGCAGCATGCCGTTTATACCATATCAAGCAATCAACGGACGATTTCCAACAGTAATCAAAGCGTTCTCCCCGGCGACAAAACCACAGAGCCACAGAGATACACCGAATGAGAGAGAAATTAAATGCAAACTCACCATTATATAATTCCTCAAACCCATCCACGTCATCACGATCGGGGCAGCACTGCCCCGCCAGCTCCAGCGCTGCTGGAACGGCAGTGAACTGGCAAGATAACAGCCAAACAACGGACCTAGGTAGAGAATGGGTGCAACAAGACAGGGCCAGACGATGGAGAATCGCTGCTGGTCGTTAAACTCGAGAGTGAAACCCAGTCGTGCGAGCGTAGACTCCAGAACCACGACGAATGGCTTTTCTAGAGATGAGACCGATGTCACGAGCCCATTTGAATCTATACGAACCAGGTACCCCGGCACCAAACTGCGCATCAATACGAGCACGGTTAGGCAGCTGACCACCGTGCTGAGGCTCGCAGCCACCAGCCTCGCACGGATCACGTCGGGATCGTCCCTCCACCGCTCGTCGCGCTTCTTTTCTCGCGACTCTCCATCGCGCAGGTCAACTTTGACCTCCTTCTTGAAGGAGAGACGCGCATTTCTCGATATGTACAACGACCCCACGTAAGAGAGCGTGAAGAACGCCGCAAACGCGTGAGCGGTGTTGAGCGAGATAGTCGGACCGGGAAACACTACTGGCATGGATTTGAATGTTTGCTGAGCGACTAGATGTTGGAATTAGGAAGGACGTGTGCTAGAATGTTGCAGCATAGTAAGGGTATAAATACAGAGCAGAAATGTGGCCGAGTTCGAAACACCTTGCAGGCGCGTGGCGCAACAACATGGGCGCTAGTGGCTAGCCACAAATTTCTCCAGCTAAGTACAACTTGTCTCAGCCCCCACCCAGCCTAGCACAGACCAAGGGACCACTAAACATGTGCACTCGTCATGTAGTTTCTTGGTCTCAACACTTCATCCTGCTTGATCAGACATGATCAGAACGGAGACAATTCTGCCTAAAGCCAGCGAGCGGTTTTGCAACTCCGGATATTCGCTTGTGAGCTCCGCGCGCCGTCGTTTGTGGCTTGAAGATCTAACGATCAATGAAACCGTAGTCATTGATTTCCAGGAGATGATGTTCGACCGTGCTCTCCATTCTCAGTATCATCCGAAGTTCGCGAAGTTTTGTCTCTCCCAATGGCTCCATGACTCAAAAAGTTCTTGCCTTCGATGATCAATTACAATCTTCGTGGCACAAGAAATCGTCTCAGTCTTCGCGGACGCTGGTGAGCTGTGACAGCAAGATTGGCACTGGTGAGCCAAACTCCCGCTCTTTTGCGTCACAAGCCACAATAACGCTGAGTCTTTCATCAACTTCTTTCGTGGCTGCCTCGCCCCTTCGCTTGAACGTGCTTGGCACTAAGCATCGATAATACGTCTTGTCGGCCGTACTGCTGTTTGGGCCCCGACTCCCATCGACGTGGTGCTCGCGGATCCAAGCGCCGACTTTGCGAATTGTGCTTGCTTTATTGTCTGGCCACCCATCAGATATTGCAAGCGTCAAAGCCTGAAGGTAATATAAATATCTCCCCTTCATCCGAAGGACAGCACATCACCAATAAATTGTGGCGTTCGTGAGTTCGCACCATCGAATTATCCAGAGAACTCTTCATATCTGACTCTTCACATTTCCGAACATATTCCAGATATACGATAGCTTTGACGGACCACAATGAGCTACCCAATCATTGTTCTAGAAAGGCAGTCATCGGTTCCGAACTCCAAGAGCTCTCATGATTTCTCTCGGCATGGACAGATGAATGAATGGGCGCTCATGATAGTCCTCGACAGCAGGCAGCTTAGAGGGCATATTATGCAAGTGACGCGCACAGTAAACCAAAGATGGCACCTAGACAACAGCCGCAATGTCGTACTCTCTTGCGACAAGTATTGTGGAGCTGTCCAGGTCGGCTCAGTCACGCCTTACGAGCTCAAAGATCTCTGGGCAAGGCTGAGGTGCATCTTGCCTTTGCCATGCACTCTGGAGTGGAACTCTAGAGACCACGTAATCATGCTCATAGAGAAGCTGAGGGGTGCGAGCCTCATCCGCGAAGATCTTCCCGCATCACCTCAGTCACTCATGGAATCTTTGTTGTCAGAACTAGAGGATGCGAGGAAAGAAACGGAGGAGAGAATGCGTAGGGGTCTAGTAGGCGTTGATCGTCTCAGTGTGAGATGGCACGGTGGTCAGTCGTGGTGTTGCTTCATGTAAATTGTGTTTTGTTCGTGTATATGTCACACGCTTTTGACGTGTGATAGCATCATTGTCACACCTGAGTCACATTGAACATCAGGATCGCAGCAGACTTTAGTGACACTCTCAGACGACAGCTACGATGTGCGTTTATCTCCTATCACCATGATCATCGGTGCAAGCGATGGCTCTGGTATGCTGCATTCACCATCTATTGCAACCCATGGCTAACACGCTTGCTGGCAGACCCGTTCAGCGATGACCATCCTCCTTCCCCGACAGAAACTCTGCCAGAGTGCGGCTCATCATCATTTGTATGACCTACGTCTGACGAAGTATACACAGTTATGCGACAGAAGTCGGTGTCCTTCCTCCTCGGTATGTACGCAATATTCCTACAAGTTGAATTCACCTCAGTGGTGCCTGTCTTCAGTTACGCCCATCTCGAGCGTCCAGATACTCCGCGCATATACACTTTCACCTCGTGGGATCACAATTCCATGTACCTACTTCCACCACGAGATGTCGATCGCGACCGTGTGCCGATCTACTACATCTCCGTTGCGCTCAACCTGAATCCTTTCGTGCCGCTCTCGTATGTCACGACTATTCGCCGGGGCATTGATGAAGATGGAGAATTTGTGGGAGAGTTCGAGTGAGTGCATTTTCTATATATGCGTATCGCGGTTGAGTTCGCTGATAATAGTGATATCTCTCGTGCTTCGCCCGAGTGAAGGCTTGCACTATTGCATGCTCGCGCGATCGTCAAGATAGGAAACCAGTCGATGCGTTTAGCAAATGTGCTACAGAAGGATGGGCATTCGACAGTGAGCACCAAGCAGTTCCGTACAACTTCCCGTTGACAAGTGTTTGCAGCGAAAGTTCCGATGGCTACATGGGTCGATCGATTTGCGTTGGGACTGCCGAACGACCCTAGACGATGGTTCTCCTATGTGTATCGTGAGTGGCCGACTTACTAATCCTCGCACTACTCATATGTCTACCTTTGATCAGTGCTCCGACTCGTCCTCTAGACAACTCGCGTCCTTCGTCCCACCTCCGATAGATGCCTCTCCGCCTCTTCCAGCTGCAACTCTTACTGTATTCCCGGATGGACATCAACACTTCGATCATATCTTGCTCTCGGCACTGGTGGTGGAGCGGAAGATGACACTTGCATTTTGATCACGTTTCTTCCATAGGACCTGCCTCTGATTTTGTAGATAACGGGTTCGCAGGTCAACTCTTGTGCCGGGAGCTTTGCCTGGATCACCCGGGCTTTCATCCTGTGCAGGGGTCAATATCAGTGGTGGTGAACGGTCGGAGGAAAAGTCAAGAACAAATCTCCACTAGTAGCTATTGGTCCATTCCGACTTATCGCGTGACGGTCACACCCCGTGCAACGTGACACACGTGAGGGTCGCGACCGTCGCGTCCCAACTCGTCTCACTCTCCTCGGTTAGATATTCCCTTGCGAGGATGACCTGATGATGAGTTTGGAATGATCATTGCGGAGAAGGTTGACACACGGTTAGTACGTGTTTGTTAAGTTGAGGATGGGCAACTGACACACCACGCGGCCAAGCAAAAGTGGCTCAGAATTCGTGGCTGGAACCTGAGCATTTCTCAATTCCCCGCAGCATTGGCTAGTGTATATGACTAGCCCAAGTTTGGAATCTGGTTGCCGGTGCCTTTCACCATACGTGTGTTTCTCTAGTTCAGCTGTGCTAAAGAGTAGGATCGCCCCCACGTCGACCCCGTAGCATGTCATGCATCGAGGTATGTCTACACACCTTCATCTTGAGATTCCATTGATTTGTCTGGGTTAGCTCGCGGGGAGTACTTATAGAGCGGCTCTGTAATCAGCCTCCATCGGTGCGGGTATTGCGCCGCGGTCTCAGGCTTCTCGAAATGGCGATATCGGCCTCGACCTACGGTTGTGCGGTCATGCTGACACTCATACTCCCGCACTGTTATCCTGAAGGCATTACACTCCTCCACGTGTCCGGTATTGAGTGGCTGCATGTGCGCCGAGGTCATCGGTGCTGTGATATGTGATTGTGATGAATGCTCTGTGTGGTCTTAAAGGCACATTTCCGATAATCTTTGCGATGCTGCTCGGGCTGTTCGCGACGCTAACAAGGTCTCGCTTCCAACTGCCAGGGTCGTGTGATTGCGGTTGTATGTCTGAAGTTTCTCATGCGAATGATGGTAGTACATCGTTTCTTCGATTTGCAGGCCCTGAACCCTGTTATTTCTGTCTAGGATGTCATCATCGATTCTATTACGCTTGCGTAGTGTCTATACCTTGATTGCTTGCCGGACCCTGCTGGGCGGCGGTCCGGTTTTCAAGGGATGAAAGAAGGCAAGCGTCTTGTGTTTAGACTTACGTGCGCTTTGTGAGGACTGATAAGACATCATGTAGTTGCCGTCTGTGCGTACAATACAAGGACGGTATCAAGAACAGTATGTCGGTGTGTTTCCTATCTTCCGAGTCTCTGCACATGATATTCTCGAGCTCGCTTGTTTGAGGAAGCACAATGCTTGTGCTGCCTTCGCGTAAGTAGGGCGTAGGTCTCGGAGTCCGCTCCCTGTCTCTCCAGCATCGAAGCGCACGATCTGCGATGCTTATTCTGGACGTTGAGACAGTCGCGCCATACATCATCGCGCGGTGTGGTTAATTTGAGAGGCATCGTGGCCACAGATACAACCACGACTGTTCCAACAGGTGGTTATCTCCGGAGCGCTCACTGATAGTTGCGTCAGTCGCTCCTGGGAAAATTGCCTCGTGTCCCCGATATCGTGCTTCCGCCCTGCCTTGCTGCGTACTCTCTCGTAATGCCTGCGAATCTGAGCGGATGATGACTGTCATATCTGAATTGCTGTGTAGATTGCTGGCAGCGACCCGTCCAATGTTGGGACGCACGAGCGTAGACAGCGCGGCCTGCATTCCGGCGCTGGCGCGCCGGGGACCTTCTCTTGCTCATTGTCCGGTCTCAGGTACGCTCCCCTAGTTCATCAGCATCAGTTTTGTTGCTTCTATTTCTTAAGTTGCGGGCCTTGTTTGAGCTATGATATCATCTCTTTCATGCGCTCGCATCCTTGTGCCGCGTTGCCTACCTTCGAGTTGCAGCAATGACAGCCTAGCCCCTACGCTGCAGCTTGGACCTCGTGAAACTGCATTGGGCTGAAGTGTTGTTTTTATGATTTGGGTCGTGCTGACGAATTGTGCGCAACAAGCATGGCCAGGCTGTTTCCTGGTGAAGACGAAGACCACGTAGGATCCTTGATGTGCGCCGCCTTCTATGCTATCCAGGGATTACAGCTACAATGTCGTCCCCCGACAATGCCACAGATCATTTTGGAGAACACACCGGCGGCATTATATACAGTATGGTCTTAGTCATTTTTAATGGAAGAGCCCAAATCTGAATCTCGTTTATGTGATGGTCGATTCCAGGGTTGCAATCTGCATGGCCTGGGCCTGCGATTCATGTGGCAACTAAAAGAAGTCCGCTTCGGATGCAGGAATCAACTTCCGGTGTTTTCGTGTCGCTCGGTTGGCGGTCAGCGACACATTCCCGAGGAGGTCTCTCCTGCATGCATTGCGGATCCACCCATGCCCTTTTGCAAGTCCTCGCATGTCTCACTAAGTGCGCAGCTTATCTGTCCTCAAGGACGTAGCACACTCTGCGCATCATGCACGGTTTCCTGTTGCAAAGAGATATATTCTTTTGGCGCCCATGCGCATTGTGTCGGCAGAGCCTGAAAAAGGTGCAGCGCGCTTGTCGCGCCTGCCCTAAAAGGGCCACCACGCCCCTTCCACGCGGTGGCCGGGGCGTTCGGAGACTGATTGTTCGACAGCCGGATTGCCAGCCTGTGGACTTTTACACCGCCAATCAGTATTCGTCTTACCTCAGATCGCAGAAGAAATATTTGCTGGGATTTTATTGTCGGCTCCCATTGGCCCACTTGATTTATTGTCACAAGGAAACCGCCATGCCTCGCGGTATTGGCGGATTTTGCGGACATCTAGAATCCTTGTGAGAAGGCGACTACACATCTCTGATTCGTGTTTGACACCGAACAATGATCTCGGACACGACTTGGATATTTTGGGGACCCTTTCTGATCATCGCTCTGGGATGGACCGACCCAGAGTTTGGCCCAAGGCGCGGTGCCACGCTTCTCCAAATCTTATATAAAAGACCTTGACTTCGTAACTGTCCCGTCAGCTGCAATCGCTGTCCTGTGCGCTCGTCTGGTCTGGAAGTCTGCGACTCTCTGCCTACCATCTGCAACTAGTTATTCGCGCTGAGTTACCTCTCCTACTCTTTTCAAGGTCTACTAAGTTTGCCCAATCCCGATCATGCCTTCATACTTCCGCAATCTCTTCGGAGGCCAGAGCTCGCAGTCCTCCTCAAAGACTCACAGTCGATCCAGTTCGCAACCTCCCGTTGGGAACATATACGCGGTTCCTGGGAACGCCAGTGCGGCTGCTGCCGGCCCCAATGCGAAGGTGCAACGAAGCTACAGCTACTCAGCTTCGCGTTCCACAGCACCGTCGCCACTTCGATTCACAACAGGCACCGATACCCGAACTACGTATGGTTACGGCAGCCGCACCGATTATGCGCAGCAGACTGCTGAGTCTCGTCCGCGTGTACCCCGCAGTGCAAGCCACCCGGCTAGGGAACCCGGTACGTCCTCACCTCCGCCTGGCGTTCACACGCCTTCTGTACAACCGATTACTGATTTGCGTAATATGTGATACAGTCCCAATATACACGCCGTCAATGACATACAGGACACCTCCGAGCTCGCGATCCAACTCGAGCTCGTCGCTGTATCCAGGAATGGGCGTCCCGAGGTCGTCAAGCTCCGACATGGGCCACCGCGCCTATGCCCGCACTCCCATCAGACAGAACCAATCTTGGCAATCTCACGGCAGTGTGGGCAGCGCGTCTTCATGTAAATAAATTTGCTCCAGTTCTGGTTCCAGCCCAGCTCACCCTTATTCTGTAGATGGCGGCTCAGTGCGTGCGCGAACGCCCTCACACTCCTCGCTCAACTATGCGCCGGCGCGTGCCACAGCCCTCTACATGCACCCTCTACTCGCCTCACCCGCCTCCACCGCGCACCGATCACCTACGACGTATCATTCACACCCTCGGCGCGCACGGTGCTCGACCGCGCGACGCACTCCGCCATCCCCGCCCACACGCTCTCGCAACCCGCGACCGAGCCTCCGACGCCGGCCGGCTCCCGGCTGGTCCTGCGCTGCGAGAAGTTCCCCTGGCCGGTGATCGTGAGCGGCTCCCTCTCAAATTCCCACTCGAGTCCGACGCGGCCGCGCTTCACGATCGGCTCCGCGTCGAGCCACGGGCACTCCGCCGCCGGCGGAGTGATCACGAACCTGGACGTGCTGTACGCCGTGCACACGACGCTGCTCACGCCGATCACGCCGGAGGAGTGGGAGGCGCTCGGGCACGGGAGCAAGGCGCAGCAGAAGGTGACGCGTGCGTACGAGCGGCGCTGCACGCGCATGGGTGGCGGCGGAGGGCGGCGTGCGGCGCATCGACTGGCTCGGGGAGAAGACGCGCCTCGTCGGCGTGGAGGTCGACAAGAGCGGGGCGCACGCGGGCGCGAAGAAACTCGTGTTCGCGAAGGCGTGAGCGCACGCGCTGGGCTCATTCTTGTTGTATTCGGGTTACGTGGTTTCTGGCTTGACATCCATTCATCCATGCATGGTGCGCTGGTTTGATACCGGCGACGTTTGCACCGCTCGCTTTGCTTTCTTTCTTGCTCTCGCCCACGACACAGCGCTCTCTTGTTCGCTCTTGCTATGATCTTCATGATCTTATGATGACGACCCGTAGTGTACAATATCCTCTTATGGACCCTGAATGCGCGGCGCGGACGTTATACTAGTACTCGACCATACTCCGCTCACCTGTACGCGCATGTGTTTATAGCGTATCACGCATACGTTCTATGTATCATAGCTTACCACATCCGAGAAGAGTGCCCAGTCCGTAATTTACCCCAGTTGCCGTAAATTTGTGTTTCGCATCAGCCAAACCAGCTACGCCAGCGCAGCAAATCTGATCACAGTCAATGTCTGAGACATGTGTATACGGAATACGAACACAGATCAAGGGTGCTACATGGAATCTGACGAAGAAGGATACACGGAACCGACACGCATACATTGCACCCACGGGACCCTGCACGAGATATTCGCCAGCAAAAAACGCGCGGGACGCGGCTCGCAAGCGAGCAGATCCCAGGATCTTCGGTTTCGCGGCTCAAGAGCAGCTGACGCCGAGTTCGGGGAAGTCGTATGTGCCGGGAATCGCGACGACGCAGCCCGCCCTGTCCTGGTGCGAGTTGCAGTTCATCTGGTCATTCGCCGTTGCGCAGCACCGCAGGCAAAAACGCCCCGCGGAGGGCTCCACCCTGTCGAAGGACACGGAAAGCGAGCGTGAGAGAAAAATAGTGATCTGAGCAGAGGGGCGCACTGTTCGATGAAGCTCGCGGCGTACCCGCCGAACGTGCATTGCGCGCCGTTCGGGTAGCGGACGTCAAATTGGCCGCCGTCGTCCGAGGGACTGAGGGTGGACTTGCTCGTGTCGATGCAGCCTGTCACCTGCAAGAGAAGTTCAGCGCGTGATTGGAAGACGGCATTCAGGCCTGGATCTGCGCGAGTGCGAAGCGTCCGGTAGCTGCGAAGGCAAGACAATGCATGTAGAAGCAATATGGAGAGTGTGGGGTACTCGGAGCTACGTAATCGGTACCGATTGGTCTTTCTGCATGCCCCTTTTCACGCCGCACGAAAATGTTCTATGAGAAGCAAGAACCGGCATAGCTCCCGCTTAGAGTCGCGCAGAAGCCACCAATCAGGTTCCCCGAAGAACTGTAATCAAACGCACAGCTCCCAGGATGAAGAGCAGCCAACAGAGCCCCTAGTCGTAACCAGAAGAGAAGCATGGAGACGAAGACAAGGAGCACCGCAAGATCACGCAAATTATACGCATCGCTAGGCTGACTTGTTGCACGAGTCCACGTCGCAGCAAACTTGAAGTAGACAGTTTGCGCTCAAGCTTGAGCAGGGCGGCCAGCCAAGTCCAGCAGGGACTCGAGCCGCAGACAATCACAAGGCTATATGCGTGAGTTAACAGACTCTTGAGTTCGCATAATTCGGTGTAATATGACGCGCGAGGAATGGCAAGCAGAGCAGCAAATGAAGAGGCAATTCAAACAGATGAGTCAACACTTTCTTAAATCGTTGCAGACAGCCCGTTGGTACCTGAAGACGGAAGCGCAAGGAGCCACCGAGCCAGTGCAATAGACGTACTTGTACCCAGGAGCCGTCGTCAGCATGTGCAACCGCGGCCGCACGAATGAAGCCATCTTGCATTCTTTGTGGGCAGGAGGAGCTCGCTGGAGTGCAAAATGCGACACCGTCGTTCTCCGCGTCGGAGATGAGTTCTGCACGCGTCAATCGCGTCAGAACGCGTCTCAAAGACTTAGAGTGCCACCTACCTCCAGGCCTATTAGGCAAAAGCAGCGTAAAGTCATGCTCATCGGTTATATGCACGGTGGTTGAGGGCGAGGAGTCCCCTGTCGGCGCGGGTGTCGGGCTGAGGTTGTCTGGCGTCGTCTCGCTGGGAGCCTGTCGTTTAAAGCCAGAGTGCTTGTCGCAGGCATGGTGTGGTTTGAGTGGTGTATGCAGGTCTTGAAGGGGCATTTGTTGGCTAGTAGCCGGGGTGTTGCGGCGAAAGGTAGAGATGTTGTGTCCCAGTGAGTCCGGATGTTCAAAGAGTACAGCATTTTGGCCGAGACCAGCGGCATAGAGAAGGGTGATACAGAGAGCGACAGTGTGCATTATGAGGGAATAGATTATAGATGTGAGCGTTCTAGTTCGAGAATGTTGAACTTCAAGCTTAAGAATCAACGTTTACGGCCATCCTTATCACGTGGCTCATGATAAACAAGAGTTTTTAATGAATTAAATATTTCGATCCCGTTTAGCTCAGTTGGTAGAGCGCGTCACTAGTAATGACGAGGTCAGTCGTTCAAGTCGGCTAATGGGAACTGAACAACCAAGGATTGTCGTTATTTTTCGAATACTGATTTAATTTCATTTTGCTAGAGGGCGTCGAAATTTCTTCGTTCAAAAGCACGCGCCGTTAGAAAGATTAGATGCAGACTTGCTTGATCACCGAATACTCGCTCCGTCTACAGCGACGTTGACATACATATATAACATAGAGAGATGGGCCAGGAGAACCGACCATAAACAAGAATGATACAAATACATCTATGGGAACTGTTTTTGTGGATGGATATTTTAATATCGATGAACTGAAGGGATAAGCTACGAGTCCGAGGTGCTACAGGATTGACGAATGCTACATTTTGTTGACTTGCGAGGTTGCGGGTGACCATACCGGTGGTCTTAGTATCAGCGCACAGCGCTGCTGACTTTAGTCCGAGGTTGAGAGGAGGTGTGTCTTAACGATTCTGAAAGCCGATGTTGTCGAGAATCACGGCCTCATCTCAAGATGGAGTTGGCAACGCGTGATGTTCCGGGAATCGACACCCGTCACTCCAGGCCAGCGAACATCACTGTCCTGTCTAAAAGGGACACCCTGCTTGTGTTGCGCGTAAAGTGAAAGCGGGGTTGCAACCGCGCAAATTCTTGGGAGGACAGCGGGGCCGCCATCGCAGTGACGAGGTGGTTGATGACGTCGCCCACTGTAACATACGAGCCGTTGGACGCGTAGACGGGGAGTTCGAAGAGGTCGTGGACGGTGACGAGGAGGCCGGCAGTTGGCACGGCCGTCGCATATGCACGCAGGTCGTTCGCATTCACACGCAAGTTCGCGATGTCAATCGCGCCGCGGCCGAGTTCGAATCGCACGGGGGACGCACGCGCGCTCCGGACGGCGAGCAGGGGGTGGAACGCCTGCGCTGTCCGGGCTCCCCTAGGCGCACTTGACCCTTTTTCGGGACTGGCTGGCGGAGTCATCAAGCCATCTATAGCGGTGGACGTGACATTCAAGCAACTGAGTCGTCACACACAAGAACGAACAATAACATACAAGCGATGGCATGGCCGTGGCCGAAACTGCCTTGCGGTAGGCCGACGGGAGACATCAACGGCGCGCCGGGCGTCCCTACCGCAAAGTGCGGAGCCATAGGCGAAACCGGCGTGGGCGGTGCGAGAGGCAGGCCGCGCGAGTGCGTTTGAGGCGTGCTGGGGCTGCACCATATGGCGACGGTGCTCCGCGTTGAGATGTGGGGGTGAGCGGGTATTGCGAGTGCATATTGGGTGGGCACTTGAGGGAGCGGAGAGATTATACGGGGGGTGCGGGCGGGACGACGGGGGATGGGCGGACGAGGCGGGTGGAGTCCCAAATTCGTCGGGCTCCGCCCTTTATACGAACGGCCATGTTTGGCGAGGCAAGGTTCACAGACGGCGGGACACAAAGCTCGGTCGGCAGGCAGCGTCGAGGCATGAGTCACCCGCCGTTCCCGCCGTGTTGGCCCGTGATGGAAGCCCATCACGCGCCGGCTGCGCATGCGCTTATTCCCTTATAAGGCAAGATGGCGCTACCATATATGGCAATGGCCGCCCTGCGCCCTACGGCCCGCCGCCTTCGCAAACTCCGCGTGATGAGCGTGGCAGCGGAATTGCATTATTCGAACATTCTTTAGACAGCTATGCGTAATAGAAACACGATTACGCCGCCGTATCAATCGATGGATGGCGCTCTCGACGCCGCCGCGTCGGCATCATGGGCAGGGTCCCACCGGCACCTCCCAATCTGCATTCCAGACCGGCGAGGATTCTGCACTAGTATGCGGGGATCCGGACCTTTCTTGACGTCGCGCATTGTCCGGCAATGAAGGCGCCTTGTTCGTTCATTGTCTGGAGTGCCTTGGATGTCGAGTGGCTTCGTAAGTCCGTAACTTCTAGTACTCAACAATGAGGTTCTTTCCGCGCCACACCGTACTAACATTACAGCAACATATTGATATCCTGATGAGTACTTGCAAAGACGGTATCGTTGGTGCACATTCTTAAGAATGGTTGTTTGCACTGGAGTGATGACACGCTGTTTGATAAACTGAGCGCAATTGTGCTGTCTCATGCTCGCCGGCCCCGACTGTACCATTTCTTCAATCACGAGTGCAGGAAGCTCAATGTACCCACACTATGACTGGTCTCAAGTGGCAAAGTCTCTCCTGGTTCTGTGGATGAGCGAGGCCGTGCGTAAGATTGACGAGCCAATACCGCAGTAGTAACTTCGTCCACGTTATTAGTAGGAGCAGCTCTATTTCACCACTGGCACCACGATGAACGCGAAGCAGGATCCTAGTGGCATCGCTAGACTACCGCGAACGGTATTGCATGAGGGGATCTACTGACATCGGCGATGCTTCGATCATGATCGGGTGCAGAATCTCAGAAATGAAGTGGCTAAGATTCCCGCATAACTCAATGACCTTTTAAGAAGCACATCTCTATCAACCTGCCCTGCGCGAAACATCCCCCGAACATGTCGCCTGTCAAAAATTTTAGTTGAATAAGTGGTGCCGAAATAGCATACAGCACCTGATCACCGCGTCTTCGTCCACCTCTTCTCCAACCACCGCGCACACAAGTACACGGCCACACTCCCAACGAATCCAACCAGCATCCCCACGTCGCCAGTCCCCTTCCGCGCCACTGGCCCCGTCCACCACGCCTGCTGCATGCACACGACGATGAGGCCGATGGAGATGGCGAGCGTGACCGCGGCCGCGTAGCCTCTGGGGAGGTTCGGGTGTTGCGGTTTGTCCCACGCTTCCAGCACGTCGTACGAGGACCAGGGGCCCCGGCGGAACACGAAGTGCTCCGTGAGGACGATCGCGCAGAAGGGCGCGAGCCAGTACCCGATCAGACCTGCATTTTACCGCGGTAAGTCACGGCGCTGGCGAGCGAGAATCAGACTTACTCTGGATGTCTACGAACGTCGTGTAGAAACGTGTGGAGCCCACGATCGCTACGGGTATAAGACTATTCAAGGCATGGCGTCAGCCTCCTTTCTGCACGCGGTACGCGATGAGATTCATACATCGCTGTGGAGATTGTGGCGATGACAAATCGCGGTATTTTTGCGAAAATGGGGGCGATTGTCATGAAGCTGGTGCACACCGTGTACATAGTTGGGGCACACGCACTCGGCGCGGTCAGTGCGGTCAGCACGAGCATGAACTTGCCAAAGCGGCCCGTGGGGGCAAGTATAGCAGCGATCAGCCCGCCGACGTCGTTACCATCACCAAGGCCAGCTTTCCATGCTGGGACAGATACGGAAGCAGCGGTGAAAGCCGCGCCGAGCATATGCGCGGGCATCTGTGGGTGCGAAAATGTGGTGAGACTTCGTATGCACGACCCATCAGATTGAACATACGCTGGCGAGGAGGAAACCGAGATAGGCGTAGATGAAGATCCTCCAACTAGCAAGGTCGACATCAGGATCAGTACCAGGCAATGGGCGCTATTCGACTTACGAAGATGCTTTGGCATTGTGATATACTCCATAGTCCGGAGTAACGGTTGACCAGCTCACATTGGTGGCAGTGAGCGTGGCACCGAATGTTAGGATCGTGGCAGTGTCGAGGGGCAGTGGGCTGGAGAGAGGCGCATTCACCAAGTTCTTCCCACCGACACCGAGCATGACGATGAAAGCGATCACGTTTGGTATCCAAATAACGGTCTCATACCTGTATGTGGGCTCGTCAAATTTCCTAAAGTAGCATGCGGTAGAGCCCACCAATGTAGTATCTGGCATCCGCAGAAAGTGACCTTTCAAATAAAAAATTATTTGTGGAAGCGCTCACACCGAGGTCGAAGAAGTGCTTACTGCCAGAGAAATTATTCCAATTATGACGATCCCAAGAGAGGCGTTCAAATGTGTGGATACACCGGCAAGCGTCTGCCCACCGATTATGGCATTCAATATCAAATAACCTTGCATTGACAAGACATTGAGCACGCTCGGAATAATAGCCCCATAATAGCTGTCGAGCAGTCGTCACTTTGTGTTATGCGTAGGCGCGACAGCACTTACCCCCATGAAAATCGGCTTTGAACCATTGCCCGAGTTCCAAGTTTGGGGCCAAACACTGCGCTGGTGAACGTAAATATCCAGATCTAAACCTTCTCAGGGGTAGGCACTCACAAGAACGCAGGGAATGCGCATGTACTGGGCTATGTTAGCGAATTGACACCATGCTTCTAAATGACAGTGCATACACTATGTCCACTACCAATATTATGAGCAGCGAATCTTTGATACCGAGTCCATAGAATGCTGGTCCGACTGTCCCAGCGCTCAAACTGCAGCGCAAAGATGAGAGAATGCAGGAGTGAAGCGAAGTGTGATGGACATACATCAGAATGTTTGCGTTGGCGGAGAACCATACCATAAACATCTGATACAATCGTGGATCGGTTCGTTCTTCCAGTGGAATGGGAACAATGCTACGCGAAGCATAATATTTGGCATTTTGGCTGAAGCGTCATTCGCGTGTGGCAGACTCACCCGTTTACTTCAAGGCCCCATTGCGAAAGCTGCGCAGTGACACGGCGGAAGAGGCGCTCTACCGTGAATTTAGGACCGACCGCCTCCGAGACGAGCACATCCGGAACTTTCTCCTCGAATTGTAGCGACGTGGACGGGGAGTATTTTTCTGTGTCCTGCATGGCCATAGCTCATGATAGGGAAGGAGAGACGATGTTCGCTGCAAAGCATTTGGGTAGATAAGGATTCACGGGTTCCTGTGCGTCAGTTTGTTTCCGTGGGGGTCGGTGACGACGGCCCCGAGAACGCTGCTATTGAGAAGCGTGATAATACAGTGAACCCCAGGCGCAATATGGGAAACATTGGACACGGTCTGTCATGAGATACGGATAAGGCAAAACGCGGGAGATAACGAGGAGTTAAGCGCGTCTCACCCCAACTGTTGCTTCTAAGCCAAGCATAAAACAAGCGCGATCAAGACAGCTGAGAGGTAGCTTACAGAGCACGTGAGAGACTTGAGCTGTTCACAAAAGAATGCTCTGGAGTCCAATCCGTCAGTCATTAAGAATCAAGCATTGTTCGCTGCATAGAATAGTGGACTAGCCATATATTATTGAACGAGGAATCATCTTGGTGACATAGAAGGTATCCGTATAGTCCGATAGCTGTATAGGAAACGGTGTCGATCATGATCAATCAATTGAATAACTGTTTTAGCGTTGCAGCTGATGGAGTTAATCGCTTCCGTTCGATAACGAGTGCTGATACTAGTATATGATCAAATAGTTCCTGGCCTTCTGGGTATAGCTTCAAGGATGCCGGCGGAGATGCGAAGCCGTCAGCACGAGGGACTAAGGGCGGAGGTGTGTAAGCTGCCAGGATAGGTCCAGAAGGATTTCCAGATTGTGTCCGTAAGTAGCACTGATAAGGCCAATTTAGTCTCGAATTTGCAGACTCATGCAAAACACGAATCACTGACATATTTCACAGGACTATCGTAGCGCCAGCAAAGGTGCTGCCTGATGTCGCTATGCCACCGCCAGTGCCAGGCACGCTGAACTAAAGTGAGGAAGGTCCGAGCACAATGAGAGACTTGACTCACGTCCGATTTACTTCCCGCTCTGAAGAGAACGATATCTAATACTCTTTCTCGATCGCCCATCTTCACCGTGGGCTTCTTCTCCGATATTCCCATTCTGAGCAACGCTTGGTAAGCACCCATAAGTCAGAAAAATCTCATTATACATACTCAAAAGAGCCAATGAGATCTCCATCCTCATTGGAACCCCTTCGAATGACGGTGATGTAGGAAGATGGTATAAAGCAATTTGTGTGGACAGAGATATGGTAGTATGGAGATGTCTCATGTTGACCGGAGAGGATCATCGAGTTGAAGGATTGTTGGACGAAGGAATAGACCACGGGTCCCATCATTGGTGGCAGCAGATAGCTACACGTCGAAAATCAGAACGCACAGAGGAGTGGACGAACAATGACATACACTGCCGACTCCTCGTGACGAGAACTCGAATCAGAGGACACAAGGTCATTGACCATGCTCAACCTGCTGGATGCATCTTGGTGACTTTCCAATCTCGCAGAAGATGCAGATGATTCTACAACGTCATCATAGCTGAGGCACATGTTAGTAACGTTTGCTGACAATCGATGAAGGACCAGCTGACCTTGGAGGGTCGGCAGGAGGTACCATGGTGAGAGAATTAGTGCTGCTCGATGTCGAAAGGAATGCTGCAGAAGCATTCCATTCGGATTCGGTGATTATCATGCTATGTCATTCAAGAGACAGAATCCATCAGACTCCAGAGCTGTTGAGCAAATATTTTAATTACCGTTCAAAGGACCGTCACTCCTACTATTGCGCCAGTGAAGCCGGTGAAACTTGAAGCAGCCGCAGGTGAACATACATCATTCGCGAAATGTCGAAGGCCGCCACAGTTACTAACTGCACAGCCATATCTATCGTAAGTACTAAGTGGCTTATCGTTATTGTATTTAACCGATTAAAATGAGCACGTGACAATTGCGGAAAAGTTAAGTAGCTGTCAAGTAGTAAGTACTACCTCCTTCTCGGTCACATCTCAAGGACCATCCCGCCTGCTTAGCCCTGTGTCCTGCAGTAATCCTAAAAGTTTTTCCTGTGCACTCGAATGCCAGGGAAATTCGGATGTTGCGAAAAATTACTCCGCCAGCTGGTTCGAGACTTCTTCACTCGTCTGCATCAACCTCCTTCTTGCAGCAGGTACAGCTGCCTCCCCAAAAGCCTGCACGCTCTCGTACACCAGTCAGGTCTAAGGCAGAACCTAAGAAGGAAACGAAAGTCAAGGAGGAAACACCGGCCGAGCAAAGTACGTGATTGAGTCGTGTGCAGTACGAGCGTGCTGCATCTCACGAATCTTCCAGTCAAACGGAACGAGCTCGGCGTCCAGCTGCTCTCTAGAGGGTTGCACAAGCAGATATTTCGCAATGTCACCTTCCCCGAGCCCGACAAAACCTTCGTGCGCATCGCGCAGCAACATCTGCAGATGCACGGCCTTGATCCCAGTCAGGGGTCGGTTCTCCCGGATACATCATTCACCCTCCCACCATTACAGGGCCGCACTCTCGACGAGCACTTTCACTACATCGGAACAGCTGCTGCTCAGCCATGGCTATCGCTCGCAAAAGATCTATCCGCGGCGCAACTGCTGCCCAAACCAGACGATTGGCACATCCAGGCTGGCTGGACAAAGTATCTCTATATGCCGGACGGCTCCATCTACAGCACTCATGTCGAATACCCAGAGCATGATGGAAAGCCAGAGGAGATGCTGACGTTCGATGTCGAGACTATGCCGGCATACAGTCCGTATGCGGTGATGGCATGCGCAGTGTCGAAGAACGGGTGGTACTCCTGGATCTCCCCATGGTTACTTGGGGAATCTTCTGACCCGCAGCATTTGATTCCTTTCGGTAACCCATCTGTCGCGAGGGTTGTAGTGGGACACAACGTGTCGTATGACCGCATCAGGGTCCTGGAGGAGTACAACATCGAGGGAACGAGGACGCGCTTCCTAGACACAATGTCGCTACACGTGGCGGTGAAGGGGATTTCATCTCACCAGCGCCCTGCGTGGATGAAGTACCGCAAATCCAAAGAAACCGAACAGGCCCAGAAGGAGGAGGCGGTGGACGCGATCTACGAGTTGATACGCCAGGTCGAGGAGAAGCAGGCAATCGAGAGGGACCCTGTGATAAAGTTCGAGCTGGATCGCGCGCTGCGCCAGCTGGAGGACGGATTGAACACTTTGCAGGCAGATGAGGAGATCGTGGAGGACGAGGAGCAAGAGGTCGCGTCAAAACGCTGGGAAGAGCTCACATCTGGGAACTCTTTAGCAGACGTTGCAAAGCTCCATTGCGATATCGTAATGGACAAAGAGGCACGCAGCGATTTCATGAAGTGCACGCCTGCAGAGATTTTAGAAGGTATTCAGGACTACCTGACTTACTGCGCTACCGACGTTTCCGTCACGCACGCTGTCTTTGCTAAGACGCTCCCCGCTTTCCTCACTGCATGTCCCAGCCCTGTTTCATTTGCCGGGATGTTGACGATGGGGTCAAGTCTGTTGACGGTTAACGAAACGTGGGAAGCGTACATCGCAAATGCGGAGAAGATATATAAGGAATTAGAAGACAAAGTCAAGACTCGGCTCATCGACATGGCTCATGAGGCGAAAGATCTCATGGAGGGCGAGAGATGGAGGGATAACGTCTGGCTCAGCCAACTGGATTGGACTCCCAAGAAAGTAGGTGCATCAAGAGGCGTGTACGCACCTACGGAGGTAATTATGGTGTCATCCATATAAATTGAATTCTTGTTAACATCGTCTCATAGGATCTGACTGTTCAACCTGAGCCGGAGCCCGAGTTCGCATCTTCTAATACAGTGTCGTCTCCAGATACAGTCCTTGCGCCCGTACAGGTTCCGGCGTGGTACAAAGAATTCCTCTGTTCGGAACCCTTCAATTCTTTCATGATCAATCGCATACTACCCGTGCTCCTCAATCTCTCCTTCGACTCCCATCCGCTCCAGTACACCACATCAGAGAAATGGCATTACATCCTGGATGGTCAGGTCACGCGACTGCCCACCGCTAAAACGAAGACCGTATGTGTGCTTGGTCCGAAGCATGGTCGGCCCGGTCTTCAATCTGGCCGCTTGACTGCCAGCGACCCCGAGCTCGCGATGGCCATTGTGTCCGGCGACACTTCACAGGAGGTTGTTGATCGAGTTTCCTCATTAGCAGAACAGCTGTCGCAATTAGCACCATCAGAGGCTGAGAGCAATCCGTGGCTGAAACAACTGGATTGGAATCCGAAAACTATAGTTAGCGGTGCAGCTGCCTCGGTCACGCAGAAGGCTGCAAAACCCAATAAATCCAAAAAGCCAGTGAAGCCCGCAGCACCAGCAGTTTTCTGGCCCAAATGGTACTGGGATTTGGCGAGGCCGAAGAAGGACGCTCCTCCTGGTACTCTCGAACTCACCGTTCGCAATCGCTTTGCACCTCTACTCCTACGTTTATCTTGGCGAGGCTGGCCGCTGTTCCACTCCCGCCAACATGGATGGACATTCCGTGTGTCAAAGGACGCTAAGTTCGAAACTCGCGCACCGGCTCTTACTTTCACCGACGCTGCAGATGACGCATTAAAGGAGGCAAGTACGAATGGCAGGTTTACCTTCTACAAGCTTCCGCACAAGGATGGCGAGAAGGCGAATGTCGGCAACCCCTTGGCGAAGACGTTCATGAAGTACGCACAGGACGGCACACTCACTAGTCCCGGCGACGAAGCAAAGGACGCGCTCGACATGAATGCGCAGTGCAGCTACTGGATCAGTGCGCGAGACCGCGTGATGAACCAGACGGTGGTCTGGCAGGGTTCAAAGGTCGATATTGGCATCCCGCCACCAGAGGACAAGTCCAAGAAGTGGGGCATCATACTCCCTCAGGTCATCACCATGGGCACCGTGACGCGGCGTGCGATCGAGAGAACCTGGCTCACCGCGAGTAATGCGAAGGAGAACCGTGTGGGGTCAGAGCTGAAGGCCATGGTGCGTGCGCCGGAGGGCTACGCAATCGTGGGTGCAGATGTTGATTCGGAGGAGCTGTGGATCTCTAGCGTGATGGGCGATGCGCAGTTTGGCCTGCACGGTGCGACTGCGATCGGCTGGATGACGCTAGAGGGCACGAAGGCCGCTGGGACAGATCTACATTCGAAGACGGCCAGCATCTTGCGTATTTCGCGCAACCAAGCGAAGGTGTTCAATTATTCGCGGATCTACGGTGCTGGCATGCGTCACGCGGTCCTGCTACTGCTGCAGTCGAATGCGGGCATGCTGCCGGAGCAGGCACAGAAGCTCGCTGAGAACTTGTACGCGTCCACGAAGGGAAAGAACACTCACCGTCCGGATCTTTTTGGCCACAAGTTCTGGTATGGAGGAACGGAGAGTTACGTGTTCAACAAGCTCGAGGAGATTGCGCTGTCGGACCGTCCGCAGACACCGGCTCTTGGATGCGGAGTGACGCACGCGTTGTCCAAGGAGTACTTGCCTGCCAAGTTCGGCTCAGACTACATGACCTCTCGCATCAACTGGGTGGTGCAATCTTCCGGGGTGGACTATCTGCATCTGCTCATTGTCGCGATGCAGCACCTATCTCCAAGTACAACATCCATGCTCGCTATCTGATTTCGGTGCACGACGAGCTGCGTTACTTGGTCAAAGAGGAGGACCAGTATAGGGCTGCGTTGGCGCTGCAGGTTGCCAACATGTGGACGCGCTGCCTGTTCGCATACAAGCTGGGCATGGACGACCTCCCCCAAGGCGTCGCATTCTTCTCCGCGGTTGACATCGACAAGGTTCTACGCAAAGAAGTGGACATGCCCTGCGTTACACCCTCCCAGCCCGTCTCCATACCACCTGGTGAGAGCTTGGACATCGCACAGGTGCTAGCAAAGACCAACGGCGGGTCCCTGTGGCCGAATGGCGAGCCCATGCTAGAGAAGGACGGCATCGACTGCGGAGGCAGTATGATTGGATACAGGCTTCCAAATTGTTTAAAACACCGGGCGGATAGTGCAGCATGGCTTCGGGCGCAGGCCACGTCAGATATCGCCGAGATCAAACAACTTGCGCGCTCGTGGCATGGAAAGAAGGCCTACGCCAAGGGACTAAAAGTAAGCGTAGTAATGGGTGAATCGGTTGAAGAAGGTGCGGGCTCTGGGCAACGGAGAGGGCGTTGACTGGTCGAAAACCATCGATCGGTTGTTGAGTTCCCTGGACATCCCAGGTTTGACATAGTTCGTGTCACCATATAACTTATTGTACTATTGTATGTCTGTATTGTTCTGCTTTACCTTCGTAGTTAGTTTCCAAGCACTGTAGTTTATAACATGCATCCCTTTCTTCCTCTTCAACTTTCGTGTTTTCCAGTGAATCTGTATACATCATTTCGTGCGGCCGTTATATCATATGGAAAAAGGCCACTGAGCGAAGATGAGCAAACAGTGGGATGTCTTGTTGTCGGCTTACGAGATAAGGGTCTGACACTATCGTTGTCAGAGAACTCGTTTGTTCAGATTGACGCAGAGAAATTGTGGGGCTCGCGCGTCACCCTCTGGATTTCGGAGGACGACCGTCTGTACGGTACAAAAAAGGAAGCCCTGGACCACAAAAAATGTGCAGTTGTCTGCTGAATATTCAGATCATGCCTGCCCATCACGTCCTGAGTGCCCGATGGACCAGCCACCGATGGGTGTCGCGAATCGTCGTTATATATGATGTATATTTGATGCGGTGTGATCCGGGTAGGATCACGTTCGTTGACTTTGCTCTCTTTGATTTGTATTCTCAAACTATACATTGTTTATTTCTGTATGGTCCGTCGCTTTCCGCCGTCTCCGTTCATCGCACCTATTGACAAAGGATCAAGGGCTGCAATGACATAGCGATGAGTGAGAAGGAAGTTGTGGCCTTTGTTCACCCATCACTAAGACTGACGCAGATCCTGATTGACCCTTTGAGTTTGATTTGAGAATTATTAAAATCACGATTTCAAATTGGCTGACAGCACACCTCGCGCACGGCACACGGTGTGGGCACCACACCACATGTTGTAGATTGGCTTAGAACCAACCTCCCCGCCAGAGTTGAATATCCGTTCTATATATGTCACTGGATGATGCAACTGAATAGTAAGCCGCGGTGCCAAGCAAATATATATTCTACTTGGCTGAGTGATTCCACATGGATTCCAGGCCATGATTTATGATCAGGTACGCATGTATGCCTCTATGAGCTACAGTTAGATTTTCTCCAACGTCTGATTGAACAAGCATATGCTCACTCCAGCTACGTCGCATACTACTTCGGACCGGAGGACATCTGACTTGTAGAATTAGCTACATTTGTGTGAGGGGGAGGGGTAGCAGAATCTTCGGGAACAAGAGAGGGTTAGTACGGGAAGAACCAATAGCTTCGAAACCGTAGTGTAGATAGCGTCAATTTCGAGCGAAATGAGCATTCATACCCTTCTAGCTGTGTATACCGCAGATTTTGCTCAGTTCTTCCGTACTGTTGGCGAGGCAGCTATCTCATGAGGACCGATGTCGGCCTCCAAGTGGAATTTCGGCCAATCCTCGCCTACGAAACGTGTATTGGGTGACTTTGGGTTATTCAACCCAAAACGCACAACTCATGTGGCCAACATAGAGCCCGCTGCTGCAGCCGCTCGGAGCGACGAACGTCCGCTCTCACCGCCGAAATTCCGAGGGAGATTGAGTGCTTGAGAAAAAGGACCCTAATGAAGTAGCATGCGCTTCGGATTACGTTCGGTTCTTACACCAGCAGAAGACTACATCTGGACTTCGCTGGGTAAAAACGTTCGCTGGCATGTGGCTGGGAGGCGGCAAGGCATATAAATTTCGAGCAGAATATGCTTTGCTGGTGCACTCGCATCTTCTCTTCCAATCGCAATGCAATTCAAAGCCTTCTTCGCCGCTGCCAGCATCGTCCTTGCCAGCACTCTTGGTGCCTGCGCGAAAGAAGCCGGTGTTAGTACATCGTTCCAGCCTCTGTTTCGTTTTACCATTGACCTCACCTTCACAGACTGAAACTATCACGGTCCGACGGCGACCGTCACGGAAGTTAACACCTACGTCGCCACACGCATCGAGGAAATTTGGATGACGACGCCGCCATATCTCGTTTCGAGCACATTTCCTATTACATGGACGGTGACAGAGACTGTCGTCGAATACGGTCCATCCGTTGTGTCCGATCGGCGCAGGGAGCATCCTCGCAATTTTGAGACCTCGTGGTGAGTTCAAGCGTGTTGTACTATGCGATGCTCCTCCGGAGATTCGAGCGCGGAACCATTACTGACGCCGATTTGCAACAGAGTTCAGCTTTCTTTCCGGGGCGCCACAATCAGTCGCCGATGGATATTACCGGAGGCTATGTTATGATCAGTTGGATACATGCAGAAAGTTGAAGCAAGGTTACATACGATGCATATGATATTTTTTGATATTTTTGATGATCAGAGCTGTTTTTAATGACATTGGATGAGCGGGAAGCTTCCATCGAAAGGAGCAATGTGTCAGTGCAACGGCGTCTGACAGGAATTGTATCTTTCCTTAGTCGAGCTTGAATCGCAAGAAGGGGCAGCGGCAATTGCAGAAGCAGGTATCGACAGGGAATTTGATCATCAAAGAGGCCAGAAGCACACTAAATTAACGCCTTACAGGGACCGATGAATGGGGTGAGGGCACACATGATGTGGCACGGAAGAGTGGCAAGGATGATGATGAAAATCGTTGCAGGGAGGGCAGAAAATTGCGTCGGGTGTGTGTTAAGAGACTAAACAGGTAGAATACATATAGATAACTCTGATTAGCTGAATCAACCCACGAAATTAAGCGCGGGGGTATGGAGTCTGCAAACATTCATGTCCGCATAGACGTGAAATGACGATGGCAGTGTCAGAGCACGAGTCCTAATGATTATAAGGCTGAATACATGGATCTCAAAAGCTCACAATGACATACCAAGTACATTATCATATTCCGATTTCATCCAGCCATTGCTCGATCTTTACGAACCCCTCTTGGCCATCGATGTCCTTGATGTCCCTACGACCATCTTGTCTACGTCAGGATCCTGCCAGAGCGGTTATTTGCTTTGAGGACCACCGCTTCGTCCTTAGTGCAAATGATGCCGCAGGGAAGCGTGGCTCGAAGTCAAATTCCCGCAGTGGCGTCGGTAGAAGCGAGGATACAGAGGAGTTAGAGGCAGGCGGAGATATAAGGAGCATAGCGGAGGCCGGATGAGAGGATATGTATGTTTGGGCAATCAGGGTGCCCGAGGAGCGGGCGATGATCACAGGTGCGAAAGGGATCGCACAAAGACGAATATGAGATGTGAGTTCTATAAAATGAGTTAGCAAATGCGCGCACTACTTGTTCTTCAATTGAGGTCCGCTCACTGCCGTCTTTCCAACGAACATTTCATACAGAATGATGCTCACCAAACTCGAAATGGTGCATCAAAGCCTCAGAGGTCGTTTTTTCACCCAGATGAGGCAGGTCAATCTCCATGCATGTATACCCACGTTCTGCGTACAGAGCAGCCATGGTACCCATCCTACCCTTTCATCAGATGAATTTGGCAAACAGCCGCGGTTACTCACCGCTCTGAGAACTTGGATCCCACCGCCCAGCGGATACAAACACAAGCGGAGTGGGCACTTCCCTCGGAGCAGAAGGAGATGGTGTCCTCAAGAGGAACGTGGTCGATGAAGAACTCGAATAGCAGGCGGTGTTCACGAACGATCCACCCAGAGTGAAGGCCATTGAAAATTGAGGACGAATCTGAGAGCTCGCAACCTTGTACAGGTTTGAGAAAATCATATTGAGGGGTTCGCGCAAGACAACGCTGCCTATCAGTATGATAAAGCGAACAACAAGTGAACAGCGCGGTTGTGGCTGGAAGTCATCGTGGGAAATTTAACTTCAATTAATTTTCGACTCGAACCGCGTGCAAATTTCACACAAAATTAGAACCTCCCAATATATAAATTGACTTCCAAATCATCAGCGACGATTTCGACTTTGTCCACTTCCACCTCCAAGTGCTGTTGTAGCACCTTTCCTCATTCTTCCTCATCCAACCCGGCCTCCGCCAAGATGCGTTCCACCTCCTCCAGGATCGGCTTGTAAGCAGCTGTTCCGATGTCAGCAGGATGCCGCGGTCTGAAGGAAGAAAGCGTACCATAACGCTCCTCAGCCATCGTGAAGCCGTCTCGACGAAGCATCTTGCCACGATTGTCGCTAGTGCCATGGGCCTTCTGCGCCCAGTATTCCCCTGTATGCAGTCTACATGAGTGAATAAGCTATATTCTTTTGAACGAGATGGCGCACGAGAGCGAGCGTAGAACATCGCAAGGGTTTCTCCGGGTAAGGGAGTGCTGATGACGTCTTCGGGAGATCTAGTAGTGCTTTGGCCACGCCCATGAAAGCAGTTGCTTTGGAGCGGAGCTCATCCTGGATGTGTTCATATCAAAGGCTAGTACAGCACACTATTTTAAACCGTCACTTACTTGATCAACTTCACCTGGAACCTCTTCTTCATCTGCCTCTTTTTTGTCATTCAAATTCTTAGTAGGTGTCCCAGGGATGTCTGTGGGCGTCCTCAATGAGTCGTTGTCGTCACTGTCCTCTTCGTCTTCATCTTCCTCCTCGTCATCCCCATCGCTGCTACTTTCATCGCCTTCAGCTGAAATTGCTACTTCGCTACTCTTTAAGCAGGTGTATCGGTCTAGCTTGTCCAGTTGTAGCGAATAGAAATCATCTAAGGTATACTCGCGTGAGCCGCGCTCGAAAATTCCACCGTAGCTAACAAAAGAAATATCAGTTTTGAGTAGCTGTGTTCGAAGAAGTTGGCATACATATACAACGTATTTCGAAGGATCGCCAGCATTGCATTATATCGAGGCATAGGTATTGTCAAATTGGGGTCGTCCGGGTCAATCTCAGGATCTGGCGGTACTTCCGCCGTTTTCACAGGTGACGCTGGTGTTACCTTTGACTTTGTAGGACTGTAGAGAGTGTCCTGCTCCAGAGTTATAAATCTGATTTTACAGACTTCACAGAAGCAATTGAAGCATTTACCTCATCGCCATCTTTTCTTCGCCACTATCAGGATAATTGTCCTCGTCATCTTCTGAGTCTTCTCGAGGAGCAGGTGTCGCTGGGACAGCAAGTTTCTTCTTCTTTCCGGCCCCACCACCTTTCTTCTTTGGACGCTTGAGCATCATGGAGATCCATCTTCCATTACCGGTGATCTGATAGCCAAACCTACGGACAACAATTTTAGGACGGAATAATAAAGTATGTTCATGATAACGCACAAATCGTTATGGAACACACTGTCTAGAGTTTCCTCGTTCGTGTCCTCATCAGTAACGCCTCCAAAGAGAACACCCATGTTCTTGGCAGACCACAAAGCCATAGTGCACCCGACCGCAGGGAGGGAGCGAACGACGTGGATGACTTCTTCCGCCGCTCCCATTTAAGCACCAGCGGATCGGCAGACGACTTCCCCTCGTTTTCAGTGTTGAGTGTCATTCTGTGCCAACTAACAGGGTTAGTTGTGTCCTAAGCATAATACGGAGTTTGTGACAAGGACATGCCTCAAGAACCATGTGTCGTCCAACATGACTCCAACCGGACGACTCCCTTTGACGTACTCTTTACAATATCCGCCTGCACAAGATTCATGAGCAGGTAGAAATCGAAGATGAACTGAGGCTAACCATGCAAGAGTATTCCTTCTGGGGTGGGCAGAAAAGAGAAGCCGCTTCGCGGTCTGATTGATAGCGTCAATCGCATCTGAAAATATAGAACAATGTGGTCCCTTACGATGGCTTTCGATCGTTGTCTTTGAATTCTACCTGCTTCCACTTATACTCCTGCGTATCGAAGAGCCAAAGGTCGTTCAAGTAGTTTGCTAGTTAGGCGTAGATTCGAAGTCAGCTCATCCATACTAAAAAGGCGAGGCGTCACACACTCTTCAAACCCGGATCGTAGAATCCTCCGAATAGGACAATATAATGCTTCCACATCGCCATACTGTTGAAGACATCAACGCTCAACAAATCCACTCGGTGTGTATAACTTTGGCAATGAAAACTGACCGATGACCTGATCGAGCGGTAGGCCGCACTTTAGTCTCGATGCGTTCCCATGTATGCGTGGAGATGTCGAAGCACCAGAAGTCGCGATAATGATGGAACGAGTTCTGGTACAATGACGAGAATTCTCCACCTAGCATTATCATAATTCGCATCTTAGTCACCTCTCGTTGGCTAATTCTGCTAAGACTCACCAAATAGATACAGCTTGCCGCCACCCGCCGGAGATGCAACCACAGCATGCGCTGAACGTGGCCCGGGACAAGTAGGGGAGACGAATTTCCGCCATTCATCCTGTGAAGATCAGTGGTGAGCTAGTACTCATATGCCTTATTCAAGGAGACTACCTTCTCTGGTGAGTATCGAAACACATCGCCATAAAAGTACTATGCCCATCACCGAAAGTGAGGAACAGAGGCGTCAAGATAGTTCATCGTAGAATGCTTACCGCCTTGCCATCGTCACTGAAGAATTCTCCTCCAATACACCACAAATGATTCCCATTCGGACAGGGAGTCAGCGTAGCGTTCGCTCGCCGACTCGGTGGTCCCTCCATAGTTTCTGTTACTTTGTGTGAGTCCTCCCACTCTCTTTGAATCTACTGATGGAAGTGTATCAGCGCCCGGTCATACGACCGGCATTCGCGACGACAGAGAGAACTCACCTTGTCAAGGATGCTCTCAAGGTCTTGGTCGTCCCCTCCTCATCCTTTGATTTTGTAGACTTCTTCTTCTCCTTTCGTTCAACCTTTTGAGCTGCTTTGGCTTTCTTCACTGCCTTCGCCGCAGATTTGGAGACGACTTTGCCAGTTTTCTTTTTGGCCATCAGATCCGTAGGATGTCCAGAATCGTCCTAAATCGTAGATCTTCTGTTGGTATAGTATGCTCGTTGACTTGTTCAGCACTGTCCCTCCCGCAAGTACTGATGCCCACTCGGGTGTTTGGTAAGAGCGAATGCAGAGTTCCTGTCTTTCGAGTCGGAGTGATCGACTTGATCAAAAACAAAATCGACTGTGGCGGGCGCCAATGTTGCAAAGCGCCCTCGGAGGATCTCAGGTCGTGCACCACAATCAAAATATCCGCAACCGGTAGTAGCGCATCCAATATGTGTATAGGATGCTGACCATGATTAACAAAGCATCAAAATCGCGTACGCTATTCGAGACCAACGACAGACGCAGCATAATACTCTCAATCGGCAGCAAATATTGTCCAAGAAAGACGTCGAGCCACCACAGCTCCATGACCGACTTGCTCAGACGTTAACGGGAACACATCCGATGGAGACGAGTCCACCTGATAATTTCCCTATCAGTTTATGCGCGTACAAGAGGAAGTACAGTCTAGCATGATAGTCATGCGGCTCACCAATGGGCGACGAGTCACAGCACACTGGGTTCGCGGTGCTAAGATAGGTGAATGAGCGTTGCAGATCTACTCCCAGGGGATCAGAGGATGCTTACCACGCAGAGCCACTGCCAACGCCGATGACGGAGATCGGCGAGCAGGTGAGACCGACGAGTGCGTCGACATCAGAGATGACGACGCCGATCAGACCGAGGAGCTCGCTGGTGGCCGGTCGTTCGCAGTGGAGGTAGACTCGCAGCACTGGAGCTGGCCAGTGGTGCACTGTTGGCGGCGGACAGGGTGGCAGCCGCAAGAACGGCGAAGGCCGCAGTAGCGAAGATGGCGAGCTTGGAGAACATGGTGATAGTGGTATTGGTGAGGGTGGTATAGAAATGAGTGTGGTTTGCGAGGTGCAAGGCTGATTGCAGACGAGTACTGAGAGCAGACGTTCGCTTGAGGCTCTGAGGGGCCGTGACGTCTGCCTTTTACTCGGATTTGAGGAGGGTCCAGATGAGGTAGCGGAAACGGGGTAATATTGGCTAGGCCACTCAGCGGAGATAGATGATGCTCCGGAAACGATCCAGTTCTCCCGTCCAAGCATGGTGTCAGGATACACACAAATCCGCGGAGGAAGTCAGACAATGAACGGACTTAGAGCCACCGACAGCAGCAAGAAACCACCACCACAAAGAAGTCGGCATTGCAGACGAGGCTGCGACACATTCTCATTCCAGAATTTCACGAAAACAGCCGCATTGGGCCGCTTGTTGATATTCAGGCGACGGCGAAGCTAGTATTCGTAGAATACGCCCGTAAAAGCCACAAGTATCATGTCAGCTGATGAAATCGAAGAATTCATGAGCGGATGGGCCGGGCGGTTTGCAATTGAGTAGTGGGGGGATTTAGACATCTACCCAGAAGTATAGAGGCCGACGCGGCACAAGTACCTTCTAACTCCAGACGATGACGGAAATCGACGTGTAGAAGATTCCAGTTCGGCTGTGCTATTAAATCAAATTCTATTCGGTAGCAGTAAGCCTTCTGGTTCCACGAATTCTTGATAAGGAATTCAAACCTGTAGCCCCAACTGCCAACGTTCAACTCCGCAAACTTGAAGACGTCTGGAGTCCGCTGCGTAGTGTCATTCAAGGGAAGAGGTTCATGCTACTGGCCTTTCCAAGCTTGAGCAAGCTGACAAAATTCCATGAGAAAAGCGAGCTGGAGACAGCGTGGAGAACAGTTCAACACCACTACTCCCGGGTGGATTGGAAGAACAAACTACGGCGCTTGTCGCGAGTGTCACGCTGCACGGGATTGTGATCGTCACGCGACCAATGTCAAGGGCCGGCAACACCGCCGTTCCAAGGGGGGAGGAATGCAGGCTCCTGCCCATCCGTCGTAGGCCGGTAGAGGTAATTGCTAGTAGCGCTTATTATGATTATGTAACCACAGCCTATACGATCACATGACATACTCTTCCAACTTTTGACCTCTACCTCTCTGACGGCTGGCACAAAACATTTGTAAACAACGGGCTCCGGCTGGCTACCTCCCCCTTTTGGTAAGAAACTCGCGGAGATCAACATCTCTTTATTCAGTTGTGGCGAGAGCTATCTTCGACTTGCTGCTCTATGTAACTAGATAGAAGTCAATCTAAAAATCTGTTTGAGTGCCATAGTGCAAATACAAATTTACTATGCCAACATTGATTAGAAATAATGAGAAACTGAAGTCATGAGAAGGTTACAACTACCACAGTGCATGCCTCCTTGGAGGTTCTGCCAGTTTGGAGGTTGGGAATCCAGAACAATGGTAGCAGACCAACCCAAAGATATCAAAATCAGTGCATAGAGAAATTTACAAGTCCATGAATCCAAAGAAGACAAACAGATAGATGCTAGAAGTACAGAAAGAGGGAGGATTACCATTGCAGCACTCTTCATGACCAGTCACTTTTGGCATAGTAAATTTGTATTTGCACTATGGCACTCAAACAGATTTTTAGATTGACTTCTATCTAGTTACATAGAGCAGCAAGTCGAAGATAGCTCTCGCCACAACTGAATAAAGAGATGTTGATCTCCGCGAGTTTCTTACCAAAAGGGGGAGGTAGCCAGCCGGAGCCCGTTGTTTACAAATGTTTTGTGCCAGCCGTCGTAGAGAGGTAGAGGTCAAAAGTTGGAAGAGTATGTCATGTGATCGTATAGGCTGTGGTTACATAATCATAATAAGCGCTACTAGCAATTACCTCTACGGCCTACGACGGATGGGCAGGAGCCTGGGAGGAATGTTGGTCTGGTTTGGTCCTAAAGACCCACGACCAAACGGGACCTTAACCCTAGAATGCCCGACCAAATCGATAGGCACGTGATCGACCGCAACGCACACGGAGAAACAACAGAATATCATATTCTCTTCGTCCGGTGTCGAATTTATGTCATTGGAAGAAGGGGAATAAACAGCTTGTGTAGTAGATACATACTGCCTAATATTTTGAACAAAAATCCAAGCAACCAAACCACTCCGAGTTCCCCAGCTCGCTCAAAAGTCATACCGCCGGATCACTCCTGTAACGCTATCGGTGTGAATGCTCTCGGCGACGCCGTCGTTGTTATCATAAAGGATGTTCACGCGAAGATATCGCACGCCGTCGCGCTCGACAATGAGCTCGGGAGACACGGACCCGAGTTGAAGGGAATTGAAAAGCTTGAAGAGGATCATGCCGGGTTCGACAGCTGTCCGCTTTTGCAGCATGTCCGCGAAGGCGAGATATTCCATGAAGCGGTCCCCGCCGTTCCCTCCCAGCCACAAGAAGCGTGTACATGTCGCGCACCACGGCCAGGAACGCTGCGGGATGGAAATGTGTTCCGTGCGTGAACACGCCGGATGGTTGTGGCCATTCGGGAAGCTCCTCGATGATGGTCTCGACGACGCCATTGACCTTCTGTTCCACCTTCGGCGGTTTCTGCTTGACGCCATCTGAGCAGTACGACTTCTTGTGGTTGATGGGTGAGCCTCGGGTCCCGGCCACATGAGCTTCTTGCAGCGCAGGCAGACATGATTTTTGCGCTGTGAACAATGTCAGATATGTGAATAGACGGCCTGCAAATGCTTTATGCTCACCTTTTTCTTGTCTCCAGCTTCAGTCTTGACCAAGGCTGGGACAGCATGGCAGTGCTTGTGCCAGAAGTCTTCGGATTCTCCCTTGGCTGGAGTGAGAGCAAGCATCAGCTAGGTGTCCGCAGAGAAATACACAGATGAAACACACAGGTAAAGTTGCTCGACGCGAAACGACTCAATATCTCCGGCTCCACTGCGCCGAGCTTCTCCATAAGGGCACGAGGGGTCTTGTAAATGGTCGAGCGTCCGTTAGAGCGATTCACGCTCTCAAGACGTGCGTTGTAATCGTTCGCTGCAGTGACCCACTTGCGCGGAGTCATGGCAAACGACGTCCATTGCTGCTCAAGGCGCAAGTCCATGAAGACGAGGTATTCGTGCTTCGCCGTGATTGATAGTGAGAGTACGTTGATTCCGGTGGCGACAGAAAAGATACGTTGAGAACGACTTAGTCCAGAGATGGTTAACAGAGGTAGCATAGACAGGGAGGAGGAGACAGAGGCTGTCGGTCGACTAGCAGAGAAAAAGTCAGACATCGTACTGGCACTCTTGCGGCCACTTGCGCTCGACTCCGAGTCCAGATGTCACTTGTTCCCGAAATGGTAAGTGTGCTTGTGCTCGCCGTAGCTAGTCCCCGCACCGACGCCGGCCTGCACCTCAGATGTTAGCGACAGCGCAAATGGAACAAGAAGTATGCGCACCTCGACACTGGTGGAACCAGGACCCACCATTCGCATCCTTTTCCATTCCGATCCCCTCTCTCCTGGTTGCTTGAGGCGGGCACTTCCGATTTGCGCTTCAAACGTGGCATTGCAATGGCTTTCAGTATCTCACGGCTCTGATTCAGTCCATCGTTGGCCTTGTTTGGTGTGGTATGCAAGCTTGAGCCTCACATGGGAATGAAGTAAGTCAATGAACTGCACATACCGGAGTGCCCGGCCCCATATCCCCAATCGCGGGTGCTTCTTCGAAGGCATCAACATCAGTAACTATGGGATGGGAATCGCAAATCGCAAGACTCGGTGAGTGCAGCCGCTGTAGGGTGCTGTGCAATGAGCGATTGAGAAGCTATTGTAGTGAGTCACTCACCGCACGGGGTGTCTGAGTGGTTACGGCTACAGCCTGACTGTGGCTGGGTGTCCGAATGCGAGAGCCTTCAGACACCGGCAACGGTTTGTAGAGTAGGGCCGGATCAATGTTGAGCTCGCACAGATGTCTTCGGCTTGTTGATTGTCATGTAGTGAGAGGTCTAGCAGGCTATCTCGAGGCTCATCCTTGATTTCCACAAGCGCGTGGTAACTGACAGCGGCGTTTGACTTGACAAGGCCAAACGTCTCATCATGGGGACAGTCTGAAGGCGAGGCATGGGACAAAGGCTCGGGATGGTTTTTGCCGTGTCGTGGTAGAATGAGTAGATTCCATAGATTTGCGACTGCGTCGACAAGATGAAGATGATGAGGTCCAGAAGTAGAGAATGAATTGTCCAGGGCGGTCATCGTTGAATGCGATTCGTACGTTGCGGCGCAAAATGTAATCGTGACTGAGCGCCGTCATGGATTCAAGTCCGCTTGCATAAGATCGCTGAAGTCCGTTCCAGTGCTTGTGCGAGCCTTCGATATGGCTTCCATCGGATGGGACATCTTGACGCAAGCGTGCAAGACATCCTTTTTGAACATGGGCGAGTTGATCGGCGTGCACCTGGAGAGTTGTGAAGAAGTGGAATTGATTAATGGGCATTTGAACTCACCTTCTCGGCTGCTGCATTCCACACTCCTCCGTTCCTCGCCCATTTCTCGTATGCAGCTACAATGCGCACCTCTTGCTCCTCCTGATTCCAGTACACTGCGGGGTTTTGCTTGTCAGCGGATGTCTTCAAAATAGCCTCGACAATGTCTCGACCAACTGCGCTCCGGACTGGATTTTTTGATCCACCAATAACACCAGGCTAGATATCTGAAAATAACAGGTAATTAATCACAAAATTCGAGATAACAGATGTGCGTACCTCATCAAAAAGTGCCAGACATCGAGAACAACACGAGTATTGGGGAAGACCTTCACGATGGCACCTCGAACATGGCAGCAATTATCGACGACTACCATTTCTGGGTCGGCAACTTCAAGTAGCTCGTTACGCTGCCTGAGCCCCTTTAGCACTTCTGCAATCTCCGCTGTTGCCTGTGACTGACAGAAGCGCTACGTGGACATCACCATCAGTGTAGGGTCGACAAAGTGAGAAAGTGATATGCACCCAGGTGAGCGTCTCACTACGTTCATTGATAACACTCAAGATTCCCCCTCTCATATGCTTGACCCGGTTTTGATCACCGCCAACGATGCTGGCCTTGCTCGACGCTCAAAACGTGTTGTCGAGGGAAAGACAAACAGCTGTGAAACTGTTTAAACTCCGATAAGAACAAGTACCGATAGAAGACATACCTGTGAGAGTTTTCATGTAATTTTCGGATTCTGCCTGTCGTGTCTTCTCGCTAAACTTTAAAAATATATCAGAAATCAGGTCATCCGTGATTGACTGGTCATTATAGCCTTTCGCATCCGAGGGCTTTGAGAATTCTCGTAGCGGCTGCATGCTCTTGAGGCCGGTTTGCTTCTGCCCAATTCGAACCTGAAAGCTTCGCAGAAAAGCGAGTTTCTTGCTATGATACTCGAGGAGGTGTAGCTCTGTAAATTATATTTGAACATACAAGGCAATCACCATAAGGTGAAATATAACGCACGATGGATATTTGTCGCAAGAGCCGGCAGCCGTCATTGATGGGCGGAGCTCGATGATTAAATTAAGGAGCTCCCGGGTTACAGCGCAGCGCTTCAGAAAAAGTGGGATCCCGGCTGGTGCACGTGAACACAAGGTAAGCGTAAAGAAGCTGACCCGAGGTGTTGAAGTACTCACCTGGGATCTCCCAGTGTTCACGCTTTTCCCAGAATAGATGACTCGTAGTTGTAAAGCAATATGTTCCGGATTCAGCACTTTCCATAGTACCATGAGCTCCATCCGATCCTCGCATTCCTTGCATCGCAACTGATATCCAAGCGCAGTCTCCTCCCGACTTAGACCATGAACCTCCGATGTCCCGTGGAAGTCCATCCATTCCAGCTGACACGAGTCGAGTTACACTGGGGGCACTTGGTGAGTTCGGGATAGTAAAAGGGGTGGATGATGTGTAACGGCTTGAGGTAAGCGACATCTGGAGTAATGTTTGGCATGGCATCGCGCTTCTGAACTTGCAAATACGTCGGCGGCAAGAAGTGTGGTCCGAATAAGGGAATCTCCTTTCGGAGACTGCCAGCAACGACGAGGCCTGCAGTTTCTTTGGAGACATGACTGACATATTCGACAACATTAGCTTCCCATTCTAACTGTAGCATATACTGTGACTGAGTCTGGCGATTTTTCTTCCAGGTTTTCCAACGCTTCTCGACCTAGTAGATGTAATTAGTAGAGTGCTCATTGGTAGCGGAAGTGAGCTACAAGTGTACATACGTTCTGTTTCCAGGTCTTCTCGAACTTCTTTTGCTCCTGCAACCCGGCTGTAGACTTTTTAGAATAGCAACGACAGATTCAGGTTCAAATGTCGACATGATCACTAAGAGAAAGGAGTGGGCTTACGTTCAGTTGGAGGGAGGCTGTCACCTTTATTTGCTTCCGTGCTCAGTAATCACCGCTACGTAGTGCCCGTTCACCCGTACTCATATCGGCTGTTCAGACCATTCAGTAAATTAGACTCTCTTCACAACAACAAGGAACAAATAGAAAGATTGGTAAAATATAAACATGACAAGACTATTAAAATTATAACAGAGGTGTTTGTAGAATAAAAGCTATCCGATGAATTGAGCCAAATACGTAGCATAAAATGCTGTTTAAAATCGAAGCTAAAGGTCAGATAAAGATATAAGATTCGCAAGAAGGTAATTTGTATCATACTGGCATTTATAATCAAGCATAAAAAGCGCACAAATCGGACGGTCAAATGGCACCTCTGAGGCACTTGCAGGGACTTGTCGCGAACAAAGGGTATTGTCGAAGACAGGCAGTGTATCGTCAAGATGCTAAAGAGATATTTGCATCAAAAACAGAATAAATTTAATACAGAGTTACCTACCTCTCCTACTGGTGGCGTGAATTGGACTTGAAGTCTCACGGCACCATTTCTCGGGTCCGAGCAAATGACACGCGAGAGGTTAAGCGGTTCAGCTGCCGCAGCAGATATGATGTCCATAGCCACAGCAACCCTCCGCCATTCAAGCCGTGACAGATAGTTTGGGCGTGCCTCGAGCCAGCACGAAGCAAAGTGCTGATCTTCATCATAAAACTGCCTCACCCAATCCTCAACACCTTGTGCCGTAAGGTAACATGCATCCCTCGCCACTTGTCCAATAACCTTGAAGAAGATAGGTAGGGCATCGACAGAACATTGGGTAAGAATATCCTCTGGCGGGTGAAGACGTGTGGCACAAGACCAAAGAGTGTCGGTGGACCCGGAGTTGGCAGAATAACATTGAAAACACAGGTTGAGAGCTCGAGGTCTTCCAGGGATGGATTCAAGGGGCCATGTAGTTCTGTCATGTAGATCATCATGATCAAGCTCAAAGGTAGCCATGCTCGACAAATGAGTTGAGTGAGATCGGTAAATGAATTCGGCGACGGGAAGAGGAGAGCTTAGGAGAATCAGAGTTTAGGTGATCAGGGGTTTACCAATTAATGCTGTGCGTGCTTGAAGAATCCATTGTTGTATCCAAGTGATGGTAGACGATATCATTAATGCAACATTTCACGCAGAGAATGTTCGGACTAGATCTTGATGCGAACTTAATGTGCAAGTAAGAAGCTTCGTGGTCAATCCAAAAAGGCAATTCTTCAATATATTCACGAAATTCAATCCGATATTTCTACCACAAAATATGCAGTAGCTCAGACACTTTGGAGCGGAAGATAGGAGACAACAGTGTCTCGACGAGGATGAAGCTTGGAGCGCTTGCGTTCCCAGGGAGGAAATCCTGGGTGCCTATTTGGGTGGTCGTCGGGGCACCCATCAGCAAAACTCGGATGGCCCTTATGCACTCTTATTTGTCTTAAAAAAGACTACAAAGAATGATAAGAGATCTCATAAGAACTATGTCTCTAAATCTTAGATTGAATTTGTTCTCTTCAAGTTCTTTCTAAGTGTAATAGTATTCAGAATATTAAGTCTGCTAAAATGATAAAGACTTCGAAGCAGAGAGAGAATATGCAAGCATCAATATATCCCACATTCGTTCAATCCCTTTTAAAGGTCTGAAGAGCTGTCAGCGCTCTAAGAATTCAAATAGCACACTCAGTGCTCTGATTATAAATGCTCAATGGAGACAAAATCAATTATATTAAGAAGCAAAATTGACTATCAGAGTATGCAGAATGCAATACTACTCAGTAGCGGACAGAAGAATAAGCAAGCTAATAACAAAGACAGCTACAATAGAAAAACCAAGATGGAAGCATCACCACTAAGGAAAGAAGCATCACCGCACAAAAAGTACTGCAAGAGCGTGAAACGCGTCGTAAGACTGAGAAGAACTGCAAAAGCTATCCGGCAACATTAAAGAGAAGAAAGTAAAGCAAAATTGGAGCAAACGCCACATGCGAGCGTCGAACGTCTCGTAGCCCGTGCATGTACCTGTGAGGCTGATTAGCTCATGTAGACGCAGATAGAAATAAATGTACGCATAAATAATCCGACGAAATGAAGAAGCATAGAAATGAAATGAGCATACAAGTATGAGACGGAGATTGAGGGAGGTTCGACTTATAGGTGGAGCTATTACAAGATACCTTATGTACAGCAATTAGCACTTAGATGTATTGAAATAAAGGAAACATACCAGTCTTAATCGGAGATAGGATCGTTGTCGACGAGCATCGCGCGCGCCGTATCCTCATCCTCATCCGAGACGACGATGATGGCAGGGCCAGCTCTTTGAGCGATCTTCCTAATCCTCTCGGCCCCAAGATTCAATACCGACTTCACGTAAAGACGTGTGGGACCGCCCCATCGAATGTCGCTGAACTGAGTATAATTCTTCCCCTCGGAGCGCCCGCTCAGTGAACGGCTTCGGGATGTACTCGATCTTGTTATCGGGCTTGACGATGACTCGTTCCTCTGCGTACAGCCACAACGCCCGTTCGACCTATGAAGAAATCATACTCGACTTATAGGAACACAAAACAAGACGGTACATACTGCTGCGCCGGCCATAGCAATCGCGCCGATCGGCCATGAATCCGCCTCAGATTCGTATAGTTTGGGAACATTGATCGCGCCGCTAATGCACGAAAAGTGATGTGCAAGGGTCTTGATTACAAGTGGTGAGCAGAAGAGACCACCCTATAACAGGTGAGTGAGTCACGTACAGCACACTATCCATTACTACGTACTTTAGAGAGTGGACGTTCATACAGAAATGCCAAGCCTTCCATCATCGAGTCGGCCTTCTTCGCACGCGCGCTATGATCGAACGCAAACACTTGACTCTGCTTGAACCAACGGTCAAGGGTATTGATCGCCATGTTCCCATGCCGCAGCGCCATTCGCTCAGCCTCTGAGTGATCTGTTAGAGGATATGTGAACTACGATCTGATTCTATCAGAGAGTAATCACTTACCATCGTGCTCAGTAAATTGATTGGTTCTGGCAGGTCAACGCTGGTTCCGAACGTGGCAATCCAAATTGTCCGGACGACCTCCAACCCGTCAGGTGCATTGGGTGATCCGGACTCGACGAATGACCAGGGGTTGTCCAACGATGCGACAAAACGTAATAAGGTCGGCATCACCACCTTCTTGAAACGAGCGTTGACCTCGGGTGACAACTTGTATGCTTTCTCCTTGCTGCTGGTGCTGCCAGATACTGACCTACTAGAAGTTCCTCGGCGCTTCTTCTCACGCGGGTCTTCGAGATCGTGGTCGCCTAGCACGAATTCTGATCGAGGCTCAGACTTGATGAACTTGAGCTCAGGTTCACGCTCTGAATCGCTCGGCTCGTGCTTCTTTGTGACAGTGACCATGCCCTATGTGTCACATTTTCAGTATGAAGTGGAAAGTGAGTGAATAGGACCTACGTACGTCGCTAGTGATTCGCCTTCCTTTTCCCTTGATTGGACTTGAATGGGCTGCTTCACGCTCTATGCCCTCATCCTCACTGATGAAGCCGCGTCCGACGTTCAGGGGTGTTTTGTAGTTAGACACCTGGGCCGTCTTGCGTTTGGACTTCTTCGAAGGTTTCACGACCTCAGGAGTTGGCGGCGGCGGCAACGCAATACTTTCAGAAGACTTGGCCGAACGAGAGCTCTCAGTGGTCGGCATGACGCTACTAGCCCAGCCCGACTCAGCTGAACTTTCTGGCACAGTCCAATCATCTTTTAGTCCGAACGCTCTCGGGACGGATGTTGCCTCTTTCGCCAACCTGAAAAAATACGCATTAGTATGTATTATGCATCATGTCGCGTGAAATTCGCTTACTTGTTCTTCGTGTTGGATGCGGACTCCTTGTCCTTCTCTTGTGTAGCCCCTTTGCCTTTTTTCGAAGAGGCCGCTGCTGGCTTCATCATCGCCGGGCTGTCCCAAGAGTCATTGACGAGGGCGGGTACTTGAGCTATTTCTTTCCGTGCCTCTGAGATGGCATCTCTGACTCCGGACGACTTCTTGGCCTTCTTCGGCCAGCTGTGGTCACCATTTTGGTAATACAATATAGCATCAACCTGCTACAACTGTTGTGAGTTAGCTGGTCAGGTTGTCAAAAATGCCATAGTACAATACTGGGCAGATTGTAATATATATTGTATTACAATAGGAGCATTGTAATACAGCTAGGCCGCATTTTTTTACAATTAGGGCTGCTTGTAATATTTCTATAGTACAATCTGACCTGATTGTAATACTAGATAATACAATCAGGCCAGGTTGTAATACTAGATAAAACAACCTGGTCAAATTGTAATATTCAATAGTACAATCAGGTCAGGTTGTAATACTGGATAATACAATCAGGCCAGGTTGTAATTTTCGATAAAACAATCAGGCCAGATTGTAATACTACTGGTAATACAATCTGACCTGATTGTAATACTAGATAAAACAACCTGGTCAGATTGTAATTCAGTAGTACAATCTGACCTGGTTGAAATAGATAATACATCAGGTCAGGTTGTAATACTAGATAATACAATCAGCCAGATTGTAATACTACTGGTAATACAATCTGACCTGATTGTAATTTTCAATAAAAACCTGTCAGATTGTAATATTCAGTAGTACAATCTGACCTGGTTGTAATACTAGATAATACAATCAGGTCAGATTGTAATTTTTGATAATACAATCAGGCCAGATTGTAATTTTCGATAGAACAACCAGTCAGATTGTAAATACTGGTAATACAATCTGGCCTGATTTAATATTCAGTAGTACAATCAGGTCAGGTTGTAATACTTCATTATTACAATCCCACCTGCTTGTATTATCCATATCAGGATAATAGACGGGGTAAATACAGGATTTGTCACGTGTTG
The DNA here is from genome assembly GCA_001683735.1 of Grifola frondosa. Taxonomy (NCBI): domain Eukaryota; kingdom Fungi; phylum Basidiomycota; class Agaricomycetes; order Polyporales; family Grifolaceae; genus Grifola; species Grifola frondosa. The sequence continues at coordinate 99,091 of LUGG01000043.1, read as the reverse complement.
CGGAAACATACCACATTTGGTATGTTTTTAAACATAGCCACCATATGTTTTCTCCTCACTACTCCTCAATTCTGCACAGATATTCTTCATTTTAGGTTCGTCTGAAAGCGGTCGTCGAGTATAATTAGATTATTACATTTTGTATGATATTAAAATAAAAACATACCATTCTGGGCAACCACCCCAGAATGTTCTGCGCATTGCTCCTTCAATCTTCACCAAATTTCTTAATTCCTTCATCCCTTGGTCGCCTTAGTGTCCCATTTTATGTTCTACATTTTTTTGGCAGAATATGTGACGGAAAACATACCATTTCTGGGTGCAGGCTCAGCCACACCAGAATTCCTCCCTCCTCCTCCCTCAATACTTCATGGATTCTCTTTATTTAACATTCCCCGTAGTCCTATATGTCTACTTTAATTTTATGTATAGTAGACAGCCCCAAACAATGATAATATTTCGTCTCCTCCTGCTTTGCTGGCAGGGATCCATCCTAATTTGGGAATGAATATTGGACGGAATATGGAACTAAGGGCACCATCTAAAAGGTGTATTTTATCCTAATAAGGCGATGTTCACGCCGAAATATTCCGTCCGGTACTCGCTTCAAAATACAAAACAGTATTCAGGGGTGGCTGAAACATTTCCTCCATCCTTCCTGAATGGATTTGCCCCGAATTTCAAGCGGATTTTGTGGTTATTCCTTTATATTGGGTATCATTATGAGCTATACATTACGCTTATCAGAGACGATCCCATATGGTGAAATTTTATCAGCTTCCCCTATAGATTATACAATTGTCCTACTACACGAAATATAAACAGATCGAATGGCAGGAGAGGATCAAGGACTATAACATCTTCCAAACAAGTCCAAGATCATAAAAATTGATGAGGAATTGAGGGAGTAATTCAGGAATCAGTGTACTTGCCCTGATTCACTTGTACAGGTGACTTGAGCCCGGTACAGCAGTATTGAGTTCAGCCACAATTAGGTATTTTCCTCATATCTCCTCACTTCCTCATGTATTCTTGTGATCTTTGTTTTATATGTAGAGCTATATGAGTGTTATATATATGGAACTTTTCGTGTTTTTAAAGCTGCCAGAAAAATCCCTATCAGGGGATATTACATTTCAGTGTTTGGGATTCAGCATTATCAAATATGCATCAAACAGTGAAATAGAAGAGGTATCTGAGAGATATATACACTGGAAGATGGATACAAAAGAGACTATAAAAAAACAGCAACTGGGTGGAAGGATATTGGGTGATCAGTGTGGCAACTGCCACCCAATGTTGTTGTGTGTGTCCTGAAGCGAGTACCGGACGGAATATTTCGGCGTGAACATCGCCTTATTAGGATAAAATACACCTTTTAGATGGTGCCTTAGTTCCATATTCCGTCCAATATTCATTTCCCAAATTAGGATGGATCCCTGCCAGCAAACAGGAGGAGACGAAATATTATCATTTGGGGCTGTCTACTATACATAAAATTAAAGTAGACATATGAGGACTACGGGAATGTTAAATAAAGAGAATCCATGAAGTATTGAGGGAGGAGGAGGGGGAGGAATTCTGGTGTGGCTGAGCCTGCACCCACCAGAAATGGATGTTTTCCGTCACATATTCTGCCAAAATAAATGTAGAACATAAAATGGGACACTAAGGCGACCAAGGGGATGAAGGAATTAAGAAATTTGGTGAAGATTTGAAGGAGCAATGCAGCAGAACATTCTGGGGTGGTTGCCCAGAATGGATGTTTTTATTTTAATATCATACAAAGATATGTACATAATCTAATTATACTCGACGACCGTTTCAGACGAACCAAATGAAGAATATCTGTGCAGAATTGAGGGAGTAGTGGGAAAAACATATGGTGGCTATGTTTAAAACATACCAAATGTGGTATGTTTCCGCAACACGTGACAAATCCTGTATTTACCCCGAGCTCTATTATCCTGATATGGATAATACAAGCAGGTGGGATTGTAATAATGAAGTATTACAACCTGACCTGATTGTACTACTGAATATTACAATCAGGCCAGATTGTATTACCAGTAGTATTACAATCTGACCTGGTTGTTCTATCGAAAATTACAATCTGGCCTGATTGTATTATCAAAAATTACAATCTGACCTGATTGTATTATCTAGTATTACAACCAGGTCAGATTGTACTACTGAATATTACAATCTGACCAGGTTGTTTTATTGAAAATTACAATCAGGTCAGATTGTATTACCAGTAGTATTACAATCTGGGCTGATTGTATTATCTAGTATTACAACCTGACCTGATTGTATTATCTAGTATTACAACCAGGTCAGATTGTACTACTGAATATTACAATCTGACCAGGTTGTTTTATCTAGTATTACAATCAGGTCAGATTGTATTACCAGTAGTATTACAATCTGGCCTGATTGTTTTATCGAAAATTACAACCTGGCCTGATTGTTTATCCAGTATTACAACCTGACCTGATTGTACTATTGAATATTACAATTTGACCAGGTTGTTTATCTAGTATTACAACCTGGCCTGATTGTATTATCCAGTATTACAACCAGGTCAGATTGTACTACTGAATATTACAATCTGACCAGGTGTTTTATCTAGTATTACAATCAGGTCAGATTGTATTACCAGTAGTATTACAATCTGGCCTGATTGTTTTATCGAAAATTACAACCTGGCCTGATTGTATTATCCAGTATTACAACCTGACCTGATTGTACTATTGAATATTACAATTTGACCAGGTTGTTTTATCTAGTATTACAACCTGGCCTGATTGTATTATCCAGTATTACAACCAGGTCTGATTGTACTACTGAATATTACAATTTGACCAGGTTGTTTTATCTAGTATTACAACCTGACCTGATTGTACTATTGAATATTACAATCTGACCTGATTGTACTATTGAATATTACAATTTGGCCTGATTGTACTATTGAATATTACAATCTGACCAGATTGTTTTATCAAAAATTACAACCAGGTCAGATTGTACTACTGAATATTACAATCTGACCAGGTTGTTTTATCTAGTATTACAATCTGACCAGATTGTTTTATCGAAAATTACAACCTGGCCTGATTGTATTATCTAGTATTACAATCAGGTCAGATTGTACTATTGAATATTACAATCTGACCAGATTGTTTTATCGAAAATTACAACCTGGCCTGGTTGTTTTATTGAATATTATAACCAGGTCAGATTGTACTACTGAATATTACAATCTGACCTGATTGTTTTATCGAAAATTACAACCTGGCCTGATTGTATTATCTAGTATTACAATCTGACCAGATTGTTTTATCGAAAATTACAACCTGGCCTGATTGTATTATCTGGTATTACAACCAGGTCAGATTGTACTATTGAATATTACAATCTGACCAGATTGTTTTATCGAAAATTACAACCTGGCCTGATTGTATTATCTAGTATTACAATCAGGTCAGATTGTACTATAGAAATATTACAAGCAGCCCTAATTGTAAAAAAATGCGGCCTAGCTGTATTACAATGCTCCTATTGTAATACAATATATATTACAATCTGCCCAGTATTGTACTACGGCATTTTTGACAACCTGACCAGCTAACTCACAACAGTTGTAGCAGGTTGATGCTATATTGTATTACAATACAGGTAGCCAGTAGTGCATTTTTTGCATTTTTAGAGCAATGCATACCTTCATTAACGCTTTGGAATCGTTGCCTGTCCATTGCTTGAACCCGCGACCCTCGGGGAACCGACGGAGTCCTGCAAAGGGGGGTGCAACAGCAATTCTACAATGTCTGTCAATAATAAATGTCGAGGATAGCACTGCAGAACTCACCTGCGATCGATGTCGGCCAGAATAGTCTCCGCATTTTCTTACTATGAGTTTGATAAATATATTGCTCTACCCAGTCGACGAGGTGGTCCTTGAATGTCCCCTTGATGAGCTGATGCAAAATATCCGGCGCAATCAGCTCGTGAATATCGGCGCGGGGAAAGTCGTTTGTAAATGGCTGCGAATAAAGCATAGATTAGATTAGTGATACAATAAAAAGATTCTGTTCGCTTGGCACAAGAGATATAGAATATAACCGCAAGCTGCGGGGAGAAGTCAATTGGGAAAGGAAAATGAACTCACCACAATATCGCCGATGATACCGTATTCATCCCACAGGACTCCCAACTCGAAGTCGGCAACTAGCTCTTCCGTATGTTCATGCGTGCGGCGGATGCTATCGTTGCCATCCAAATTGGTCTTCACAGCTGTACACCTGATAGTATATCAGAAGATTTGAAAGTAATGAAGAAGAACTGTATACCTTGCACACCAGCCTTGGACAATGCACGCGAGAAGAGCCTGCTCCGGATAATCCGCAATGTACGGACCTAGGCCATAAATCACGCGTCTGAAGTGGCCGTCACCACAACGTGTGACTTCCGGGGTCGTCATTCCGGGTTTGAGGGATTGAAGGATTCGAGCCAGTGAGGTGTGGAAAAGTTGCTTTCTGAACTTGCGAAATTTGACGTCGTCATTATACTTGCGGCTTGCTATAAAGGTAATGGTTCAGTAGTTCAACTGGAAGCTGAGAGAAAATCGACCACTTACCCTTCGGGATTGCAAGAAATCCGACCAGAGCGACAGCATTGCGATGCGCTCGACGCACGCTGTTCGTAACATTCCCAATCGACACATACAGCGGATAGTATTCGTTTTGGCCAGTAGCGACGGAGACGGTGGTTTTGTCGCTTCCTAAAATGATTGGGACAAATGCTGCACCGTGCGTTGCGGGATCAGCCGCAATGGCATCCTAGAATAGATTCAAGCAATGTTTCGCGAACGGGATAGAACGACGCACCGCCTGCCTCCAAGCCCAGTCTCCAGACATGAAATCTTTCAGTCTGCGCTCGCCATCGACATACTCTCGAACCGGCCCGAACTCAATCTCTCCATTGAAGTCGGGATTGGCAAGCATATTTTGTACGACAGCGCGAGGATCCCGAAACCAGACATCGTATTTGGATGTCATCCACTTTGGAACGTCTCGTTCGGGCAGCTCATCAGCGTAAGAAAGCTCAAAAGAATCCCATTTTACATCACCAAGACGTGTGGAATCAATCGTATCGTAGAGGTCCTTATGAGATGCGAAAGGTGCATGATCTTGATGTTTCAGAAGTGTTGCTTCCCAAAGATCCATTAGCGCGTCGATGTTTTTTGCAGGCATCTGAGTGCGCCTATATAATAAATCCGCAGTTTCAAATTCGGTACGACTGCGATATGGCGTCCAATCATCTGCCGAAGGTGTAGGTGGTGGAGTAGGAGGCGTTCCGGGTGGCAGGTAGTTGCCGTTTTCGTCGCACGGTGTTCCTGGCCGAGTAGAAGGTAAATATATTGCATTGGACAAAGAGATACGCAGAACTTACCATTGATATGTTCATGGAACTCCCTCGTGAGGCCTTCAGGAACTTCGTCGTCTAGATCATGGTCTTCGGGCACATGCTGTGGGGCATTGTCATCGACCCATTGATCCTCGTTGTCTTCTGAGCTGCTATCTTCCGGGCCCGAGCTCGCGCTCCGATCATCCTCACCTTCGAATTCAAAGGAAGGTTCTTGAAGATCAAAGCCTAAATCCTGATCTTCTACGTCCGTGTCAGTGTGTATGTCCGCGTCCATGTGCACGTCCGCATCCCGGTCCGCATCAGCATCGGCACCCACAACTGCGTCCACATCCATGTCCGCGTCTATGTCCGCGTCTGCGTCCACACCTTCATCCGTGCCTTCATCCGTATCATCGTCAATGCCATCTCCATCTACGCCTTCATGAGCGCGTTCTTCCAAAGACATTGAATGTTATATACTGACCATCTGAACTTGATATATTTCGCAGCCCGCTTCGCTGCATGCTCGGATTGGCTACGGAAGGAAACCGATCGGGGAATTTCGATGATGTGCACCGAAGTGCGTAGTGCGTCCGGCCTTGTTTTTGAATCGTCGGCGACATTTTGTACATACATACTGTACGGGGTTGCGGATAGGTCGCGGTCTCGGACGCGCTGATCGAGGGTTGGACATCCTGAGAAGTCGAATGGATGATGTGAGTACTAGATAGTAAGTATGGAGAAGTCTGAAGGTTATTACCTTGCCGCCGTGATAAACTTAGCCGTACCGTCTTACGTCCACTCCGTGAGTTGCCGACACAAATCCTAAGTCACCGCTAGACGCCGCATTGCGTGTCACTTTGCACTCTCACTGCGAAAATTCTCACTGCGAAAATTATTCGTCAGCTTCTCCTATTAGCTCCTCATCTCCCTAGCCCATTATGCCTATTGTCACCCGCGCAAGCAACGCTCAGAAGCATCCTGGCCTTATAGTCCCCAGGCAAAAGCATCGTACAAAGGCGGAGATGGCAGCAGTTCGCGCAGCGGAGGAGGAGGAAAGGGAAGAGAAGGTGAAGTCACAAAGCCGAAAGCAAAACAGAGTAGCCCACATAGAGAATCAGATCAAGAATGCAGACGAAGAAATCGAGGCCGGGCGTATAACTCGATCACGCCCACTGAAGCGTGAAGGCGCCGTGCTGGATATCACCAAGGTTGATGAGGACAAGAAAAGGAAGAGGCCTCGTCGCAAGGATGACACGCCCGCACCTGGGGCTGGGGGCAACACAGAGCTCAGCAGTCTTACCTCAGCTTCCGAGGAGGATGCCCCGCCGAAGCACTACTGGCTACCTGTATTGTAATACAATATAGCATCAACCTGCTACAACTGTTGTGAGTTAGCTGGTCAGGTTGTCAAAAATGCCGTAGTACAATACTGGGCAGATTGTAATATATATTGTATTACAATAGGAGCATTGTAATACAGCTAGGCCGCATTTTTTTACAATTAGGGCTGCTTGTAATATTTCTATAGTACAATCTGACCTGATTGTAATACTAGATAATACAATCAGGCCAGGTTGTAATTTTCGATAAAACAATCTGGTCAGATTGTAATATTCAATAGTACAATCTGACCTGGTTGTAATACCAGATAATACAATCAGGCCAGGTTGTAATTTTCGATAAAACAATCTGGTCAGATTGTAATACTAGATAATACAATCAGGCCAGGTTGTAATTTTCGATAAAACAATCAGGTCAGATTGTAATATTCAGTAGTACAATCTGACCTGGTTGTAATATTCAATAAAACAACCAGGCCAGGTTGTAATTTTCGATAAAACAATCTGGTCAGATTGTAATATTCAATAGTACAATCTGACCTGATTGTAATACTAGATAATACAATCAGGCCAGGTTGTAATTTTCGATAAAACAATCTGGTCAGATTGTAATACTAGATAAAACAACCTGGTCAGATTGTAATATTCAGTAGTACAATCTGACCTGGTTGTAATTTTTGATAAACAATCTGGTCAGATTGTAATATTCAATAGTACAATCAGGCCAAATTGTAATATTCAATAGTACAATCAGGTCAGATTGTAATATTCAATAGTACAATCAGGTCAGGTTGTAATACTGGATAATACAATCAGGCCAGGTTGTAATACTAGATAAAACAACCTGGTCAAATTGTAATATTCAGTAGTACAATCAGACCTGGTTGTAATACTGGATAATACAATCAGGCCAGGTTGTAATACTAGATAAAACAACCTGGTCAAATTGTAATATTCAATAGTACAATCAGGTCAGGTTGTAATACTGGATAATACAATCAGGCCAGGTTGTAATTTTCGATAAAACAATCAGGCCAGATTGTAATACTACTGGTAATACAATCTGACCTGATTGTAATACTAGATAAAACAACCTGGTCAGATTGTAATATTCAGTAGTACAATCTGACCTGGTTGTAATACTGGATAATACAATCAGGCCAGGTTGTAATACTAGATAAACAACCTGGTCAAATTGTAATATTCAATAGTACAATCAGGTCAGGTTGTAATACTGGATAATACAATCAGGCCAGGTTGTAATTTTCGATAAAACAATCAGGCCAGATTGTAATACTACTGGTAATACAATCTGACCTGATTGTAATACTAGATAAAACAACCTGGTCAGATTGTAATATTCAGTAGTACAATCTGACCTGGTTGTAATACTAGATAATACAATCAGGTCAGGTTGTAATACTAGATAATACAATCAGCCCAGATTGTAATACTACTGGTAATACAATCTGACCTGATTGTAATTTTCAATAAAACAACCTGGTCAGATTGTAATATTCAGTAGTACAATCTGACCTGGTTGTAATACTAGATAATACAATCAGGTCAGATTGTAATTTTTGATAATACAATCAGGCCAGATTGTAATTTTCGATAGAACAACCAGGTCAGATTGTAATACTACTGGTAATACAATCTGGCCTGATTGTAATATTCAGTAGTACAATCAGGTCAGGTTGTAATACTTCATTATTACAATCCCACCTGCTTGTATTATCCATATCAGGATAATAGAGCTCGGGGTAAATACAGGATTTGTCACGTGTTGCGGAAACATACCACATTTGGTATGTTTTTAAACATAGCCACCATATGTTTTCTCCTCCACTACTCCCTCAATTCTGCACAGATATTCTTCATTTTAGGTTCGTCTGAAAGCGGTCGTCGAGTATAATTAGATTATGTACATATCTTTGTATGATATTAAAATAAAAACATACCATTCTGGGCAACCACCCCAGAATGTTCTGCTGCATTGCTCCTTCAAATCTTCACCAAATTTCTTAATTCCTTCATCCCCTTGGTCGCCTTAGTGTCCCATTTTATGTTCTACATTTATTTTGGCAGAATATGTGACGGAAAACATACCATTTCTGGTGGGTGCAGGCTCAGCCACACCAGAATTCCTCCCCCTCCTCCTCCCTCAATACTTCATGGATTCTCTTTATTTAACATTCCCCGTAGTCCTACATATGTCTACTTTAATTTTATGTATAGTAGACAGCCCCAAACAATGATAATATTTCGTCTCCTCCTGCTTTGCTGGCAGGGATCCATCCTAATTTGGGAAATGAATATTGGACGGAATATGGAACTAAGGGCACCATCTAAAAGGTGTATTTTATCCTAATAAGGCGATGTTCACGCCGAAATATTCCGTCCGGTACTCGCTTCAGAAAATCACAAAACAGTATTCAGGGTGGCTGAAACATTTCCTCCATCCTTCCTGAATGGGATTTGCCCCGAATTTCAAGCGGACTTTTGTGGTTTATTCCTTTATATTGGGGTATCATTATGAGCTATACATTACGCTTATCAGAGACGATCCCATATGGTGAAATTCTTATCAGCTTCCCCTATAGATTATACAATTGTCCTACTACACGAAATATAATAACAGATCGAATGGCAGGAGAGGATCAAGGACTATAACACTTCCAAACAAGTCCAAGATCATAAAAATTGATGAGGAATTGAGGGAGTAATTCAGGAATCAGTGTACTTGCCCCTGATTCACTTGTACAGGTGACTTGAGCCCGGTACAGCAGTATTGAGGTTTCAGCCACAATTAGGTATTTTCCTCATATCTCCCTCACTTCCTCATGTATTCTTGTGATCTTTTTTTATATTGTAGAGCTATATGAGTGTTATATATATGGAACTTTTCGTGTTTTTAAAGCTGCCAGAAAAATCCCTATCAGGGGGATATTACATTTCAGTGTTTGGGATTCAGCATTATCAAATATGCATCAAACAGTGAAATAGAAGAGGTATCTGAGAGATATATACATGGAGATGGATACAAAAGAGACATAAAAAAACAGCAACTGGGTGGAAGGATATTGGGTGATCAGTGTGGCAACTGCCACCCAATGTTGTTGTGTGTGTCCTGAAGCGAGTACCGGACGGAATATTTCGGCGTGAACATCGCCTTATTAGGATAAAATACACCTTTTAGATGGTGCCCTTCGTTCCAATTCCGTCCAATATTCATTTCCCAAATTAGGATGGATCCCTGCCAGCAAAGCAGGAGGAGACGAAATATTATCATTGTTTGGGGCTGTCTACTATACATAAAATTAAAGTAGACATATGTAGGACTACGGGGAATGTTAAATAAAGAGAATCCATGAAGTATTGAGGGAGGAGGAGGGGGAGGAATTCTGGTGTGGCTGAGCCTGCACCCACCAGAAATGGTATGTTTTCCGTCACATATTCTGCCAAAATAAATGTAGAACATAAAATGGGACACTAAGGCGACCAAGGGGATGAAGGAATTAAGAAATTTGGTGAAGATTTGAAGGAGCAATGCAGCAGAACATTCTGGGGTGGTTGCCCAGAATGGTATGTTTTTATTTTAATATCATACAAAGATATGTACATAATCTAATTATACTCGACGACCGCTTTCAGACGAACCTAAAATGAAGAATATCTGTGCAGAATTGAGGGAGTAGTGGAGGAGAAAACATATGGTGGCTATGTTTAAAACATACCAAATGTGGTATGTTTCCGCAACACTTGACAAATCCTGTATTTACCCCGAGCTCTATTATCCTGATATGGATAATACAAGCAGGTGGGATTGTAATAATGAAGTATTACAACCTGACCTGATTGTACTACTGAATATTACAATCAGGCCAGATTGTATTACCAGTAGTATTACAATCTGACCTGGTTGTTTATCGAAAATTACAATCTGGCCTGATTGTATTATCAAAAATTACAATCTGACCTGATTGTATTATCTAGTATTACAACCAGGTCAGATTGTACTACTGAATATTACAATCTGACCAGGTTGTTTTATTGAAAATTACAATCAGGTCAGATTGTATTACCAGTAGTATTACAATCTGGGCTGATTGTATTATCTAGTATTACAACCTGACCTGATTGTATTATCTAGTATTACAACCAGGTCAGATTGTACTACTGAATATTACAATCTGACCAGGTTGTTTTATCTAGTATTACAATCAGGTCAGATTGTATTACAGTAGTATTACAATCTGCCTGATTGTTTATCTAGTATTACAACCTGACCTGATTGTTATTATCTAGTATTACAACCAGGTCAGATTGTACTACTGAATATTACAATCTGACCAGGTTGTTTTATCTAGTATTACAATCAGGTCAGATTGTATTACCAGTAGTATTACAATCTGGCCTGATTGTTTTATCGAAAATTACAACCTGGCCTGATTGTATTATCCAGTATTACAACCTGACCTGATTGTACTATTGAATATTACAATTTGACCAGGTTGTTTTATCTAGTATTACAACCTGGCCTGATTGTATTATCCAGTATTACAACCAGGTCAGATTGTACTACTGAATATTACAATTTGACCAGTTGTTTTATCTAGTATTACAACCTGGCCTGATTGTATTATCAGTATTACAACTGACCTGATTGTACTATTGAATATTACAATCTGACCAGATTGTTTTATCAAAAATTACAACCAGGTCAGATTGTACTACTGAATATTACAATCTGACCAGGTTGTTTTATCTAGTATTACAATCTGACCAGATTGTTTTATCGAAAATTACAACCTGGCCTGATTGTATTATCTAGTATTACAATCAGGTCAGATTGTACTATAGAAATATTACAAGCAGCCCTAATTGTAAAAAAATGCGGCCTAGCTGTATTACAATGCTCCTATTGTAATACAATATATATTACAATCTGCCCAGTATTGTACTATGGCATTTTTGACAACCTGACCAGCTAACTCACAACGGTTGTAGCAGGTTGATGCTATATTGTATTACCAAAATGGTGACCACAGCTGAAAAATGACCAACTGATTGCCCAATAACAGGTGTACCTCCCCGCCATTGTGGGGTACGTTCCTCGAGAAATGGTATGCTCAATCCGGGCATTTCTGGAGTTTTGCTATCTTGTTCGACGAAACTCGCATACGCCCAAGACACTCGACCAGTTGAATGACGCTCTCAAGCGTTTCCATGAAAATCGTACCATCTTCCAGACGACCAACGTGCGTCCCACCGGTTTCTCGTTACCTCGTCAACACTCGATGGTGCACTATAACTGCCTCATATGGGACTTTGCGGCTCCAAATGGCCTTTGCTCTTCAATCACGGAATCTAAACATATCGTAGCTGTTAAGAAACCATGGCGACGCTCTAGTAGATGCAACGCGATGGGACAGGTGCTATTGACGAACCAGCGTCTTGATAAACTTGCGGCCTCCCGTGTTGATTTCAAGGAGCGTGGAATGCTCGAAGGGTCCTGTCTGTTTGCAGAGCATCTTGCACTACGTTAATTCTTTTGCGCTGCTATCTTGATCATAACTAACTTATTCCTCAGATCCTGATGACAAATTCGAAGACACCGAGGACACCGAGCAGGCGGCTCCTGCAAAGCAGCACCAGGATCATCATCGAGCACAAGAGGAGGATGGTACAATTGCTGGTCCAACGGTTCTCGCGTACGTTGTGATGGCATCCACTTCTCGTGAGCATTGATCGTTTTCTGTATCAAATGCTAGCTCATGTGTATCAGGAACGAGGCATGCACGCACGGCAGTGGCTCTTGGAAATGAAATCGGGCAGCCTCGTCTATTGGAGCTCATTCGGCGGTTTCTCTACGAACAAACAAATCCGGACAGTGTCCTCACTGGGTTTGATGTGCAACTCGATGCATGTCCCCGCTTTAACGAGCAAATTTCAATATTCTACTCTGCTGCAGCTACATACTACGCTCCGAGTGATCCCTCCGGAATTGGAGGTATGCATCGCGAGCATCTTCGCGCTACGCCCAAGTGGTGGGGAACTGCGCCTCGCTTCGATTGTGCACTTGTCAATCGGAATTCGAACTTGGACGGAATACACGGCCTCGGTGTTGTACGCATCCAACTTTTTTTCTCCTTCAAGCGTCGGGGCATTTTTTACCCTTGTGCACTCGTGCAATGGTTCAAACGGATAGCAGATGAGCCCGACGAAGATACCGGTATGTATATCGTGCGCCCGGAGTCACACCGCGGCACACCTGTGCTGTCAGTCATCCATTTGGACACCATCGTTCGCGCTGCCCACTTGATTGGCGTTTACGGAAGCCGCTCAGTGCCAGACGACCTTTCGCCGCACCACGCCCTCGATGCATTTCAATGCTTCTACCTTAACAAATTTGTGGATCACCATGCTTTCGAAACTATCTATTGAATCATATAATTCTCGGTGAGTTCCTTCATTCTCTTCTTCCGTTGGTTAATTTGTATTCAGCGCAGGCGGTTTTTATTTCATGTTGCGCTATCGCCATTCAGAGAACCACTCTTCAAGCTGCCTCAAATTGCTGTTCCAACGTCTCGCTGAGACAATTTCCGGCAACTCATGGAATATGGCCTATCATTCCAAACAGCTTAGGTTGTTCTGGTCACCGTCTGGTCGAGTATGCTTGTCTCTGCATCATCTTCGCGTATTACTGCTCTTCGCCAGAAAACCTAGAGGCCCTAGTCAATACCGATCTCATCAGGGCTGTGAACATGCTCTTGTTTCCTGCAGGCATATCGCCTTTAATTGCTGTCAGTCCTTTCACCTTACTGCTTCGAGCGTTGGCGACGTCGGCTCACATTAGCCCGAAGATCACTCTTGTCTCACTTGAAGCCGGCATCATGGACACTTTGTATCAGATACGGTAAGAGAATTCACCGTAATGATGCTTTGTGCTGGGGATTGACTTGTAATTTAGAATCCCAATGGAACGAGGATCGTGGCCTGGCATCTGGAGGGTTTCATGGATGACCACAACCTTTCTTTGGACCTCACGATATGTGGCACTATTCATCAGCACGAGATGCGCAAGAATTCGGGTTCCATCTTTCTTTCTTTCTAGTATTATCTAGCAAGGAGTACACAGCGTGAAATTCAAAATAAATTCTGCGGCCTCTACTTTCTGAAGGTAAGATTGTTCACCTTCTCATCATTGAGCCCTTGGTTGATCTCGCTCAGCGCGTGGAGACGACATTAGATCCAGGAGTCGTTCGCTAACTCCTGCACTTTCGTCTCTTTCAGAAGACTCGCCGCATGCAAAGATCCTACGTCCGCTTCAAATCCTTCACGAGCTCAATTCTCAGGAAAGCGATCGAGCTTCGCATTGGCCAATGCATGTCCTCAATGAATGCACTTTTGTCAACAACAAGCTTACCGCTAAGCTCACAAAAATTTGAAGAACCAATGGACGTTGCAAGGTACGTCTCGATCCTATCATTGAGATCATGGCAATTGAAGTTGCGGTTGATTCAAAGCTCGTGCTTGCCTGATTCGGCCTTGGACCTTCCTCAAATATTTCCCTTTCCTCTTTCCGTTTGTTACTCGCTACAACCTCTTGCAATCCGCCTCACTTGATTACGCACGGCGTATCTTCAAGTGGCAAAGCTAGTACAGTCATGGACAAAGATAGCTCTCCATGCGAGGATGGAGTTAGATTCCTAGGCCGTCTGCAGTGACAGAAGGTTCGCATGTCCCACAAGAATTTGCGGTTAAAGTATTCGAACTATACTCTTCATCGATATTAGAAGTCGAATACTTCGAATAGGTTAGTATTGGACTCGATTACTACTCTAGAGTTCTACTCGCTGACGTCTCAAGGAGTTTGCACGAAAGGATCTCAAGATCTGGCGCGACGCGGACCTAAATCAATTTTTCCTTCAACAAAGCTTTCTTGAAGGTCATTCTCGGTGAAGATGTCCCATTGACAATTGATGGTCTAAGCGTGAGTACTATTCATATCTGATTTATGACAATTACTTATAATCGATCCAGCGTGTTGATCCCGAACTCGCTACTTCATTGCTGAAGATCCAGAACTTTTCTTCTGCGAGTCAAAATGATAAGGTGTGGCTCACCAGCATCTTGTGCTCGTCAATCGTCTCACCTTCCCTTATAGCCCCGTCGCAAGCATGCAGCCATCGAGGATGTTAATATCAATGTAGCGGACTCGGGCTCAATTTCACCGTCCCAGGCTATGACATCGAGTTATCAGTCAGTCATTCCATTTAAACTTACGGTTTCCTTGTCCTCACACTTTTAAATAATAATAGCCTATCGGACGCAACATCCCTGTTACCTCAGAGAATGTGGGCCAAGTACATCGAAGGGGTGATCGATGCTCTCTCACTCGCTACCCCATCACGGTCCGAGTGCCTCACGCGCTCAGCGCCACTGGCCGGCTGGAGCAACCGTATGCCTCCAATATCACGCTATCATCAACCTCCCGCAGGTCCTTCGCACTTCCCTCCAACATATCTTAATACCCAGCTTCCTCTGTCTCCTCTACGTCTCTGTCAACCGTCTGTATCACGGTATTCCACGTTCTCTGCGCATATCCCGATACCGCCGAACGTCACAAATTGCCTCCGTCTCGAAGATTGCCGTCCTGTCTATCTTTATCACCATCTCAACCTCGATTTTTACCAATGCTAGTTTGCTCGAACTTTTAATACTCCGCTGTCTTGTCTCCTCCGATCTCCACTCGATTCTGTCTTCTTTTCTTTTCCTCGACTCCCGCAACATCCATGTCCTCTCTCACTCACTACCCCATCACAGTCCGAGTGCCTCACGGGCTCAGCGCCGCTGGCCGCTGGCAACTGTATGCCTCCAATATCATGTTATCATCAACCTCTGCAAGTCCTTCGCGCTTCCCTCCAACCTATCTTTATACCCAGCTTCATCTGTCTCCTCTACATCTCTATCGACTCTAATATCAACCCTATATGCGAGGTAAACGGCTCAAATGCTCTTCTCAATCGTCTGTGTCAAATCCTCTGCGGAATTCACAGAAGGCGAGATATGTCACCCGACTTGTTGGTTAGTCCCCAGTTCCTTTACTTTTTTCATCTGGTATAGATTGTTTGCACCAGCTGTCCAGCTTGTCCTCGTCTGTGGCGAATCTATGCTGGGCAGCTGTGTCAGACAACAATGCAGTGCATTGGAACACCGTCTACCCCACATTCTGTCGATATAACCCGATCAACGTTGATGCTGATTGTCTACAGATCAGGCTGTTCAGTGTCTCTGCGAAATATGGCATCCCGATGACATCCCAGCTGCCTTCACTTGTGGGCATGACGCACTTTGCACCCGGCCTGCGTCGTCCCCCCAAGCTGCGCTGCCGGTCATTCAGCAAAAGCTCTTTGCAACTCGCAACAACCAATTACCTTCCCCCGTCATGCTTTCCATGTTTCCTCCCTCCATCACCACTTTCCGACACAGACGATCTAGTTCAGCATCCGATGTGGCCTCCAGCTGCAACCTCGTACCTATAAAGTGTTTCTTACACGAAGTCCTTCGCCGCTCTCGGGCACCACCGATATCCTCCAGACTGCTCTGTACTATCTAGAGGCCGTCCATGGGAAGATATCAGGGCTTATCTGCAAAAAGAGGACAATGGTGACTCCGATTCTCTTTATTTTATTTCTTCTATACTAACATTATTCTTTGTTCAGCGGTTATGGTCCGAGGCGGACGCTCGGACGTGGTTGGAACTCCGTTGTTGCCATCCGCGCTCAGCATGCGGGTTCTCATTACCCCCTTATGGTGTTGGTAGTTCCAGCTGGGACACCGTCACCAACAGCGAGGAGTTTCTGCAACTTCAAGTTGAACAGGAGCACTTCATCGCGCGCTTTCTGCCGTGCTTCAATCTCGTCTCGATGCCATTGCGAAAGAGCACGGCAACAGCTACATTGACGGCATTCAGCCTGTGTTCGATTCTCTGAATGCAGGGCATTTCGACTCCTCTTGGAACTGGGTCCGACAAGACACTCTCCTCATGTACTACGACATAATTTTCGGCCGCTTGACAACTGTCGACCGAGAAATAACTGCTCGTTGCATCGCTATCATGAACCGCGCATCCTGAGTTAGTGACATATATGCAGTCCTAAATTGACCAATGCGGGTGAGAACTACAAGCTGGTGGAGTAGTTTGGGCAGCAACTCATCGATAACTGCCGGCGCGAAGTCCTGGATCAACCGCCCCTCTATAAAGACGGTGCGTTTTAATTATAAATATGATCAACTTTTAGTTCTTACCTTTTTTCAGTGACATTCCCGACCGCTCCTCACACTGAGGTCACCGCGAAAGGCGATATCGTCTACACAGAGATTGTTCGGAAGAACGTTCGCAAGGCCGAGGCGTACATCGAAGAAGTAGCCAGCGGTGATACGATTACCGCCCGACAAATATTCAAAAGGTTCAAGACAATGTCTGAAAGTTGTGGAACGTCGTGAAGTCACAGCTGGACATCAGCGAAGAGCAGAAGAATTGCATCGAAGCGTTATACGAAGGTGTCGTGCGGTCGCTTCGCAAACGACCGGAATCTTGTCCTCCTCCTGGAGCCCCTCGGCAACGCCGATCTTCATCTCAATTCCTGCGTCCTGAAGTATCCAGTATCACGTCCATTACAGTGGACAAAGTGCCTCTTCTTCATCTCAAGCGTAAAGTCGGTACGAACCAGGAATACAGTAGCAACCTCACCGGTGTATACCTCGACATCCTGCATGAGATCGCAACCTCTGGTACAACCTTCAAAGACAAGAATGCTCTTTTGACCGGCGTCGGCAAGGGCTCCATCGGAGTCGAGATCCTGAAGGGCCTCCTCTCTGGAGGCGCGCACGTCGTGATCACCACTTCGCGCTATAGCCGGGCGACCGTCGAGTACTACCAGGGCATTTTTCAGCGGTTTGGTAGCAAAGGCTCCGCGCTCACCGTCGTGCCGTTCAATCAAGGTTCGAAGCAGGACGTGGAAGCTCTTGTCGATTATATCTACTCCTTTCTTGGCCTCGACCTGGACTACATCTTGCCATTCGCTGCTGTACCGGAGAATGGTCGTGAGATCAACGGCTTGGACGACAAGTCCGAACTCGCGCACCGCATCATGCTGGTCAACCTCCTCCGCTTGCTAGGAGCTGTGAAGATCAAGAAAGTGAGCCTCCATTTCGTAACTCGACCCACTCAGGTTATCCTCCCTTGTCTCCTAATCATGAACTGTTCGGCAATGATGGCTTCTTTCAGAGTCTAAGATTTTGCTGGAGACGCTGTTCAACCGATAGAACTCCGAAAGCTGGGGAGAATACCTTTGCCTTGCGGGAGCTGTTATTGGGTAATTATCCTGTTTTTCCCTCTTTTAACGCCCTTCTCATTCTTGTCATTTAGCTGCACTCGCGGGATTGGCCTGATGGACGCCGCGAACATGGTCGCCCATGACATTGAAATTGAAAGCCACGGTGTTCGCACCTTCTCGGCCAAGGAGATGGCATTCAGGTGTCTGTCTCATCGGTGAGCAAAGGATCATCGTCAATACATATTTTTATTGATGATATATGAAAGAACCTGAGCTATTCCGTGGTTACGACTCCAAGGTCTTCAACCAAGAAATTGAACTCTTGCATGACCTCGAACCTTTCGAAGTCGCTGAAGTTCGGATTCAAGTACGAGCACGGTGACAAATGTGACATCTGGGCTGCTGAAGGCGGCCAGTAGTTCGTCAAGTTCAAGAAGGTTCTCGCGTCCTTGTTCTGAAGAGTTCAAGATTAATTGAGTCGTTTCTGGGCAGATTCTACGAGTTGGAGTTCGGCCGTTGTGGTATCCCGGCAGATATAATAGCTCAAACCGACAGGACGTCCGTGTGGTCCCTCACCTCCGCAGCGGAGGCTCTCAATATGTTCGGTATTGTGGATCCTTGTGAGCTGTACTAATATGTATCCATCCGATGTTGGATCGAGTATTGGGAGCAGTAGGGCGGCATGGAGAGTCCACCGCAGATGTTCGAGGATTGCAGGGATAAGGAGGTCCAGAACGAAATTTTGCAAGAGACGTGCGCCGTTTAATAGTTCTTGTGTTCGTTCCGTTGCTAACCGACCACGTTCCAGATTTACCTTACCAATTTAACTTGCTTCTGCTTTCTTCGAGTAGTCCCATCAAAATTCCTGTGCGCCTGGTGAGCATTTGTTGATTTAATCAGTTTGACTTGGTCCTAACAACGAAGTATAAAGTGCAACTGTGCTCCAATAAATTTAAATCACTCGCAACACGTTGCTGTACGGCAAGACTAAGATGATGCTGGCGGGTAGTAGTTTCGATGACTTCAGTGAAGAGGGTTCGTACGAATTCGTCAGCATGAAAGTGACCATACTGACCTTTCGCACTCCGTACACAGATCCCGAAAAATCATTTCTCCATAGATTCTGGATGCACGAGACGCGTCGGCAATGCCTACTTCTGAATCTTTTCTCGCCGGGTACTGCGGGTCGCACACCCATGCGCTCGAGCGCGGGCTCTGCACATATCTGCATATGCCTAATATGACTCCCCAGAAATGAGAGAAGTAACACTTATCTATCTCTAGATCCATATAAATTCTTCTATTTGTTGAAATCTTCAGAAGTCTTCGCAGCCGCAGCGACGTAAGGTTGCTTTTGTGATTACTGGGGTGCTTATTTGTATTAACACCATCTTACTGTTCTTTACGGTCGCACGCCAATGTTTATTCACTTATTTCTTATTTTATTGAGCAGTCTTCCGGTTCTCTTCAGTATCTTACGCTTCTTGAAATTTGGGCGCTAATAATCTTATTACAGCTCTTGATATATTTACGATACTTTGACTGTTTAAAACAATTAGATAAGAGAAATAAGAGAAGTTTAAGACAGATAAGCCAAAACTGAGTTTTGCTGATGAACATACTTACTCGGCGACGCTCTGTATAGGCAACCGACCAGCCCTTGAGGGTAATAGTCTATCGGGATCAGGTAACCCGACGTGTCCTCTGGATGGCTCGCTATTGGCGGCAGTGGGAATGGCCTCGGCACCGCTGCAATGTTCGTCATAAGCTAATCGGGACATTCAAATACCAAGCACTTAGCATCTCCCATCCAACGTCCATCTTTACAGCATGCCCTCTCTGTCTCTTGCGCGAGCAGCGAACGCTACATTTTCCCCATCCTACTTCCCTGTCGCGATTTTTGTGGGTGGCACATCCGGCGTTGGCCAGGGTCTAGCTCAAGCCTTCGCCCGGTACACGAAGGGCAATGCACACATCATCCTTATTGGCTGCAACCCCGCCGCCGCCGAATCCATCATCGCGTCCTTTCCCAAGCCGAAAATGGAACGCGCGCAGCACGAATTTGTGCAGTGCGATGTCTCGCTCATGCGGAACATTCAGGCAACAACGTCTGAACTCCGGCACGCCTGCCGAAGCTGAACTTCTTGGTCGTCTGCCGGGATTCTTAACATGAAGGGAAGGGACGAGACGGAGGAGGGAATCGACAGACGGCTGGCACTGCATTATTATGCTCGATGGAAGTTCATATATGACCTTCTGCCACTCTGAAGAAGCGAAGGATAGTGGGGAGGACGCTAAGGCCATGACGACCCTCTCGCCCATAGCAGGCGGCGCCATCAACCTCGACAACCTCGGATTGAAGAAGCGTTACACCGCTGCTTCTGCAGGTTTGGCGTCACCTACATACAACGATTTGATGGTAGAGGTATGCGAATTCGACGTCTCCTGATACTTCGCGTCCATCTCACGAAGTCTGCAGTCGTTCGCAGAGCAATGCCCCAACATTGCGTTCACGCACATCTTTCCAGGAATCGTTCGTACTCCGTTGATCAAAGCCACGCACTGGGCCTTGCGTCCCTTCAACCCCCTCTTTGGACTCCTTCTTGCTTCCTACCTTCATCTCAACTTTTTTTTCCCACGCTCCCGGCCAATAGGAGTAGGCCACGGACGTGCGGCATCTGCGCTCTCAACACCCTCAACACCTCTAAAAACACCGAGAACGCATCACATTCTCACAAAAAGCGATCTAATACAGTCTCTGATGCCGGCACCCTCAACTAGGGTGTCCGCCAACCCAACGGGTCCATCTCAGATGTCGCAAGACCGCGTGACGCCTTCGATCAGAACTACGCGCGCAAGCGGCGGCAACAAGCTTACGCACGACGAGCTCATCAACGATCGAGACAGTCCCATCCACAACCTCGGTGACGCCACCAGATTCCTCGCATCAAAAGGCTACCTCGTCGAGGACACCACCCCTTCTATCAACGCTATTTCTTACGTACTCCTGCAAATCGCTGCCACTTCCAAGGAGAAAACATTCAGAGAACTGATCCGAGCTGTGTCTATTTTAATTGACCACGCTAATACTGACAACACCATCAACAGCATCGCCTCCGCAGTCGAAGCCAGACTTGAACAGAAAATGGAAGAGCGCTTTGCCACGGCCTCTAAGCAATGGGAACAATCTGCAGCTGGTATCACAAAACTCGTCCACACCCAGCCTCCCCAGGCCCCCCTCCACGCCCCCAAAACTCCCCAACCACCTACGCAGCAGCAGCCCAGAGTGCAAAGATGGCGGCCTCTCACAACAAAGCACTCTACCGCACCAACCTCAGGTCTAGGCAGGTCGTCATCGACACGGACGAAGAGAGCACCCGTGACCTTTCCGAAAAAGAGATCACAGCGAAGGCACGGCTCGCGCTTGACGCGACGTTCGAGAGACTGGGCTACGAGCACGACCCGGACCAGCACGACGGCATCAAGATCCTGGGCGCAACCAAACTCAAAAACGGCGGCATCCTCCTAGAACTGAACACCCCAGATGCGGTAGGATTCCTCACTGACGACGAGACACTCACCGAGTTTCTAGCTGCCTTCGGCGGTCACGCCACCATCAAGACCAGGGGTTTTCAGTGCATTGCAGAATTCGTCCCCACTTCCTTCTCCCCCAGCATGCCCAGCGCCCTCCGCGCAGTCGAATCCGACAGCCGCCTCCAAAGCAACACCATTCTCAAGGCCGTTGGATAAAACCAGTTGAACGCCGCTCTCCTGGTCAGAAAGTCGCTCACCTCTTCCTCGACTTCGACTCTCCCTACACCGCCAACAGAGCTATCGACAACGGCATCTTCATCGAGAACAAGAAAGTCAATGTTCGCAAAGCCAAAATCGAACCGAGGAGATGCCTCAAGTGTCAGGTCATCGGAGCCCGCCACATCGCCAATGCCTGCTCCAGCCCCAACGACGTGTGCGGCTACTATAGCGGAAAGCACTGCACCGCCGAATGCAAGGTAAGTGACCCCACAGACTACCGCTGCGCTAACTGCAAACAGTCCGGACACGCCGCATGGGACAAAACCTGCCCCGAGTACAAGAAACAAGCACAACTCCTTGATGAACGCTGTCCCGAGAACAAATTCCGACTGTTCCCCTCGGACGACGACCCACTCTCCTGGGAATGCCTGGACAACCACACTTCCACCCTCCCCAACCTCGGCAGCGCTCCCCCCCCCCCCGTTCGCTGAATGGCCCCCGAATTGGAACCTGACGAACCGCCAGCAGACGGCCCATTGCTAGAGGACGCAACACACTCCCTCACCCCCCCACTCTCACGCCCCGAGCACCCGCTGCCACTCCCGCACCAGCTCCGCCGACACCAGACCCCCACCCAATATGACGGGACCCTGAACAGCTTCATCCGAAAACCCACTACCTCTCAGCCGGACACGCGCGCTCCCCCGAACCCCGCACACGCAAATGACTGACGCACCTGTCCTCCCTGCCGAACGGACCCTCAAGATCTGGCAACAAAACCTCAACAAATCCCTAATCGCCCAATTAGACATGATCAACGACCCCGAATTCAACAACGCTGACTTTGCACTTCTACAGGAACCACACATCGACCACCTCGGGATGACACGCGCGAACAGCAGGTGGACAGTGGTCTACCCCACCGGACACGGAAAAGACCCGAACGCGACTCACTCTGTCATCCTCGTCGGCACTCACATCAGCACGAACGACTGGGAAGAAATTCCCATGGACAACAGCGACATCACCGCCATCTGCACCAGAACCAGTATCGGCCCAACCGCCATCTTCAATATCTACAACGACTGTACGCATTCCCGCAACCTCGAGTCGCTCAAGCACAAGATGACTGAGCTCCACTTGCACCCTCCCGGCGATGAACCCATTCAACACACCATCTGGGCCGGGGACTTCAACCGCCACCACCCGCTCTGGGACGAGCCGCGAAACAAACACCTATTCACCGGTGAGAATTTGGACGCCGCGCAGATACTAATCGACCTTCTTTCAGATCACGACCTCCAAATGGCTCTCCCCCCTTCATACCCACCCTGCGCACCTGCAACACCAAGAATCTCACGCGTCCGGACAACATCTTCGTATCTGACACCATCCTCGACAATCTCCTCTACTGCAACGCTGAACCGGAAGCGCAACCGCCCTGCACTGACCATTTCCCCATCAAGCTCACCATCGACCTCTCCATCACCGACACCACGCGCACCGCAAGGCATAACTGGAAAGATATCGATTGGGACGAGTTCACCGATACCCTCGAGACACAGCTACTAGCCATCCCCGCACCCAAGGAACTCCGAACGCGCGAACAATTCGACATCGCCCTCAACCACCTTCAAGCCGCCATCCACGCTACCATGTCCCAACACGTCAAGATGACAAAGCCCTCTCCATTCATGAAGAGATGGTGGACGCGTGAACTCACCAAAGCCAGGAAGGAGGTAAGACGACTCGGACATGCAGCGTACTCACACCGTGCCAACAGGGACCACCCAATATACGAAGACTATCGGCAAGCCAGAAACAGATACACTGACCTCATCCGCACAACGAAACAGCAACATTGGCTGGACTGGCTCGAGAACGCCAATGCCCACAACATCTGGGACGCCAACAGATTCATCTCAGCAGATGCACACGACGGCGGCAGGGCACGCATCCCAACGCTCCAGGTCAAGGACGAGCAGGGCCGCTCGCTCGCAGCTAGCAGCAACGAGCTCAAGGCCAAGTACCTCTTCGATTCGTTCTTTCCCCCGCACCCACCGCCTCCCTCATCCCAGACACCGCCTACCCGTGCCCGCATTTCGAGTTCAGCGACATCACGAACGAGCAGGTCACATGCGCCATTAGCAAGCTCAAGCCCCTCAAAACTCCACGTCCCATGGACCCAGCCAACGGGGTGTTCACACACGGCAAAGAACTACTCACTCCCTTCCTCGGCCCCATCTTCCGAGCCACGTTCAAGCTCAAGGTCTACCCCCCTGACTGGAAATGCTTCACCATCGTCGTCCTCAAGAAGCCAGGCAGGGCTGACTACACAAAACCGAACGCCTTCCACCCAATCACCCTGCTCGGCACCATCGCGAAGATCCTCTCCTCCTGCATCGCCGAAGACCTCACGCATGCCGTCGAGCGACACCAGCTCCTCCCCAGCACCCAATTCGGATGCCGTCCCGGTCGCACCACCACAGACTCCCTACACCTCATGATCTCATTCATCAAGGGCCACTGGCGCAAGGGAAACGTAGTTGCAGGCCTCTTTCTAGACGTCAAAGGTGCCTTCCCCAGCGTCGACCCCAGCCGACTCTTCCACAACATGCGCAGCCGCGGCGTTCCCAAGGACTACACGGAATGGCTCTCCAGAAAGCTAGCAGGTCGATCCGCCACTGTAGTCTTTGACGATTACGTCTCCCCCCCCATGCGCATCTCCAACGGCATCGATCAAGGTTGCCCCCTGTCCGGCCTGCTCTTTGCATTCTACAATGCATCCCTTCTAGACACCGCCCAGCCTGACAACGACGAACTCACCCTCGGATTTGTGGACGACACCGGATACTTCGCAGCTGGCTCGACCTTCGATGAGGCGAACCACACGCTTGAGGACATGATCAACAGATCGGACGGCGCGGCCCAGTGGGCCCTGTCTCACAACTCACACTTCGAACACTCCAAGGATGCACTGATCGGATTCTCCAGACGACGCTCACCCAACCCTGACGGCCCCACCAAAACCATCTGCACCATGAGACCATCCCTCGAGATAGGCGAGCTAACCGTCACACCCACTGATCACCACAGATTCCTGGGCATCTTAGTAGACGAAGAACTCCGCTTCAAGGAGCACTCGGCCGCCGCACTCGCGAAGGGCACCCAAGCAGTTCAACAACTTCGCCGACTCTGCAAACCAGCCTCCGGCATCGCCCCCAGCTTAACCCGTCAGCTTTACTCTGCGACAGTCGTCTCGAAAATGCTGTACGCTGCCGACGTTTGGATCCCACCCATCTGCACATCGAACGAAGACGAACCGATCGGCAAGCCACGCACCGGCTTCACCAACAAACTTGCCAGAGTCCAGAGATCTGCCGCACTGCTCATCACGGGAGCTATGCCCTCCACACCCAACGACTCCCTGAACGCACACGCTGACCCCTATCCCTAGACCTGCTGATCAACAAGATTACCGCCCGCGCCACACTCCGCCTAGTCACCCTCCCGCCCCGACACCCACTCGCGCCATGCGTACGAAGAGCAACGCACTACCCGAAGCACCACCGCTCCCCACTCCATGAACTCCTGAACACCTTCCAGCTCTCTCCCCATTCGAGCGAAAAGATCGAGCCGGTGCGACTCTCCCCGAAATGGACAAGCGACATCTCCACGACCATTGCCACATCGAAGAAAGAGGCCATCAAGCAGGTCAATCAAGGCAGCGCGGATGCGTATATCTACACTGACGGATCAGCACTCAAAGACGGAGGCGTTGGCGCTTCAGCGGTCCTTTGCAGACAGGGCAGACCGAACAAGATCCTCAAGATCCACCTAGGCGACAAGAGCAAGCATACTGTATACGAAGCGGAACTGGTAGGTATACTCCTGGCCATACACTTGCTGATTACTATTGCCACTCAGATCTCCAGCGTCCTCCTTGGCGTCGACAATCAAGCTGCGATCATCACGACCAAGAAGATCACCAGCGGTCCCGCCCATTATATCGCAGACGAAATTCACAAGGCACGCCGACGTGTCAGAAGACTCAACCCCGAACTCGGAGTTGGCATCCGGTGGACACCCGGACATGTAGGAATTCAAGGCAACGAGATGGCTGATGCAGAGGCAAAGAAAGCAGCACTCGGCGAGTCGTCCCCCACCCAGCTTCTCCCCACTCTACTCCGCAAACCACTACCTGACAACCGCTCTGCCGTCTCACAGGATATCCTCACATGCATCAAACGCCGCAACGCGGAACGCCTCAAGCTCTCCCCCCGCTACGCGAAACTGCTCAAGCTAGACCCGAAGGCGCCCTCGGGCAACTTCATGAAGATGGTCCGGAACCACTCCAAACGCGACTCCGCAATCCTCATGTACCTCAGGACGGGACACGCACCACTCAACAAGCACCTCTTCCGCATCGGAAAGTCCGACACACCACGTTGTCCGTACTGCCCGCGCAGCGACGAAACCGTCTTCCACTTCCTCGTCGAGTGCCCCGAACACAACAACACCAGAAGGCAGTTTTGGGACAAGATTCCCGTCAGGTCACGTAATATCATTAACCTCCTCTCGAACCCGAAGATGACAAAGGCTACTCTAGACTTTATCTACCACACCAAGAGAATCTACGCCCCTCGGGCATCCCCAGACAAGAACCCGGGCTAAAGCCTCATCATGAGCACGGAAGCAAGCAGGGGGGAAGGACACCCTTGAGGGACACAAGGAAGGGGAATGGAGAGGGAGCGGAGCGCTCATCGCGACAGGAGGAGGCCCACGGAGACGGGAAACTGGCGTGCAGGATCCTAGGTTGTGCAGAGGTCCGGTGGTTGGGCAGCGGACACACGTGAGCAGCAGGACACTGAGTAGCAGGAGAGGACATGCGGTCGGACAGAGGAGCTTCTTACGGAGGCGGGAAGGGGCTTGCGGGGAGGCGCAGCCGACACACGGCGAAGCGGAGACTGGGATAGCCGGGACGAGGGGAAGCAGACGGAGAACTACTTGCGATGCGGAGAGGGAAGTGGAGGACCGGGCAGCGGCCATATTGCACACCTGTACTTGCCGTCCGACATAGGGCATTGCCCCAGCGGACGTTAAATGGATTTAAAAATAAAAAAATAAATAAAAAAAACCCCCTCTTTGAGGCGTTATTGTATCCTGTCTCGGTGTCTGCCGAAGACTGCGCCGAATACCTGCTATGGGGTTTGTTCGAAGGGGAGAAGGGTGCGTTCCGCAGAGATAATCATGGCGAAGACATTGGAAAGCAGCGATATCATGGATCTGAGGAGGCAAGAAAGCGATTGTGGGAGCACACCGTGCAGGAAATTGACAGAGCCATAAATTCTTGATAAATTCGGACATTATTTCTTCATTAATTACATATTTTCGGACAACCCTCTTAAATTACCTCCATCAGTATAAGTACCTTGTCTGGAGGTGGCTCCGTGCGCCACTTGTTTCTTGCTCTCACCTTTGTCCCACTATGTTCTCCTCCGACGCTGAATTAACGTTGACCACAGAGCCGTCCAATTTTGATGCAGATGTATTCAACCAAGGAGCTCACGAAGATTTACCCAAACGCCGTTGGAACAAAGACTGGTTTCGTCCAAGGTGCGTGCTTGTCCTACGCTACGTTCACATAAGCCATATCTTGATATATGTTGTTGATAGGATATCAAAGCGGCGTAATATTGCGGATGAAGAGGAATTTTTGGACAGTTTTCTTCCCGAGGTTCGTGGCTCAATGCCATGGGATGCCACTCCTTTGTGACTTTGCTGACGACCTCGGATGAATAGAGTGATCCCAACAATCTTATTTTACGCGATATGAGAGATTACTTCTATCACTTGGACACGGAAGTGAGTGCCGTGTCTGAGTATGTCTGAGTATTTGTTCGTGTGGCTGAACATGCGCTAGCTCCAGACATTTGGTAAGCCCGAGGCAAAGCCCAGATTACAACGTAACGAAGGAGAGTCTTCTCTGGAATTCAATGCAAGGGTTTGCTGTGAGTAGTATTCTATTGTCGGTTCCTGCTATCATTACTTACAGCTTTTCCAATCAGCTGAACTCTATGCCGGGAGATGGGCAAGACCTGAGCTGGACGTCGACGAAGCTCTTCGTATGGCTCAATCCCAACGGGATGCCCTCAGAGACGAAATCGAGGAATTACACAACGTCCCCGAGCATCTCTTGTCTACCATCCAAGATCGCCTTGCGCATTGTTTCGCGGTGGGTTCCTATATGCTCGCTCACCCGTTCGCAGGTTTTAACTGCTACACTCCAGCGAGTTCCAGATCCGAATGGACACACTCGCAGTCATTTTCCAGATTACTGGATCACGCGAGAAGTTGCGCTGCTAATGTTTGAAGTCCATTCGATGCATGCATCGTGGCAGATCATTATTGATGAGCTAACGGACCTTCAAGAACTGGGTGAAACAGGCCAAGTGAGGTTGGACATGAAAGGTCAGATATCCGGGACCTCCATGCTACATCCGGTGCTTATCTCGACTACGTGGCAGGCCTGTTTGATGACCTAGAACTCGGGGATTCTTCCCTCACGTTCCCCATCTTTCAGAGACTGTGCGTCGCCGTGAAGCTCCTAGGACACATACTCGACAATCGCCTTCAAAATGCTATCGCTACTTCTCCAGCATTTACCCCTTATATTGTTCGCTCAGGCGGAAGGGTCAGTATGTATCGCCTCTTTGATCGTTTATATCTTATGAAGGTTGTTGTAGGGTTTTGGATATCCCCAGTACCATCGCAAAGTTGGCCCCTCCGTACCGCAAGATCCGGAAAGCAACATGGAGCAATACCTTTTGAGTTTCTGCACGCTGCGCATATATGTTCCCACAGATGGTTTGTATAAAGCACTCACAACGGCATCGCCCACCGAGAAGGCAGGGATTAGTCAATTCCTCTATGACGCGATCGGCGACCAAGCCGTTATCCAGGAACTCCGCAACGCGCTCCTAGCAACCATATTGAATATGCCTCTGCGTCACTTGGACGAAGCTGCCCCTCGCATGGAGCACATATTCCGTCATTGCTGGTACCCCATGAATATCGATCTATACAACGTGATGCTCGGAACGAGCCAAAGCCGCCGGTGCATCAAGCTGGTCTCCTCGATGAACGACCTGAGAGACCCAGGGCGATTCAGCGCGCTGTGGGACCTGTTTGAATCTGCGTTCTTCCAGTGGTCGGGCAGGTCGGCAGTGAGGGTTGATTGCTATGGGCGTTTGTTCTGCTTCTTTATGGTGCCGCTGCCGCCTGCCGACACTGCACCGGCCGACGCAAACGATGCGACTGCCACTTCTAGGTCGGAACCGCGTGTATTCGACCCAAACTCCCTTTGTGTGGCCGACGTGGCCCAAGCACGTGTTATGTCAGGACGGTCATTCATCTCTGAGCAAAAGAAGATGAAGCAGAAAAAGAGATATTCTATTGCTAGCCAATCCCCTACCGTGTCCGACGACGACCGCGTGCATTCTGAAGATTCAGGTAAGGCTCACACACACACCACTAACGTTAAGCACGCTTCAGGCCGCAAGTTACCTGAGGTGTTGCGTCAATACCTTGACTCAGATGACGAGCCCGCGGATCCCAACGTGAAGAAAGGCCACCTCAAATGGGCCGACTTTGAGAAGGTAAAAATGTTGATGCTCCACCTGTTATGTTACAAGGTACTCATGGTTTTCGATTGTAGGCTATGTCAGCGTTGGGTTTTCAAGTGAAGCAATCCGCGGGCTCATCAGTGAGGTTTGACCCAAGCGACAGAATTGGCGGCCATCCGATCACTTTCCATAGGTACGTCGTCGCTTTATTCTCCGCACTCCGACGGCGCCATCTCATTACACTCTCAGACCCCACCCGGATCCAGTTCTGAACCCGCATCTCATTCGACGCGTCGGTTATCGACTCCGTCGACGATTTGGCTGGGCTGAGAATGAACCCTTGCTTGGGCGTAAGACGTGACGCGATCTCTGTTGACCGCGACATTGCTCTTTCCAGTTCTGCCACCACTATACCCTCCACATGTTACACGGTCTCCTGCATCTCATACTTCTTGTCTCATTTCCTCTACATAATTGGAGTGTGTCTTTATATACTGCACTTTCCTGCAGGCAGAATCAATGATATTTATCACACAAATATTGGATCGTGCTCTTCGTGCTCCGAGGACTTGTTGCCCATTAACCCTTTCATTATAATTTCTGGTAAGAAAATGACCATTTCGATCACTGGCGACGTCATACATACCTCCGCATTGTACCCCTGCGAATATAAAGTATCGAATACTCCGACTCCGAGTCGAGTCTGCCTTTCCCCACTAATACTGTTGGCCAGCTTAGACAGATATATGCACAAGTTAACGAGTTTGCTTCATCATTCGCATGATGCTCCCGCTCAGACTATTCCTTCCCCAGCGGGCCCTTCCCTGCTGAGGCTGATATCTACCGTTTCCGCAAGCAAAAGGGCGTGAACCTCGGTGAGTTTAATTAATAGATTTCGTTCCCCGACATCCTATTCACATGTATGGTTCTCGCCTCCAGGTTCTTGGTTCGTCCTGGAGCGATGGATCGCTAACTCTCCTTTCCGTTTCGCTATTTCGCCTGGGCAGAGCGATTTAGATGTCGCACGCGGGTCAAACGCAAAAACGGTCCTGGAAGAACACTGGGATAACTGGATCACCGAACAAGATTGGGCATGGATTGCAGATCAAGGCATCAACACAGTCCGCATCCCGGTGCGTAAACAACAAAGGATCTATCCTGAAAGGCACTTACATCTTGCATACAATACATATAGATCGGATACTATCATATCTGCGGAGCCGACCCATCTGTCCTCCAAGGCACTGATTTCGCCGATCTGGGAGATGTCTTTGCGGGCGCGTGGAGCAGAATCACGAAGGCCCTCGCGACGGCGCATCGCTACAGGATCGGCGTCCTTTTTGGTACGTAGATGCTCTACCCGCCTCCCCTCCACTACTCACCCGCGCCCCACGCCAACAGATCTACACGCTGCGCCCGGCAAACAGAACCGCGACTCGCATTCCGGCACCTCCGCGTCCAACCCTGCCTTCTTCAGCGAGCGGCGCAACATGCCGCACACGATCCACGTTCTGACGGCGCTGCTGTCCAACCTGGGCGCATTCTCCCGCGCTCAGACTCCCCCGCTGCCAAATCTAGTCGGGATCGAGCTTCTCAACGAGCCTGCGCCGGGCGGACACAACCATGCGCTCGAGAAGTGGTATCGCGAGACCTTCCGTGCGCTGCGCGCAGTAGATGCGGACATCCCGCTGTACATCGGAGATGCCTGGATGACGGATCAGTACGCGGGGTTCCTCGCGGACTCGAAGGTGCCCTTTGCGGTGCTCGACCACCATCTATACCGGTGCTTCACTAAGGAAGACATATCAACGTCTGCCGCACAACACGCACGTGTTCTCACAGAAGGCGGAGCGCAGACGCCACAGATGTTTGGGCGAGTGTCACGCAAATTGGAGAGCGCAGGCGGCGCATTGGTTGTCGGGGAGTGGTCTGGTGCACTCAATCCAGGCTCCTTGCAGGGGTCGGGAAACCAGTTGAAGGATCAGAAGGCGTTTGTGGAGGCACAGCTGTCGCTGTATGAACGATGGTGCTCTGGATGGTTCTTTTGGACATACAAGAAGGAGCAGGCGGGCGACAAAGGATGGTCGTTCAGAGATGCCGTCAATGCTGGCGTGATCCCACCCGGCTGGGACTGGTGGCAAAGAAGTCGTTGGAAGACAGCGTTGACAGAGTTCGCCGGAGGGATCAAGCACGAGACAAAGCCCTCGGTAAGTTAACGACATGTATTCCGCATAAGGGGTAGACGACGCTAATTATCCGAGCATATCTTAGGCGAACATTCATCATATTGGTCACGGTACCCTGGCCACTACGAGCATTGGCGTTTTGGAGAGGGCTTCATTCAAGGATGGGATGATGCATGGGTTTTCTTATCCGCAGTGTCTTCTACGCCACCCTCTTCCCCTGTTCCGGAATTAGGCTTCATTGGTCCATGGGTCAAACGGCGGAGCCAGGTCTATGTTACGGCAAAGGGCG
Organism: Grifola frondosa; assembly: GCA_001683735.1. Classification (NCBI taxonomy): domain Eukaryota; kingdom Fungi; phylum Basidiomycota; class Agaricomycetes; order Polyporales; family Grifolaceae; genus Grifola; species Grifola frondosa. The sequence continues at coordinate 67,144 of LUGG01000043.1, read as the reverse complement.
ACACGAATAGATGGGAATACGGTGAGTGCAACTAGAAAGCTGTTATCCGTTTCTGTATTTTTTGATGATGGCCTCTCACGGCGAATCACTGGCGCAACGGCGGTCCCAGAACACGGCCTGCCACAGGGAATCGCCGCCGCACGGAAGGATTTTGCGAATATGTATTGTTGAACCTGTTCAACCCCGACCAGATATGCCTCTACAAACACCCTGTTACACACTGAATGTGCTGGTCAATGACGAGTCCACGAACACTGCGGTGCCATCTTACCACATAGGCGGCCCCGTCATTGGCCAAGATCCACGGCATTAATTTCATCGATCTTGACGTGCTGCTCGAGAGCCGCGCGCAGTTGTTCATTGTGCATAAACGACACATGCAAGATCAGGCGACGTAAAGGAATCCCAAGCGTCGCGCGTTCAATCACTACACCATAGAGAAGATCATAATCGACGTCATCCACGAGCGTAAGGGTGCGCAGGTGTGGCCAGCACAACACCCCTGGCGCTGCGATGTTCGCCACCTGCTTGAGCCGGAGAAGCTCGAGGAAACGATCTGCACAGGAATTGATGACCGTAATATGCGAGATCGTGGAGAGCGCATTCGTGAACCGGTTGGTGAGCGTGCACATTCCTGCGTTCACTAAAGTCAGGGACTGAAGCAAGGGATACCTGCCGCCGGAGCCTTCGATGGGGAGCGACTGCACGAACTCGCGGAACTCCGTCTCATCCAGGTTCGCGAGCGTGAGCTCCTCCAGAGCGGGCGTGATGAGGAGGGACGACATGCGACAAACATTGTTCCCAGAAAGCTCCAGATAGCGCAGCGTGGGTACCTGTAATTTCGGATATATCGTGCCTGCGTGGAGGTGGACATAGCTGCCGCGAAGAGTGAGACGGGTGAGAGATGGGGACCCTGCGAGCATATCGCGAAATTGCTCGTATACGAGCCGGGTGCGTAGCCAAAGCCACCGCATGTCGATCATCGTTAAACCAACTAGGGGCGGCGCTCTCCAGGGAATCGATACGGAGTCAAGACGGACGGAAGAAAGTGCAAGAGCACCACCTTGAAGAATATTTGGTAAGACAACTTCTTGATTGCCAGACGAGCCGCTCAGGGATAGTCGGAGATGTTGGAGTTGGGGTGAATACGCCTCTGCGAGACGCCTCCCAACTGCCATGATGGTGACGGAGTGAGGGGTGATAAGAGAGAAGCTGTGCCAGCGATCGATGTGCACCATCAACCTTGCGACGATATCATCTACTACGGCAGCAGTCAACGTGGCGAGAGGACGGCAGTCGATTGTGATGTCGAGCAATTGACCCCCGGATCGCTGCAGGCATAGTGGGACCCACCCGAGCGGTTTGGTCTGTTTAATCGTGATGTTTGTCCAGAGGCTGGGGGTGTTTATGGCAACGTCACGCCAGTAGCGTGACACGGAGGATACCAACAGGGGAAATGGAATACGTCGGGGGTCTCCAGAGTCGCTCACAGGATCAGGATGGGGCATCCGACATCCCGCCTTGAAAATCATGACAAGCACCTCCGTTGGAAGGCTTTGCACTGGAACAACAAGAGTAGACAACGCCTCGATCTTGGCCAGGACGCATGACAACGAGGCCTCATTCACATGAACCTGGTTCATGAGTTCGCACACTGCGGGGCTGAATTGAAAGCCATCCATCTCAGCCTCACGGAGGTAGACACGCCAGCCATCTGGAGAAGCGCGAAAGATGTTCCACCCATATGAGTCCCCAAGCCTCTTCACTTCATGCTGTGGAGGTCATACGGCTCAACTTCCCGCGGAGTTGTCATTACTCGAGTGTGGGCTTACCTGATAGCTCTGATCGGCATGAATCTGACCGATGAGGTATCTGCGGCGAAGCTGGTGTTCAGTGGCCTGGCGATTGAGCTCTGCGATGATATTCTTGATCTGAGTGCGCTGGATGTGTCCAAGAGTCATGAGGGTCTATGTGATGTTCAGTCTCTGTCGACGATCTTGGGCGGCAGTATATATGTTTGATACTCACCGGATCGATAGCGTCAGATTCTCCGTAGAATTCCTATCGGCAAGACAGCGACAAATCGCTCGTCCAACGCAATGGAGGGACGTTCCACGGGTGGATGTGGTTGAATGTTGAGTGCATCGTCGCCAAATCATCTGGTCGGAAGTCCCTTAGACGGCTGGTGTGCGGCAGTGCCTTAACGAATTACTCTGTCACACCCGTGACTCATCCAGGTCCGGACCGCAGGCCGCACACTGGACTAGACCGTCACTCACAGATATAGCCCTGGGATCGTGTGCAAGAGAGCCCTGAGCACGGCTTCTTACATCCTTCAGTTGAGTGTAATACTCCAGAGTTGAAAGATTCTGCGTAGTTGAGAGTGGCGCGGAAAGACAGAGGTGCGATACGATATTCGAATTGGAGGGTGTACCTTAGACTTGTGATATCGTAGATGGCCTCGGAGGCCAATCCGCGTGAAACATCAAGATAGACATGAAATAGATACGAGACATGGGCAAAAATGGCTTGCACAAATACACAAGATCGCGCGCCAACTGCCCCGTGGGATGAGAGCACAGCGCGGTGCTGGCGACACAATCCATTACGAACTACGATGGGCCGATGCTAACTTTTGATCGTCAATAGATGCTGCCAGAAGGTCGAAGGCACAATTTAAGGAGTGGATTGGCATCGAAATGATTGCATGAGGGATGTCCAGCCATAAGAATCATAGCGGCACAAAGACGCGTGGAGCTGGAAAATAGTAATCCGATGATAGACTCCGCAGGACTTGAAGCATGATACTTGATAATGGTATAGCGGTGAGGAAAAGCCGACTGTGGTGACCAAGAAAACGATAGCTTTGCCCAGAGAGACTTCAAGGAGCCAGTGCGATAGAGATGAAAATATGCTCCGATGTCCCGAAGTGGATTGCGATTATGCGTGAAAGATCAACCGACAGTTATTCTTGAGCTTCTAGTGCATTGCCGTACTTCCTGGGTTTCGGAGAGCAAAACCATGAAGATAGGGAGGTCGTAACAAGCAGGACTCGAGACGTCATTGGTAGGTAGCCAATCTTGGTGCAAGCGTTGCGGGAGTGACCGACTTCTCCAGAATTGTATAAGACAGCTTGGACTTCCCTACGAGATACCAAAGTTCACTTCGCCGATGTCAAATTTGGGTGGACAAATTTATAAAATGGACAGAGTAAACCTTGTTGTGAAGATGTTTTTGTGGGAAGGAAGGGCCAGGCACACGAGTGAAAGTGCATATGCGCCGTGAAACATGCCTGCGTAATATGACTTAAACCGCAAGTGGGAGTATCATCCTACCAGCAATCTGCATACGCAATAATTATCAGATCCCACCTCAAACAGAGTGCTAGAGCATGTGCAATATCGTACCTTCAATCAATCTATCCCCCGTGCTACGTAGATCTCTTGAAAAAGAGTGTACTTCACGCTAAGGACGATCATCTGTTCGACAACCAGATATCAGGCGAAGTCGGGTAGTGTGCTTTCTGAAGCGGGCGGTTTCTTGAGTTTTGGTTTCATTATATCAAGCACGCACCACATATTGAATCACATCTATAAAGTCCGGATATTGAAGGGAAGAAACGAGCGTTGATGGCGGCACCTGTAGGTTTTGTACCCAGCGAGCGGAGTTGACGCGATATGACCAGGAGATTCGATCGCCGCCCCACGATATCCACTCGTATGCGCCTTCCGGACAATCGTTTGCAACTGGTAAATTACCCCATCCTTCCATTCTATTAAGAAGGCGAAAGGTATAGCTAGCCATACCATTCCTTGACAGCACAAATTATCTCAGTTTCAGAAGGTCCATACGTACGGTAATTATGCGTTTATCGCTGAGCCTGCATCCTCGATAAGGCGAGAGCGCCTAATTCCATCCACGGATAACATTATGCTGTGATCATTTACACTGCCTCGCAAAGGCTATATGGATCTATGCTTCTGTAAGGAGCTCTAGCACAAGCTGCTTATCACCATTCGCACAGGATCGTGCCATTGCACTGCCAGCATCGTGCTGAGTGCATAAGATAGCATTGACTCGCAGGTTGTTTTCCGACATTCAACATGCCCGAAAGATCGGCCATTGCCCTCGAAATCACCCCAGCTCTTTTCGTAGCTGGGGGCCCAGTGGAGGGCGAAGTTGTACTAGACTTTCCGCTCGTGCAAGAGGAAGAAATCGAGGAGATCGTCGTCAAACTCCGTGGATCCATCCGCATGTGTGTCCTCGAATTTGCATCCAAGGAATGATTCTTACATTCTACTCACTTTAGATATGCAGAGGTGAATGAATCGCACCCCACCGAGTCTGCAGACGTTATCCACGAGAATCTATCTCTTTGGACTAGGAGGCCATGCCTATCCGCCACCGGATACGCATATACTACGTCTGTCCTTCGAATTTAATCTTCCCGCACATGGCCCCCCTTCCTTCGACTTTGTAGGGTCCGGGAAGAGCGCTTCAGTGCGCTACACGATCCAGGTTATCGGCGTGCGGGGCGTCTTCAACTCCGATAGGATTATCCAACGCCTGCTCTCGGTAGTGCCGCCCGATCCCAGAGGCGCGGAGCTGCGCCACGAACTGCATTCTGGATGGAGGGGTGAGTGGGGGAGAAAGAAGCAAGAGATGAGGGTACGCAAAGGCATATGGGGAGATTACTCTACGGTTAAAGCTGAAGTGATCGCGTTCCACTCTCCGATGTAGAATTTGGTATTGATTTGCCGTTCTCTTGCAGCTCTGGATTCCCCATATGGATGCGCTCCCACTGTTTGTTCCCATTCCCTTCACTATCAAGGTTACGAGCATTACCGCACCGATGAAGCTGAAAGATACTCACCCCGAAAAACCTATCTTTCCTACCGTTCCTCAATCTGCAGAATTGAGCTCAAGCTTCGGCGCACAATAGTCTTAACGGCCGGCAATGGCTCTGACGCGGAAGAGACCGTCGCTGAGCTACTTTCGAATGTCCCAAAACATGCTGTCGCTGTAGAGACGGCGGAGAAGATATGGATTCCAGAAGAGGATGGTGAGAAGGGCACATGGGTGCAGAAAATGGAGTTTCATGCAACCATGACACTACGATGTCCTCCGACGTTTAAGCTGGGGAACCTCTGCATCAATGTAAGCCCCTCGTGTGAATTCTTTATGAGGAGGTCTGACAAAACCATGTTAGTATTATCTGCACCTTAAGATCCCGTTTTCGGGGATAGGAAATAGTTTGAGAGCTGACCTACCCATCACCATCAGTTCTGGCATTGTATCGATGGTCAAGATAGCCGCCAACCTAGTCACACCGCCCACTCTCGACCTTCCACCGTGAGTTTCCGGTGGTCCCTTCGTAACTGATCAGACTAATCATGGCTTTGCAGAGCATATTGGGACGAGGGGGTGAGACCTTGATAACCACAAAGAAAAAGATCACCATGAATGTCTTGTATATTCTTGCACACTCTATCCATTCTGGTCGGCGATATCAACCCTGTACAAAGCCTACCGGTAGGCGAGGGAATGCAATCTCAATGTCAACATAGATCCTCAGGTCACAAGTTCCTGACGGGCGGGGCTTTAGCTCCAGAGATCATGTAGATATGCCATCGAGGACCGTCTGTGTGAGGATTCTTCATACGTCCGAGTGAATTGCGGGATCAGCCCGGTAGTTAGTTATGATCTGACAAACGTGGCAGTGGAGGCGAACGCGAGTTCCCAAGATTAACAGACATTTTGACTTTACATGCGCGCCTAATTAACGCTATCTTCAGCGATATATCCAACGTAAGCAATCCCTTTCACTCTTATATTACCATTAATGATGGCACCAGACCTCTGCATAATCTCAGTTTGGGACGGCCCCACCACCAATTATCTCGTCGTGTCACTGAACTTACACAAAGTCTTCGTCTCGGCATACTACAAGCGCTAATCCGAGGAGATCCCAATGCTGATTATGATCACGATCATTTTACACTGCCTCATGCAGCCTGCTCGAACCGGTGCTTCTGCGAGTGGCTCTAGCACAAGCTACTTAACTTCACCGCCATTTACACAGGTTCATACCGTTGCAGCACCGACACCGCGTTGAGTGCATAAAAGAGCATTATTTCGCAGCTTCCGTACTGCTTTTCAACCTTCAACATGCCCGACAGGTCGGCCATCACTCTCGAAATTGCCCCAGCTCTCTTTGTAGCAGGTGATCCAGTGGAGGGCGAAGTCGTACTAGACTTCCCGCTCGTACAGGAGGAAGAAATCGAGGAGATCGTCGTCAAGCTCCGTGGATCCATCCGCACGTGCGTCCCTTGCTATTACATTTGGCAAACAACCCTTACTTACGTGTTGCTCATTTCAGACAGACGCGATTAGGCGAATCATACCTCATCGAGACCACCAAAGTTGTCCACGAGAACAAGTCTCTTTGGAGTAGAGGACATGTCTATCCGCCCCCGGACACGCACGTACTACGTCTACCCTTCAAGTTTGAGCTTCCCGCACGTGGTCCATCTTCCTTCGACTTCACAGGATTCGGGAAGAGCGCCTCCGTGCGCTACATGATCCAAGTTATCGGCGTCCGGGGCATCTTTCACCTGGATAGGATTATTAAACGCCCGCTGGCGGTAGTGCAACCTGATCCCAGAGGTGCGGAGCTGCGACTCGAATTGCATGCCGGGTGGAGGGGCGAATGGGGGAGAAGGAATCAAGAGGAGAAGATACGAAAAGGCATATGGGGAGATTACTCCACGGTTAAAGCTGAAGTGAGCGCATTCCACGCTCCGATATGCAATTTGGTATCGATTTACCTTTTTTTTGCAGCTCTGGATTCCCCATATGGATACGCTCCCATTATTCGTTCCCATTCCCTTCACTGTCAAAGTTACGAGCATAACAGCCCCGACAAAGCTGAAGGATACTCACCCAGAAGAACCTATCTTTCCTACCATTCCTCAAACCGCGTCAGAAATCGAGCTCGAACTTCGGCGTACGATATCGCTAACTGCCCGTAATGTCTCCTCCGATGCGGAAGAGATTGTTGCTGAACTACTTACGAGCGTCCCAAATCATGCTGCCGTTGTAGAGATGGCCGAAAAGATATGGATTCCAAAGGGGGACGATGGGAAGGGTACGTGGGTGCAGGAAACGAAGTTCCACTCAACGATGACATTACGATGTCCTCCTACGTTCAAGCTGGAGACACTCTGCGTCAACGTAAACCTCTCATTTAATTTTCGTGCGAGAGTGTCTGATGACGCTGCCTTAGTATTACTTGCACCTGAAGGTCCCCTTTCCAGGGATCGGGAATAGCCTGAGAGCCAACTTGCCCATCACCATCAGTTCTGGTGTTGCATCGATGGTCGATAGAGCCCTCCACCCAGACACGCCGCCTACTCTCGACCTTCCGCCGTGAGTATCCGGTCACCACTCCGTGAATAGTCAGACTAAATTGTTGCTTCCAGAGCATATTGGGACGTGGCTGGGTGGGACCTTGATGATCATCAAGATCACAAGGATTGAATGTTTGTTGTATATTCCCGCATGCCTTTCTCTGTGCATCATTGGTTGCGATAGCAATGTTATATAAAGCCTATCAAAAGGTATGAACCAGTTGATTCTACTCCAATGCCCTTCATTATGTGGCTCGCTGTCGATCCTTGGCAATATTGAGCAGACGGTAATGTGATCTTCATGTCGAGATATACCGTCAGGCTAAAAGGTTTCATCAGATGAGGTTCAGTTCCCAAAGTCGTGTGGATGTGACAATATTGAGGGCCATCCAATCGGGGAATCTTCATAGGCAGGAGCGTCCCAATTGCGCAATGAACCTGAACACTAGTTATTTTCTGACAAACATTGTAACAGCGACAAACGCGAGTCCCCGACACAAGCTGATCGAGCGTTGTGCACCACCCTTTCTAAAGTCTGAAACATGTATGCGGTGTACAAGTAGATTTCTCTATGATGGTTCCTGTAAGTATATCAGCAGGTATCGAACAACTTTGAAGACACTGACATCGGAAAATTACCCCGACTACAAGCAAATCAGGCATGCATATCCACTGGTGGAGGTTTCGCTCGCTTAATTGAGCAGACCCATCCATGTTGTCGCACGCCAGTTCAAAAGAACCATTACTCATTCGACCGGTGATCGCCATCTGGTATTTGGTCGAACTTGCATATATGTATCCTCAAAAGACAGCTTTCGCGGGGTGCGGGACGGGGCCTCCGCGGCTATCCTCTTCATTGGAGCCGGTCAACTCTAGGCGCGAGCAAACTTCACGGACCGGAGTCTTCTACCGAAAGTCTGGGCAAGTAAGTACCCTTTGGTCTCGATGTACATGCTACGATCCTTGCGCGCTTTCATGACAGCACCCGGGTGTGCTGCCGTGCAATGTCCAGTCGAGAAGCACATCCGCCTACTATGATCATGATGCTAAGATATGTTAGCTATTTTAGCTAGTGCTGCGCCTTGCGAGCATGGTTATCGGTGACAGAATTGAGTTCGAGTATTTGATCAAACGTCTTCTTAATGATTGTAGGTCAGCGTTCGGTTCTTCGTGAAACTGTCAAGTACGCGGCTCACTGGAAACATGAACTCTGTCTATTGAATTGCAAGCGTTACGTTTCGGACTCCTTCAGGATTACCCAGGTACGTCGTTTGTCAGAATTTCACTGTCATGTGGCTACTCTAACAGACCATCGTTTCCTCTGAGATTACCGCCCCAGTGCAACAATGAGTGATCCTCACAAGGAAACAGGACCGACGCGTCCCGCATTCAATACCCTGTGTTCTGCACTGCATGATACTAAACGCTGATATTTTCTGCTATAAAAGCTGAGCGAACCTAACTGTATTTCGCAGGGCCTCACCGTGATCAGTCTTCATTCTCTATTCCCGAATATTCAAGTCAATAGTCATGTTCTCCACCTTACTCGCCTTCGTTGTTGCATCCGTCATGGGAGCTGCTACCGTCACCGGCGCCGTAGTTGCACGTCAGGTTATTGCTTAATCTGTCCTATTTTCATATCAACCCACTAACCACTGGTCTGCGTGTCCTCGCTCGATTATAGGCCACTCCGGAGGTGTACTTCTGCACCGCCATCAACTTTGAGGGGAACTGCCTCGCCTTGGTGACCGGCCAGAACTAATGCGTCACTTTTGGTTCCGACTTCAACGACCAGATCTCTAGCATCAGCCCGTACCCCGACGTGACCTGCGACGCCTACGTGTAAGCACATTCCCGTTATTTTTATCTATCCGTCAGTCTGAATATTCCTCTCAGCGATGACAGTTGCTCTGGATCCTCTATCGAGCTCGAGAACCCCTGGCGTCGCCGACTTGCGTGTCCTCAATTTCAACGACGTCATCTCGTCTGTCAACTGTCGCAGCCCTTGAGCGGATGCGTGGGTATGTGTTTTATTTCTACTCAGCATCCAGCTTTATTGACGTTCCAGTCTTGTTGAGGCATTTTTTGTACTGATCATGACAGATGCAGGTAGAATGTGATAAGCAAAGTTCTTTGAAAATCAGATTCGAGAAAGACGTGGTGGATAGTTACATGTTCAGGATTTGTTTGATTTGAAATATACGACTCGCACAACGAACCTGGGTCGATGAGAGTACCAATTTTGTGTCCCGAACGGTACTCAGAACTGAAGTCTCTAAGTACAGACTAAACGCAGGAATGTACTCGGATCAAGACAATTGCTTTGACTCGGGAAATATGCTGAAGCCCGTGTGACTATCAATCCATGCAGTGTGATAGTCGCAACGAGTGCCTCCTCAGTCTGGATCTCCCTACGGTCAGTTCAGCGCCAGCGGCAATGCCTGGAGCGCGTAAAATGCCAGGTACAAGCACCAGCGCGATCGTCACAAGAACGGGTGGAGAAACATCAAGTCTCCTTGTCTTAGAACCTGTATGAGAATGCTAGAGAAGTGGAGATGGGAAAAGAAGTAGTCAGAGCGGCGAGAAACTGAATGAACAAGTGGGACTGGCCGTATTATATAGTCCAAGCCCTCATGGTTCAGAAATGAGCGCTATTAATCGTATGGAGAGGACCATATTTGCCTCTAGATGGTTTGGAGCGCATATGCGGGCAAGTCCCTGCCGCAGACGAAACACTTACAATCAGCGCACACGAAGCGGATATCATCAGCAAAAGGAGGCCGATGGATACATTACACATCGGAGCCCGTGGATTGTCATTCACATAATAGGTTGTGCTTATATTTGATCCTGTCCTTTCGATGGCCCTTGGGCAAATTAGTCATTCCAAGGGTTTCGCCCGCCGCAGGCGGGCCGCGCGGCGGCCCAGGGCATCAGCAAAACTCAGTTTTGGCTTATCTGTCTTAAACTTCTCTTATTTCTCTTATCTAATTGTTTTAAACAGTCAAAGTATCGTAAATATATCAAGAGCTGTAATAAGATTATTAGCGCCCAAATTTCAAGAAGCGTAAGATACTGAAGAGAACCGGAAGACTGCTCAATAAAATAAGAAATAAGTGAATAAACATTGGCGTGCGACCGTAAAGAACAGTAAGATGGTGTTAATACAAATAAGCACCCCCAGTAATCACAAAAGCAACCTTACGTCGCTGCGGCTGCGAAGACTTCTGAAGATTTCAACAAATAGAAGAATTTATATGGATCTAGAGATAGATAAGTGTTACTTCTCTCATTTCTGGGGAGTCATATTAGGCATCATGCAAGATATGTGCAGAGCCGCGCTCGAGCGCATGGGTGTGCGACCCGCAGTACCCGGCGAGAAAAGATTCAGAAGTAGGCATTGCCGACGCGTCTCGTGCATCCAGAATCTATGGAGAATGATTTTCGGGATCTGTGTACGGAGTGCGAAAGGTCAGTATGGTCACTTTCATGCTGACGAATTCGTACGAACCTCTTCACTGAAGTCATCGAAACACTACCCGCCAGCATCATCTTATCTTGCCGTACAGCAACGTGTTGCGAGTGATTTAAATTTTGGAGCACAGTTGCACTTTATACTTCGTTGTTAGGACCAAGTCAAACTGATTAAATCAACAAATGCTACCAGGCGCACAGGAATTTTGATGGACTACTCGAAGAAAGCAGAAGCAAGTTAAATTGTAAGGTAAATCTGGAACGTGGTCGGTTGCAACGGAACGAACACAAGAATATTAAACGGCGCACGTCTCTTGCAAATTTCGTTCTGGACCTCCTTATCCTGCAATCCTCGAACATCTGCGGTGACTCTCCATGCCGCCATACTGCTCCAATACTCGATCCAACATCGGATGGATACATATTAGTACAGCTCACAAGGATCCACAATACCGAACATATTGAGAGCCTCCGCTGCGGAGGTGAGGGACCACACGGACGTCCTGTCGGTTTGAGCTATTATATCTGCCGGGATACCACAACGGCCGAACTCCAACTCGTAGAATCTGCCCAGAAACGACTCATTAATCTTGAACTCTTCAGAACAAGGACGCGAGAACCTTCTTGAACTTGACGAACTACTGGCCGCCTTCAGCAGCCCAGATGTCACATTTGTCACCGTGCTCGTACTTGAATCCGAACTTCAGCGACTTCGAAAGGTTCGAGGTCATGCAAGAGTTCAATTCTTGGTTGAAGACCTTGGAGTCGTAACCACGGAATAGCTCAGGTTCTTTCATATATCATCAATAAAATATGTATTGACGATGATCCTTTGCTCACCGATGAGACAGACACCTGAATGCCATCTCCTTGGCCGAGAAGGTGCGAACACCGTGGCTTTCAATTTCAATGTCATGGGCGACCATGTTCGCGGCGTCCATCAGGCCAATCCCGCGAGTGCAGCTAAATGACAAGAATGAGAAGGGCGTTAAAAGAGGGAAAAACAGGATAATTACCCAATAACAGCTCCCGCAAGGCAAAGGTATTCTCCCCAGCTTTCGGAGTTCTATCGGTTGAACAGCGTCTCCAGCAAAATCTTAGACTCTGAAAGAAGCCATCATTGCCGAACAGTTCATGATTAGGAGACAAGGGAGGATAACCTGAGTGGGTCGAGTTACGAAATGGAGGCTCACTTTCTTGATCTTCACAGCTCTAGCAAGCGGAGGAGGTTGACCAGCATGATGCGGTGCGCGAGTTCGGACTTGTCGTCCAAGCCGTTGATCTCACGACCATTCTCCGGTACAGCAGCGAATGGCAAGATGTAGTCCAGGTCGAGGCCAAGAAAGGAGTAGATATAATGACAAGAGCTTCCACGTCCTGCTTCGAACCTTGATTGAACGGCACGACGGTGAGCGCGGAGCCTTTGCTACCAAACCGCTGAAAAATGCCCTGGTAGTACTCGACGGTCGCCCGGCTATAGCGCGAAGTGGTGATCACGACGTGCGCGCCTCAGAGAGGAGGCCCTTCAGGATCTCGACTCCGATGGAGCCCTTGCCGACGCCGGTCAAAAGAGCATTCTTGTCTTTGAAGGTTGTACCAGAGGTTGCGATCTCATGCAGGATGTCGAGGTATACACGGTGAGGTTGCTACTGTATTCCTGGTTCGTACCGACTTTACGCTTGAGATGAAGAAGAGGCACTTTGTCCACTGTAATGGACGTGATACTGGATACTTCAGGACGCAGGAATTGAGATGAAGATCGGCGTTGCCGAGGGGCTCCAGGAGGAGGACAAGATTCCGGTCGTTTGCGAAGCGACCGCACGACACCTTCGTATAACGCTTCGATGCAATTCTTCTGCTCTTCGCTGATGTCCAGCTGTGACTTCACGACGTTCCACAACTTTCAGACATTGTCTTGAACCTTTTGAATATTTGTCGGAGCGGTAATCGTATCACCGCTGGCTACTTTTCGATGTACGCCTCGGCCTTGCGAACGTTCTTCCGAACAATCTCTGTGTAGACGTATCGCCTTTCGCGGTGACCTCAGTGTGAGGAGGGTCGGGAATGTCACTGAAAAAAGGTAAGAACTAAAAGTTGATCATATTTTAATTAAAACGCACCGTCTTTAAGAGGGGCGGTTGATCCAGGACTTCGCGCCGGCAGTTATCGATGAGTTGCTGCCCAAACTACTCCACCAGCTTGTAGTTCTCACCCGCATTGGTCAATTTAGGACTGCATATATGTCACTAACTCAGGATCCGCGCGGTTCATGATAGCGATGCAACGAGAGTTATTTCTCGGTCGACAGTTGTCAAGCGGCCGAAAATTATGTCGTAGTACATGAGGAGAGTGTCTTGTCGGACCCAGTTCCAAGAGGAGTCGAAATGCCCTGCATTCAGAGAATCGAACACAGGCTGAATGCCGTCAATGTAGCTGTTGCCGTGCTCTTTCGCAATGGCATCGGACGAGATTGAAGCACGGCAGAAAGCGCGCGATGAAGTGCTCCTGTTCAACTTGAAGTTGCAGAAACTCCTCGCTGTTGGTGACGGTGTCCCAGCTGGAACTACCAACACCATAAGGGGGTAATGAGAACCGCATGCTGAGCGCGGATGGCAACAACGGAGTTCCAACCACGTCCAGCGTCCGCTCGGACCATAACCGCTGAACAAAGAATAATGTTAGTATAGAAGAAATAAAATAAAGAGAATCGGAGTCACCATTGTCCTCTTTTTGCAGATAAGCCCTGATATCTTCCCATGGACGGCCTCTAGATAGTACAGAGCAGTCTGGAGGATATCGGTGGATGCCCGAGAGCGGCGAAGGACTTCGTGTAAGAAACACTTTATAGGTACGAGGTTGCAGCTGGAGGCCACATCGGATGCTGAACTAGATCGTCTGTGTCGGAAAGTGGTGATGGAGGGAGGAACACATGGAAAGCATGACGGGGGAAGGTAATTGGTTGTTGCGAGTTGCAAAGAGCTTTTGCTGAATGACCGGCAGCGCAGCTTGGGGGGACGACGCAGGCCGGGTCAAAGTGCGTCATGCCCACAAGTGAAGGCAGCTGGGATGTCATCGGGATGCCATATTTCGCAGAGACACTGAAAGCCTGATCTGTAGACAATCAGCATCAACGTTGATCGGGTTATATCGACAGAATGTGGGGTAGACGGTGTTCCAATGCACTGCATTGTTGTCTGACACAGTGCCCAGCATAGATTCGCCCAGACGAGGACAAGCTGGACAGCTGGTGCAAACAATCTATACCAGATGAAAAAAGTAAGGAACTGGGGACTAACCAACAAGTCGGGTGACATATCTCGCCTTCTGTGAATTCCGCAGAGGATTTGACACAGACGATTGAGAAGAGCATTTGAGCCGTTCTAAACCTCGCATATAGGGTTGATATAGACGGTCGATAGAGATGTAGAGGAGACAGATGAAGCTGGGTATAAAGAAGGTTGGAGGAAGCGCGAAGGACTTGCAGAGGTTGATGATAACATGATATTGGAGGCATACAGTTGCCAGCGGCCAGCGGCGCTGAGCCCGTGAGGCACTCGGACTGTGATGGGGTAGTGAGTGAGAGAGGACATGGATGTTGCGGGAGTCGAGGAAAAGAAAAGAAGACAGAATCGAGTGGAGTCGGAGGAGACAAGACAGCGGAGTATTAAAAGTTCCGAGCAAACTAGCATTGGTAAAAATCGAGGTTGAGATGGTGATAAAGATAGACAGGACGGCAATCTTCGAGACGGAGGCAATTTGTGACGGTTCGGGTATCGGGATATGCGCAGAGAACTGGAATACCGTGATACAGACGGTTGACAGAGACGTAGAGGAGACAGAGGAAGCTGGGTATTAAGATATGTTGGAGGGAAGTGCGAAGGACCTGCGGAGGTTGATGATAGCGTGATATTGGAGGCATACGGTTGCCAGCGGCCAGTGGCCTGAGCGCGTGAGGCACTCGGACCGTGATGGGGTAGCGAGTGAGAGAGCATCGATCACCCCTTCGATGTACTTGGCCCACATTCTCTGAGGTAACAGGGATGTTGCGTCCGATAGGCTATTATTATTTAAAAGTGTGAGGACAAGGAAACCGTAAGTTTAAATGGAATGACTGACTGATAACTCGATGTCATAGCCTGGGACGGTGAAATTGAGCCCCGAGTCCGCTACATTGATATTAACATCCTCGATGGCTGCATGCTTGCGACGGGGCTATAAGGGAAGGTGAGACGATTGACGAGCACAAGATGCTGGTGAGCCACACCTTATCATTTTGACTCGCAGAAGAAAAGTTCTGGATCTTCAGCAATGAAGTAGCGAGTTCGGGATCAACACGCTGGGATCGATTATAAGTAATTGTCATAAATCAGATATGAATAGTACTCACGCTTAGACCATCAATTGTCAATGGGACATCTTCACCGAGAATGACCTTCAAGAAAGCTTTGTTGAAGAAAAATTGATTTAGGTCCGCGTCGCGCCAGATCTTGAGATCCTTTCGTGCAAACTCCTTGAGACGTCAGCGAGTAGAATCTAGAGTAATCCGAGTCCAATACTAACCTATTCGAAGTATTCGACTTCTAATATCGATGAAGAGTATAGTTCGAATACTTTAACCGCAAATTCTTGTGGGACATGCGAACCTTCTGTCACTGCAGACGGCCTAGAATCTAACTCCATCCTCGCATGGAGAGCTATCTTGTCCATGACTGTACTAGCTTTGCCACTTGAAGATACGCCGTGCGTAATCAAGTGAGGCGGATTGCAAGAGGTTGTAGCAGTAACAAACGGAAAGAGGAAAGGGAAATATTGAGGAAGGTCCAAGGCCGAATCAGGCAAGCACGAGCTTTGAATCAAACCGCAACTTCAATTGCCATGATCTCAATGATAGGATCGAGACGTACCTTGCAACGTCCATTGGTTCTTCAAATTTTTGTGAGCTTAGCGGTAAGCTTGTTGTTGACAAAAGTGCATTCATTGAGGACATGCATTGGCCAATGCGAAGCTCGATCGCTTTCCTGAGAATTGAGCTCGTGAAGGATTTGAAGCGGACGTAGGATCTTTGCATGCGGCGAGTCTTCTGAAAGAGACGAAAGTGCAGGAGTTAGCGAACGACTCCTGGATCTAATGTCGTCTCCACGCGCTGAGCGAGATCAACCAAGGGCTCAATGATGAGAAGGTGAACAATCTTACCTTCAGAAAGTAGAGGCCGCAGAATTTATTTTGAATTTCACGCTGTGTACTCCTTGCTAGATAATACTAGAAAGAAAGAAAGATGGAACCCGAATTCTTGCGCATCTCGTGCTGATGAATAGTGCCACATATCGTGAGGTCCAAAGAAAGGTTGTGGTCATCCATGAAACCCTCCAGATGCCAGGCCACGATCCTCGTTCCATTGGGATTCTAAATTACAAGTCAATCCCCAGCACAAAGCATCATTACGGTGAATTCTCTTACCGTATCTGATACAAAGTGTCCATGATGCCGGCTTCAAGTGAGACAAGAGTGATCTTCGGGCTAATGTGAGCCGACGTCGCCAACGCTCGAAGCAGTAAGGTGAAAGGACTGACAGCAATTAAAGGCGATATGCCTGCAGGAAACAAGAGCATGTTCACAGCCCTGATGAGATCGGTATTGACTAGGGCCTCTAGGTTTTCTGGCGAAGAGCAGTAATACGCGAAGATGATGCAGAGACAAGCATACTCGACCAGACGGTGACCAGAACAACCTAAGCTGTTTGGAATGATAGGCCATATTCCATGAGTTGCCGGAAATTGTCTCAGCGAGACGTTGGAACAGCAATTTGAGGCAGCTTGAAGAGTGGTTCTCTGAATGGCGATAGCGCAACATGAAATAAAAACCGCCTGCGCTGAATACAAATTAACCAACGGAAGAAGAAGAAGAGAACTCACCGAGAATTATATGATTCAATAGATAGTTTCGAAAGCATGGTGATCCACAAATTTGTTAAGGTAGAAGCATTGAAATGCATCGAGGGCGTGGTGCGGCGAAAGGTCGTCTGGCACTGAGCGGCTTCCGTAAACGCCAATCAAGTGGGCAGCGCGAACGATGGTGTCCAAATGGATGACTGACAGCACAGGTGTGCCGCGGTGTGACTCCGGGCGCACGATATACATACCGGTATCTTCGTCGGGCTCATCTGCTATCCGTTTGAACCATTGCACGAGTGCACAAGGGTAAAAAATGCCCCGACGCTTGAAGGAGAAAAAAAGTTGGATGCGTACAACACCGAGGCCGTGTATTCCGTCCAAGTTCGAATTCCGATTGACAAGTGCACAATCGAAGCGAGGCGCAGTTCCCCACCACTTGGGCGTAGCGCGAAGATGCTCGCGATGCATACCTCCAATTCCGGAGGGATCACTCGGAGCGTAGTATGTAGCTGCAGCAGAGTAGAATATTGAAATTTGCTCGTTAAAGCGGGGACATGCATCGAGTTGCACATCAAACCCAGTGAGGACACTGTCCGGATTTGTTTGTTCGTAGAGAAACCGCCGAATGAGCTCCAATAGACGAGGCTGCCCGATTTCATTTCCAAGAGCCACTGCCGTGCGTGCATGCCTCGTTCCTGATACACATGAGCTAGCATTTGATACAGAAAACGATCAATGCTCACGAGAAGTGGATGCCATCACAACGTACGCGAGAACCGTTGGACCAGCAATTGTACCATCCTCCTCTTGTGCTCGATGATGATCCTGGTGCTGCTTTGCAGGAGCCGCCTGCTCGGTGTCCTCGGTGTCTTCGAATTTGTCATCAGGATCTGAGGAATAAGTTAGTTATGATCAAGATAGCAGCGCAAAAGAATTAACGTAGTGCAAGATGCTCTGCAAACAGACAGGACCCTTCGAGCATTCCACGCTCCTTGAAATCAACACGGGAGGCCGCAAGTTTATCAAGACGCTGGTTCGTCAATAGCACCTGTCCCATCGCGTTGCATCTACTAGAGCGTCGCCATGGTTTCTTAACAGCTACGATATGTTTAGATTCCGTGATTGAAGAGCAAAGGCCATTTGGAGCCGCAAAGTCCCATATGAGGCAGTTATAGTGCACCATCGAGTGTTGACGAGGTAACGAGAAACCGGTGGGACGCACGTTGGTCGTCTGGAAGATGGTACGATTTTCATGGAAACGCTTGAGAGCGTCATTCGACTGGTCGAGTGTCTTGGGCGTATGCGAGTTTCGTCGAACAAGATAGCAAAACTCCAGAAATGCCCGGATTGAGCGTACCATTTCTCGAGGAACGTACCCCACAATGGCGGGAGGTACACCTGTTATTGGGCAATCAGTTGGTCATTTTTTGCATTTTTAGAGCAATGTATACCTTCATTAATGCTTTGGAATCGTTGCCTGTCCATTGCTTGAACCCGCGACCCTCGGGGAACCGACGGAGTCCTGCAAAGGGGGGTGCAACAGCAATTCTAAATGTCTGTCAATAATAAATGTCGAGGATAGCATGCAGAACTCACCTGCGATCGATGTCGGCCAGAATAGTCTCCGCATCTTTCTTACTATGAGTTTGATAAATATATTGCTCTACCCAGTCGACGAGGTGGTCCTTGAATGTCCCCTTGATGAGCTGATGCAAAATATCCGCGCAATCAGCTCGTGAATATCGCGCGGGGAAAGTCGTTTGTAAATGGCTGCGAATAAAGCATAGATTAGATTAGTGATACATAAAAATTCTGTTCGCTTGGCACAAGAGATATAGAATATAACCGCAAGCTGCGGGAGAAGTCAATTGGGAAAGGAAAATGAACTCACCACAATATCGCCGATGATACCGTATTCATCCCACAGGACTCCCAACTCGAAGTCGGCAACTAGCTCTTCCGTATGTTATGCGTGCGGCGGATGCTATCGTTGCCATCCAAATTGGTCTTCACAGCTGTACACCTGATAGTATATCAGAAGATTTGAAAGTAATGAAGAAGAACTGTATACCTTGCACACCAGCCTTGGACAATGCACGCGAGAAGAGCCTGCTCCGGATAATCCGCAATGTACGGACCTAGGCCATAAATCACGCGTCTGAAGTGGCCGTCACCACAACGTGTGACTTCCGGGTCGTCATTCCGGGTTTGAGGGATTGAAGGATTCGAGCCAGTGAGGTGTGGAAAAGTTGCTTTCTGAACTTGCGAAATTTGACGTCGTCATTATACTTGCGGCTTGCTATAAAGGTAATGGTTCAGTAGTTCAACTGGAAGCTGAGAGAAAATCGACCACTTACCCTTCGGGATTGCAAGAAATCCGACCAGAGCGACAGCATTGCGATGCGCTCGACGCACGCTGTTCGTAACATTCCCAATCGACACATACAGCGGATAGTATTCGTTTTGGCCAGTAGCGACGGAGACGGTGGTTTTGTCGCTTCCTAAAATGATTGGGACAAATGCTGCACCGTGCGTTGCGGGATCAGCCGCAATGGCATCCTAGAATAGATTCAAGCAATGTTTCGCGAACGGGATAGAACGACGCACCGCCTGCCTCCAAGCCCAGTCTCCAGACATGAAATCTTTCAGTCTGCGCTCGCCATCGACATACTCTCGAACCGGCCCGAACTCAATCTCTCCATTGAAGTCGGGATTGGCAAGCATATTTTGTACGACAGCGCGAGGATCCCGAAACCAGACATCGTATTTGGATGTCATCCACTTTGGAACGTCTCGTTCGGGCAGCTCATCAGCGTAAGAAAGCTCAAAAGAATCCCATTTTACATCACCAAGACGTGTGGAATCAATCGTATCGTAGAGGTCCTTATGAGATGCGAAAGGTGCGTGATCTTGATGTTTCAGAAGTGTTGCTTCCCAAAGATCCATTAGCGCGTCGATGTTTTTTGCAGGCATCTGAGTGCGCCTATATAATAAATCCGCAGTTTCAAATTCGGTACGACTGCGGATATGGCGTCCAATCATCTGCCGAAGGTGTAGGTGGTGGAGTAGGAGGCGTTCCGGGTGGCAGGTAGTTGCCGTTTTCGTCGCACGGTGTTCCTGGCCGAGTAGAAGGTAAATATATTGCATTGGACAAAGAGATACGCAGAACTTACCATTGATATGTTCATGGAACTCCCTCGTGAGGCCTTCAGGAACTTCGTCGTCTAGATCATGGTCTTCGGGCACATGCTGTGGGGCATTGTCATCGACCCATTGATCCTCGTTGTCTTCTGAGCTGCTATCTTCCGGGCCCGAGCTCGCGCTCCGATCATCCTCACCTTCGAATTCAAAGGAAGGTTCTTGAAGATCAAAGCCTAAATCCTGATCTTCTACGTCCGTGTCAGTGTGTATGTCCGCGTCCATGTGCACGTCCGCATCCCGGTCCGCATCAGCATCGGCACCCACAACTGCGTCCACATCCATGTCCGCGTCTATGTCCGCGTCTGCGTCCACACCTTCATCCGTGCCTTCATCCGTATCATCGTCAATGCCATCTCCATCTACGCCTTCATGAGCGCGTTCTTCCAAAGACATTGAATGTGTATATACTGACCATCTGAACTTGATATATTTCGCAGCCCGCTTCGCTGCATGCTCGGATTGGCTACGGAAGGAAACCGATCGGGGGAATTTCGATGATGTGCACCGAAGTGCGTAGTGCGTCCGGCCTTGTTTTTGAATCGTCGGCGACATTTTGTACATACATACTGTACGGGGTTGCGGATAGGTCGCGGTCTCGGACGCGCTGATCGAGGGTTGGACATCCTGAGAAGTCGAATGGATGATGTGAGTACTAGATAGTAAGTATGGAGAAGTCTGAAGGTTATTACCTTGCCGCCGTGATAAACTTAGCCGTACCGTCTTACGTCCACTCCGTGAGTTGCCGACACAAATCCTAAGTCACCGCTAGACGCCGCATTGCGTGTCACTTTGCACTCTCACTGCGAAAATTCTCACTGCGAAAATTATTCGTCAGCTTCTCCTATTAGCTCCTCATCTCCCTAGCCCATTATGCCTATTGTCACCCGCGCAAGCAACGCTCAGAAGCATCCTGGCCTTATAGTCCCCAGGCAAAAGCATCGTACAAAGGCGGAGATGGCAGCAGTTCGCGCAGCGGAGGAGGAGGAAAGGGAAGAGAAGGTGAAGTCACAAAGCCGAAAGCAAAACAGAGTAGCCCACATAGAGAATCAGATCAAGAATGCAGACGAAGAAATCGAGGCCGGGCGTATAACTCGATCACGCCCACTGAAGCGTGAAGGCGCCGTGCTGGATATCACCAAGGTCGATGAGGACAAGAAAAGGAAGAGGCCTCGTCGCAAGGATGACACGCCCGCACCTGGGGCTGGGGGCGACACAGAGCTCAGCAGTCTTACCTCAGCTTCCGAGGAGGATGCCCCGCCGAAGAAGGCCAAGAAGTCGTCCGGAGTCAGAGATGCCATCTCAGAGGCACGGAAAGAAATAGCTCAAGTACCCGCCCTCGTCAATGACTCTTGGGACAGCCCGGCGATGATGAAGCCAGCAGCGGCCTCTTCGAAAAAAGGCAAAGGGGCTACACAAGAGAAGGACAAGGAGTCCGCATCCAACATGAAGAACAAGTAAGCGAATTTCACGCGACATGATGCATAATACATACTAATGCGTATTTTTTCAGGTTGGCGAAAGAGGCAACATCCGTCCCGAGAGCGTTCGGACTAAAAGATGATTGGACTGTGCCAGAAAGTTCAGCTGAGTCGGGCTGGGCTAGTAGCGTCATGCCGACCACTGAGAGCTCTCGTTCGGCCAAGTCTTCTGAAAGTATTGCGTTGCCGCCGCCGCCAACTCCTGAGGTCGTGAAACCTTCGAAGAAGTCCAAACGCAAGACGGCCCAGGTGTCTAACTACAAAACACCCTGAACGTCGGACGCGGCTTCATCAGTGAGGATGAGGGCATAGAGCGTGAAGCAGCCCATTCAAGTCCAATCAAGGGAAAAGGAAGGCGAATCACTAGCGACGTACGTAGGTCCTATTCACTCACTTTCCACTTCATACTGAAAATGTGACACATAGGGCATGGTCACTGTCACAAAGAAGCACGAGCCGAGCGATTCAGAGCGTGAACCTGAGCTCAAGTTCATCAAGTCTGAGCCTCGATCAGAATTCGTGCTAGGCGACCACGATCTCGAAGACCCGCGTGAGAAGAAGCGCCGAGGAACTTCTAGTAGGTCAGTATCTGGCAGCACCAGCAGCAAGGAGAAAGCATACAAGTTGTCACCCGAGGTCAACGCTCGTTTCAAGAAGGTGGTGATGCCGACCTTATTACGTTTTGTCGCATCGTTGGACAACCCCTGGTCATTCATCGAGTCCGGATCACCCAATGCACCTGACGGGTTGGAGGTCGTCCGGACAATTTGGATTGCCACGTTCGGAACCAGCGTTGACCTGCCAGAACCAATCAATTTACTGAGCACGATGGTAAGTGATTACTCTCTGATAGAATCAGATCGTAGTTCACATATCCTCTAACAGATCACTCAGAGGCTGAGCGAATGGCGCTGCGGCATGGGGAACATGGCGATCAATACCCTTGACCGTTGGTTCAAGCAGAGTCAAGTGTTTGCGTTCGATCATAGCGCGCGTGCGAAGAAGGCGACTCGATGATGGAAGGCTTGGCATTTCTGTATGAACGTCACTCTCTAAAGTACGTAGTAATGGATAGTGTGCTGTACGTGACTCACTCACCTGTTATAGGGTGGTCTCTTCTGCTCACCACTTGTAATCAAGACCCTTGCACATCACTTTGTGCATTAGCGGCGCGATCAATGTTCCCAAACTATACGAATCTGAGGCGGATTCATGGCCGATCGGCGCGATTGCTATGGCCGGCGCAGCAGTATGTACCGTCTTGTTTTGTGTTCCTATAAGTCGAGTATGATTTCTTCATAGGTCGAACGGGCGTTGTGGCTGTACGCAGAGGAACGAGTCATCGTCAAGCCCGATAACAAGATCGAGTACATCCCGAAGCCGTTCACTGAGCGGGACGCTCCCGAGGGAAGAATTATACTCAGTTCAGCGACATTCGATGGGGCGGTCCCACACGTCTTTACGTGAAGTCGGTATTGAATCTTGGGGCCGAGAGGATTAGGAAGATCGCTCAAAGAGCTGGCCCTGCCATCATCGTCGTCTCGGATGAGGATGAGGATACGGCGCGCGCGATGCTCGTCGACAACGATCCTATCTCCGATTAAGACTGGTATGTTTCCTTTATTTCAATACATCTAAGTGCTAATTGCTGTACATAAGGTATCTTGTAATAGCTCCACCTATAAGTCGAACCTCCCCTCAATCTCCGTCTCATACTTGTATGCTCATTTCATTTCTATGCTTCTTCATTTCGTCGGATTATTTATGCGTACATTTATTTCTATCTGCGTCTACATGAGCTAATCAGCCTCACAGGTACATGCACGGGCTACGAGACGTTCGACGCTCGCATGTGGCGTTTGCTCCAATTTTGCTTTACTTTCTTCTCTTTAATGTTGCCGGATAGCTTTTGCAGTTCTTCTCAGTCTTACGACGCGTTTCACGCTCTTGCAGTACTTTTTGTGCGGTGATGCTTCTTTCCTTAGTGGTGATGCTTCCATCTTGGTTTTTCTATTGTAGCTGTCTTTGTTATTAGCTTGCTTATTCTTCTGTCCGCTACTGAGTAGTATTGCATTCTGCATACTCTGATAGTCAATTTTGCTTCTTAATATAATTGATTTTGTCTCCATTGAGCATTTATAATCAGAGCACTAGTGTGCTATTTGAATTCTTAGAGCGCTGACAGCTCTTCAGACCTTTAAAAGGGATTGAACGAATGTGGGATATATTGATGCTTGCATATTCTCTCTCTGCTTCGAAGTCTTTATCATTTTAGCAGACTTAATATTCTGAATACTATTACACTTAGAAAGAACTTGAAGAGAACAAATTCAATCTAAGAGCTTTTCAGAGACATAGTTCTTATGAGATCTCTTATCATTCTTTGTAGTCTTTTTTAAGACAAATAAGAGTGCATAAGGGCCATCCGAGTTTTGCTGATGTTTAGACGCTGCGAGAGGGAGGAGGATGGATTGCTTCTGACACGAGAAGCGTTGATCAAAGTACTAAGTGACAGACCATGATTGACTAACAGGAGTGTTGACTTGTCTCTGAGGATCGATGATATATGTTCCTCCAAGTTATCAGGTTCGGCATCAGAATTCAAACGTTCAAGCACTGGAATCTTGAAGCTAAACTTGAGCAAGGACTGCGCGGGGTTGTGGTCGTCAGATCGGGCGATATTGTGTTGTCTTGATAAGGCAAGTCTTGTAGGTGGTATCCTCGGCTTCAACCACATGTTGTGATAACGCACAAGTGTGCTTTATTGAACTACTGTAACCCTACGACAAGGAGAGGAGAGATGGACTACTAGCTACAGGTGATAGATGACGATGGAAAAAGTACAGTAACCATCTAGTCATGAGTCCGTCGTGAGTTGTTTGTAAGGTGGCAAAGGAGAAATATGATGGATGCAAAAAGGATCATGCATGTGAAAAAGAGAAATGTAAAAAGAATGTGAGACTATGATAACGTCGGGAGTTGGACGGTAAGGAGCGTGATGATACGTTAACACAGGAGATGCAAGAAGAGCTAGTAAAGGGAATAACGTAAGTATGACGATCATTGCATCTACTAATATTAGTACTCACAACCGATAATCGGAAGAGCCAGGGGTTCTGTGACAGAGGATGACGAGGAATGGGTGGTGGAAGACAAGGACAAGGTGGAGATAGCCGGCGGAGGAAGAGGGGAAGGATGTGTTGAACAAAACTGGTTCGCATCGATCGACGATGCTCACAGCACAGCGGCGATTTGACAAATATAAGAGAAGTGAATCTACGACGACGCGTGTTTAGCCGAGTCACATAGACATGGCATCATTGACAACTTACTGTATTTTTTGGATTATTGGCTGTTAGTATGGAATTCGAAGAATGGTAGGATGACATGATGGTTTATGGATGGAATCTGCCATCATGGCGAGTGAATTAGTCAACAAGAATGACCATATCGATTAATGACACTCACGAGGAAAAGGGAAACATTGTCACACCGGTGTGTGAAACGGAAAACAAAAGAGGAATGCATTGTTCCCGCGAAGCTTGATGCGGAAGTGAAGCGAGATCGATGATAACACAAGATGCAGCTGGACGTGGAAACAAGTTCATGGGGAGTTCCAGAATGGGCTTGCGTGGCGTATTCCGGCGAGATTCAGCGGCTGAGCACAACGTCGAAGATCGCACATCTTGTATCACCCAGAGGTAATTCACGCAACCGCAGACCAGAAAACATCTTCCCATTCAATAAGATATCGATGTACCTAATGCCCTCCTTCGCCCCTTCTCCCTCCATCTCCATACGAGCTCTGTACGCCTCGTCGATCGGGCTGGTGGAGACATGCGTTGCAGCGTACTGGTTATAGCTGTCGCCGTCTATAAATTCCCGGCAGGCCCTGTACATGCGGAAGAGCACGTCGCCGACGGTGACGTACGGCAGCCCAGCTGCATGGCTCGGTTCCCAAAACGAGTCGGGACGAGGATTGACGTCAACCGACAACAGGATGGAAGACTCTTTGACGAAACGCAGGATCACGCGCTGCAAGTCTCCGAGTATCGACTCGTCGACAGCTAGAAGGACCCCCACTGATTGTGCGAGGGCCTCTTTGGACGGCGCATTATCCATCTTCCGGGCATCCAACCTCATATCCCAGCGAAAAGGAGGATCGAGAGCCCCAGGATGGTCGAGGAGGGGATTCATCTTTAGCCCATGGGGCTGAAGCGTATGCGTGGGGGTTTCGGGGGCTTCCGAATTGACGTCGGTGTTGCCGTTGTCGTTGCTCGATAGCTCCGCATTGGCCATGGCCTGGGAAGAGATTTGGGACGAGATATTGTTGATGGGCTGAGTGGGGGAAGGAGGGAGGGGTATAGGACATAAATATGGCGTTGCGGTGCCCCACGACGAGGAGACACTAGGTGAAGAGCTCGACCCCGATTGTGTCAGTTCGTCGACCCAACGAACTCTTCTTGCATTGGAACCGCGCATGGCTGACGGCGTAGGCGTTGAGACTGTGCGACTTTGGCGTATGAGTGCGATGAAGTTGAGGAGGACGACGATGTTTGCGTGCAGAGCCAGGATGCCGCGCACGGCCTGAAGAGTGAGCATCCTCGGAATTCAATCCCAGCTGACCTTGGAGTATAGACATCAAACCCTCGGGCACGGACAACCCAGTTTGCTTATCTCCTGAGCTCAGACCATCGAGCACGGCAATTCCCTCGTAGTTCGACAGGGTCTCCAGAGTATTCGGCTCGGAAGCGCCGAGGATGTGGGGTGCTAGAAGTACAGCAGCTAGGATGTCGACATGGTGGGAAGCCTGAGAATTCCAGAGAGACCTGACTGCGAGCATATAGAGGGCGAGAGAGAGGGCGAAAATGGTGGGACTGCAGCATACAAGGCACAGCACCTTGACATTGGATCTCTTTAATTGAAATATCAAAATACACCTAGCCGAATACAATGGGAACTGCTTACGGAATATTCGAAACGATACATGGGAATATGTATCAGTTCGGTTGGCTTCTGTTGCCATTTATGTATCGAAGTCCTCTGTTGCCATTCTCGATTCCGTGTACCGCCGACCGGGGCTATGCCAATCCTATGCTAGAAAGGTGCGTGTGCCAACCGTCATACAGAAGAACACAATCTTCGCAAGTTAGCAAAATCTCCAAACACCTGAAGAACATTCCACGTCCGTACGATGGTAGGAACGCATAGTCGCTTATAAAGCTACCTGGTCTCCTTGGAATGTGCAACTCGTACAATCCCGATATACACAAATACACAGATCCCAAAAATATATCTGTGAGTTGTTACATGTCTGAGTAGCTCCAAACAACCTAGATATTCTTCACATGCCCCATATAGAGGCATTCAAAGGACATCTAGGTGAACACTCTGAATATATGCAGTGGTCAACTTTCAACTTTTGGATCCACCGCTCGGGAGACAACCGCTGCGAAAAACCTTTTTGACTCCAGAATGGCAATAGCATTTCGCTCAAAACATGCATGTCAGACAAAATATCAAGAGGAGAAATCAACACCGTAGTAAGAGGACATTACCTGTTAGGCTTAAATCCGGCCTGGAGTAATGATCAGTTTACCAAAGCCGTACGCGAGCACTTGCATAGGCTGGTATCATAGCCTCTTCAGATGCCATCGAATTGCGCTCCTATTCGAATGAACACCGTCGGATATGAAAATTTACATGAACCTGGAATGATGAGTTATTAAAGCGACGTCAGTGAACAAAAAAAAACCAAGACGACTGCAACGGTGTCGCGAAGAATACAAAGCTTTCAGATCAACTTACGCACCTTACGCACAAGGTTCGAAGATCGAAGCAACGTTATGCAGAACGCGGGTCTCGTTGATATCCTTCAGCAGTGGCGAAGACATGGGCGATGTGCGATCAGCTTGAAAGAAAGAGATGCATGGGAAATGGGGGAAGAGACAGTTCATCGTCAAGCTGCGAGTCCGACCCACGCTCTCATCACGCCAGCACGCCACTACGGTCCGATCAAGATCTTCCCCATTTGGCTGAGTAGGGATTTGACGCTGTGGCTGGGAGTGGCGTTGAGTGGCGCCGTGAAGACTACATTGCTGAGCCTGAGACATCTTCGTGCTGGCTCATTCTAGCGATAGGTCGCAGATAGCTTCATGTGGTTTGTCGCGGGGTTCTGCTACGGAACTATGACAAGAGTCTGTGATCTTCTATAGCTATCCGCCTCCATACTTCTCCGGGCGGACAGAGTCCATCCGTTTATCCCGTCTTCCAATCTTCGAGCTGCCTCGAGTCGGCACTCTTACTCTCGGACAACTAATTCTAATGAGTTTCTAATGCTAATCTGGATTTGGTTAAGCAATTGTGCACGCCGCTGTTCGCGAAGCCATCCATGTCACAATTTTTTGTCTATCGTTATTAACCTTAGTCTTGATGCAGGTGCCTAATCAACCGTTTCCCGCTAGTCACCGCTCTCAGCGCGGGAGGCACATTCTTCTTCGTTTCCTTTATCATCCTCGCCTCGTGTCTCATTCCTGCGGTTGAATGGCGATATCGAGATGACACAGTTGTCAGCGAGCAGAACGAGAAGCCTCGAAGGCCCCCCGTCACAGATTAAGTGTAGAAGACGGCGAGGATAAGAGTCCTCGCAGTCCAAGGACGCCCAAGAGAAGTCAGAGCGCATGTCTGTCCGTTGTACGTATTCTTTATGCATGATTTGCATTACTTGTAACTCAATACTGTATCTTAGGATGGGAAGCGAGAACCGAAGTGCGAAGAAAGGACATCGACAATCCCTCCTGCTATGACTACTCTGTTGGCCTGGTCTTCCACTCCTCGTCGTCGCCGGCGTTCACGGATCTCTCACCCTTCCGATTCAGCACCGGATGCATAAATGCTCAAGACACGAACCGTGCTCGGACTGATGTCCGCTCTAGAAGTCAACATCAGCCTGCATGTCTCAGCGCTCTCTGCTGGCCTTCCGAATGCTACGGCTGTCCGATGTTTCACCTGCAACCCCAACCGTTCTGGATGCAGCGTTCGCTCCGTGACGTGCCCGTCAATCAGCTCCCATGCACGTGTGTCTCCCGCGAGGCTGACATGGTGCGATGGTACGAGATTGATCAAGATTAACGTGTACTATGCTAGTACATACAACTCAGGTGGATCGAGACTAATGTGTACTGCGCTACGAAGTTGATCAAGACCAAGACTCATCGACGGCTTTGCTCTGCACTTGCAATGCCCGAGTGCGCCATTTCTTCATGCTAGCCTTTGACATGGTCCTCAATGTGTCCACGGAGGGTATGTCACTGTCCGAAGTGTTGGTCGTCACTCGCCTGAGCAGTTGGACGCTACGACTCATAGTGAGACACTGATGAAGCAGAGTTTCGTAGTCTTCTCACCTTTGGGTCAGGAGAGCCAAGCCCTCTGATGCGGATTCCTCATGCATGCTCTCGTCGTTGGGAAGCTTACCAAGTTGGGCTTGGGCATCGAGGGCAAGCTGAAGAGCGCGCTGCCATTTATCGAGCGAGGGTCGTGTCTTTGAACGCGACGTCGGCAGCGCATGACAACATCATCTATGGACTGCGGTTCTAGTCGGCAGATGACTTACGTGATCCAGAGACGGTTCTTTCAAGAGCTGCTGAACAGGTGATGAACGCGTCGGAGACAATTAGTGTTCCGTCAGTTGCAAGCCAGAAATTAGAAATAACTGTACAGACCGTGCCCGACTTCCCTCGTTTGTCGCTTTGGTCACAAGTCATACGGAGGGTCTCGATATATGCCTGCAGAATGAGGCTGAAGAGCCTGTTCCCGACTGAGAGGGTTGCCATCAGCAAATACTGTGCAGAAACATCCGACAAACCATTGATCATGTCGTGGAGGAAACCTTCGCGCCAGTTGCTGGTTATCAGCGAGCTGGGGTCCTGGAGGAAAGTCTTGGTGCTCGGATCATACGCATAGAATTCGAATTGGGTGAGGTCGGTGAGAAGCCCATATATTTTTAAGTCGGCGAAATCGGAATTTAAGTTGATTTCTGCCATGGCTAGCCATGATGTAAGCCAGATCCTTGGAGGACGACATGAACGCACAAAGAAGCTCAAGGAAGAGCTGCGCGAGGTTACTGTCTGATCCCATTGTGTACTTTAACTCAATGACGAAGAACAACAAGTGACCGACGATGAAGAACTGGTGTTGAACATCGAATGAGCACCAGATTGAGGAAATAGGAGTTCACACACCATATGCTCAACGGCGGCACCCGTAGATAGCTTGTTTCGAGGCATCACTTCTTCCGGTCTATCGTTTATACGCCCGCGGAACAAGGCAACTACAGGTACAAGCCACTGATTAATTCTGCGGGTCAATGGTGTGGATCGGCCACAGTAGAGAGAGGAACTCACCGGATCCAACAATTTCAATCCGGCCACCTCCGTGTGCTGAAAAATACGCTCGGAATAGACATCCATAGCTGCCCATGCGGCAATGTAGATTTCTTCATGGAAGGAGGGAGACAGATAACACTGTGGCACGATTAACGGCTTGAATTCTATCAGAGCGGGATATATCCGGAGGCCCAGCTGCTCTGCGACGTCAATCCATTTCTCCATTGAGAAGGACGGCAGTGAAATGCGAGTTCGTTTGACTTCGGTCTCGTCTATGCCGGGAGTGTTGAGGAGAAGGGCTATGACGGTCGACAGGTCGGGGTTAGCGAGAAGTTGCTTGATGCACAATGCAGAAAGGCCTGTCTCTTCGAGCGCAAATTCCACATCCGAGTTCTTTCGTTTGCTCATATCTGGCGGAAAGTTGAAGAGACAGGGAGGTTCGAGGAAGAGGAACGGAGGGTCAGTTTGATCGTAGCTGCGCCACAAAGGTCGAACTAGTACTGTCGGGAATAGGCGCTGCTCCGACCCTTGCACTGAACGGCGGCGCTTGCCAATCCGCAACCTATCGCAATAACCGCTCAATGGTATCATGCCACAATGACCGCATGGCTCGATATGGGTAACCAGCTTCCATAATAGGAAATTATCGCTGTGGCACGTTAGATTTCTCTCTTGAGTCCAAGTGGACCGGATTCGACGTACAATAACCTATCATGGAGTACAGGAAACACTAGTAATGCAGGCCTGATTACTCTACAGGTAGAAAGTGTACACTGGTAGGAGCTCGTTTGAATATGGTAACAAATCCAACCCAGGATATAACAATGTGCGAGTGATGATACGGAGGTACTGATAAGCATGAGATGAGCAAAGCAGGTGCATGGATAGGTTTGGAACGTATTGAGTTTGGTATGTGCACGACTTATGGTGTTAAGTGTCTTGTTTGTATGATGAACGGTGCAAGAGATATTTCGTGTCCAACCTTTATGGGTCTCCTAAAGTTCAAAAGTAGTGTTCAGGTCCTGAGAACATGACCTTAGCATACGTTCAGATCCGAATAAAAACGTAAACGTACCAACGGCCTTTGGCTGCCCAGCTGATATGAAGCATGTCAGAGTCTCATGAATGCTCTAGAAATGGAGAACATACCTGCGGATCAATGAACTCGCTACACTCCACATCAGGCAGTTCTTCTTCGTTGGCCTCAGGTGCTGCAGGGTCGGAAAAATGCTGCTTCCTCTCATAGCTGAGTAACCGTTTAATACCCCAACAATGCATTCGTCTCGCGTGCTTGTGGAGCGAGATGCTGGAGGAAAACATGAGATCAGTATGCTCATATTCGGACTACAACAAAACTCACCCTAGACCCGTCATGAGCTCTTTGAAGGACGGATGATGGTTCTTGTCTAAGGATAAGATATTCTGAGCTCAATGACATGCGGAAGGCACAGCGGAACAAAATACTTACTGAGCTGTTCCACAAGATACTACATACGAAAGCGGGATGAACGGGAGATCAGTGAACGGAAACGATATAGTAC
The DNA here is from genome assembly GCA_001683735.1 of Grifola frondosa. Taxonomy (NCBI): domain Eukaryota; kingdom Fungi; phylum Basidiomycota; class Agaricomycetes; order Polyporales; family Grifolaceae; genus Grifola; species Grifola frondosa. The sequence goes on along the minus strand of LUGG01000043.1, from coordinate 35,766 downwards.
CGATAATATCCTTACGTGAGTCATGGAACGCCCTTTAGAATCTTCAAAGGTCTGCTGACCATCGGTACAAGCAGAAATGGACACCTAGTATCGTATTAATCAGGGAATAATTGGCCCCACAAGAAGGGTACAACGTACCACATCAGGGGTATGTAAAGCGTCCTCCGGCCTGCAGAGGCCGGTGCATTGATAGGACACTGGGGATCCGCACCGCGGAATCTCGAGCTCTGGCGGACTGATGATCTCTTCCCGCACCTGCGAGAGAGCATCCGCAGGACGTTTTGAATCGAGTGAAGAAGCCGGCATGGCCTGTTTGGAGTGCACCGAAGAAGTACGACGCTTGATGGAGACTTGCTTCGCTTGACTCCCTGAGGCAGGCAGGACGTCTACGGAGGTGTGCCGAGTCCGCACGCGCTCGCCGCTAAGCCGTGTGTGTTGGTAGATCCGCACACCAGTCGGGCTCCTATCTGTATATGATGGAAATCGTTAGAAAGAAAAAATGCAGATGTTGGGGGAACGATGGCACTAACCCACGGCATCTCTCCGAGCTGAGCATGGAAGGAGAATATCAGAATCAACCAAATAAACTCATATAATAGAATTGGTTACCATTAGGTATCCACTTCAACCTCGGCCGGCGCGTCCCTTTGGAGATCCACGGGAAGAACACCCGATTACAGAGATAGTGATCCAGATCGAGCAGCGTGCCCGAATGACAAGAGTCAAATATTGCCGTCAGGCGCGCGCCAATGGGGAGCGGGTCGACGAGCCATTTCCGCAGTTCCTGCCAGCGTCATAGTCAGATGCCTGATAAGCAGCGGACGCTGAATGGGGAGTTTACATTGTCAATGATCATCCGGTGCTGCTTCTCCGGAGCCAGCCCTTCATGGTCCGCTGGAATGATGTCTGAGAAGACGCGAGGAAGGTTAAGCTTTAGGCTATTGAATTCGAGGGCAGAACTTACATTCATCCATTCCATCGTCCTCGCTGCGGCTCTTGCTCTCTATTTGGCCAGAATGGCCAGAATCTAAAGTCGATGCCGTAAGTCGGCGCCGAGATGGTCGTTACCAAACCGAAGGCGGCTTACAGAAGAAGACAAACCGATCTCCCGGCTGCGCATCTTCGACGAGAAGATGAATCTCACGCCTCTAGATACATGATATGCTCGCTTGAACTCATTGAAAAGGTAAGGATCACATTTTGCTTACAATGTTGAACCTTGTGGGTTCTAATTTTGCGTCCCCTTGCCCATCTAGCATAAGTGTGATGTCCTCGCTCTTGTACTCATATTTGTCTAGCACCCCCAAAGGATATGCCGTCAGTGTCAATGCACAATCGCAAGGCTGTAGACTCACCAATCAAGAGTGTCCGCATCCGTTTCGCATCTTCATGAGGACCAAGTAGCTCTCTGAAGTCTGAGTTCTGCGATCTGGAAGTTGCACTGTAGGTGATCCCGATGAGAAGTGCCTTCTTCTTGGGCTTGCGACGAGTCTCAGAGGAGCTCCTCAGACGAGAGCGAATGATTTTCATCTTTGGTCCTTAGCTCCAGACGTGCGGATCCCGAGAGGATGAGCAGTCAAAGAGTGTTGGGGGAGAACTGCATTGATGGTGGCTGTTAACCAGGTCCTTATGCCTGTGCCTGTCTCCCACAAGGGACGATGCAGTACAAGATTTCTAATGGAAAAAGGTAACACAGCTAGTTGACCGACTGAGGTATTCGCGAAGTCAGCTGGCACAGCAGTCAAGAGTCCACAGGTTGAAAGCTGGCCTGAGAGCTGTGGCCTGGTTTGCGTGTCGATGGCCGTGACAAGAGTAGCACTGCAGACAACAAGAGGGCGAGGACGAGTCTGAAGCACACTTGTGCCACCCGCACAGCCTTCGCGAGTCGGTGAGAGACCGAGAGCCCAGGGCTTGAAGCGAGGTGATAGCTGGTCGTCTCGGCGGCAAATTCCCTGATCAACTTTGAGCGCTCCGACGAGCTCGAACATAAACTTGTTCACGCTTATCCAGAAATTGTGCAGACTCTCCGACGGCTCTGAGTCGCCGCGTTTGTACGGTTTTGTCACCGACGTCTGCACTTCTTCCCATTTACCCAGTCCAGTACAGAGCCAGTGCGAGATGGAAAACGAGTAGCTCCACCTCAGCAGGAGGCGTTCAGGCACGAGTTTCAAGGCACCCGACGAGCACCACTCATATATCCTAGAAGTATGTAGCGTATCGCAGTTCTCCAAGGTCCGTAGAAGAGATGTAAGCTCAGGCTGTTCGCGGGATGGCTCCGGAGTGCAGTTGCCTTCTCGACGGAACATGCGTTCTAAAATTGCGAACGCAGTTGACAGCACTTTCTCGCCACATGCACGACCGTAACGTGCATGTTTGTCCACCATGCAGTGGAAGAAAAAACTATCCACCACGCAGTGGGAGAAACAAGCCGTACACAACGTGGTGGCATTCAGCAACATGGCATCCGAGTTTGCAGAAGATTTGCTAGATCAAAAATTGTGTATATGATCGAGCACGTGGCATTCCTTAATTGGGAGTCTCACTTGCCAAATCAAGCGAATAGCATATGACGTCCGTGTGTATCATACAAGTCCAGCGCTACCATATTTTCCACACAGAAGGGAAAAGTAAATAACGAACATTGGCATACTGTGAACTTCATAAAGAGGTGGGAAATAGACGAATACAGTCGGAGATAACATGTCAGGGAAGTTATGGATAATGGTAGCGGAGGTGGGTATCGAACTGGATGGGTATGGATACGATACAATGCAGAGCGGTCTAGTGTCCAAAAACATGAGCGAAGCTTCGACTTTCGATGAGGGTCGTGATTTGTCGTGATGAGGATGAAGAGAGGAGGGGAGAGGCCGACACAGACGCGTGCGCTGTCGTCGACGTGGTCGTTGCCAGGGTCCAGCCACTGGCGCGATCACGACGTGGAGCACTGGAGGCTCCATACCTCCCCGATCCCCTTGCCCCTCAACATTGGCCCTCCCGTCACGAGCGACAGCCCATTGAACCGCGTCGCATTCACCAGGAAGTCCACCCGCTTCACGCTCTTCAACTTCTCCTCTGCCCTCTGCTTTGGGTCCGCGATCTGCACATACCGCTCGCGATAGGCAGCGTACACGCGCTCGCGGAGGTCCACAGGTAGACAACCGATCTCAGCTGTGGTGGCTGGGAGGCGCAAGGTGCGGTGCAGTACATGTAGGATGTCGCCGACGGTGACGAAGTTGGTCGCCCACTTCGCAGACGTGGTCGGTGTGACGTTGATCGCCCAGGGGAGGCGGTCGCAGACGATAGTGATGGATGGGAGCGCAGGGTGGGTCGCTGGTTCAGCGAGGTGCGCGTTGGTGAGAGTCGGGGATGCTGCGGTCGGCGGGAGGGTCATGTCCCATGTGATGGGCTTGCCGGTTGGGATGGCAGCGAGAGCGGGGTGGAGGCGCACTTGGCCAGACACGTACGGCGAGGAGCCAAATGAAGAGGGCGAGTATGGGCGAGACTTCTGTGGTGAGAGGTACGCGTTCGTCGCGAGAAGGGGTGTGCGCGGACCCGGGGACGAGACGAGAGACGAGCCTGAGAATGTTGGAGACGGCGTCGCGGGGACGCCATCGTCGAGGAAGCGGACGTGCTTGCCAGGCATGATGAGCAATGAGAATGGGTGTTGGGTGAGGAATTGGTCGTTATGGAGTGGTGCGAATGCGGGTGATGGGTGAAGAGAGGATGGTAGCATGGTTAAATAGCAGAGGGGATCCTGAAGCGCAGCCTCAGTGAATTCGGGAGCGAGATCTTCCATCTCCGCCACCCCCACGTAGGGATTCCTGTGCGGGCGCAGTCCTCCCTCCCGACAGCACGTAGTGGTCTAGCAGAGGTTACGACTCGTTATGACTCGGCGCTCTTCTCGAAGGTTGGCGGTGCCAAATCCTAGGACGCCCGCGCTAAGTTTGATCTCCTCGTGATCCTATCGTGTAATCCGGTTTCCTCTCTGAGCAGATATCCCTCATAACAATCCAGGAAATGATACAGGTAGGTAACAGCAGCAAATCACTCAAGCCTGCCGAGCGTCTGCTACGGCATAGCCGACTGAAAACATATTTTGATTCGCACAGGTCTGTCCCGCCCATCACCATCTTTGGTAGTTTGGGCTCGAGATTGCTCAGTCGGCATGCGTAGAGTTCAGCTTGTCTGGCGCCGCGGCACTGTTTATATTGAACTTTCTAGCCAAACTAGCATGGCGTACCATTCAGTCCTGGAGTGCGCTTCTCCCGTCATGGTGATAGGTACTCGCACTGCACCAGACCTCGCGGCCGCAAGATCATGCTGCCGAGTCGGGTTGCTCTTGCCATGACGATCTGCAACGCCAGAATCAGGTCCGGAGATGTGTGGCTGCGGTGCTGCTGATGTTCAGCAAAGTTCATGATACAACTTGAAGCTGGTCTGGAATGATCTCTGTCACATATATCCCCACATCATGGATGAGGGCAGCTGCCAACCACTACGTGTTCTGCCTCGGATCCCCCACGTCGACTGCGGTCGCGCAGGCAGCTGCTGGCCGTGACCATCACGCGGTAGCTGATCTCATGCTCTTGCGTTCACGACTCGATCAAATTCAGTGAGCCACACTCGGGTCAGTTAGGATCCACATCAGAGCGCTGGTGGAGCGCGGTTCCCACCGTGGCGCAAGTGCGGTTCACAGGTCGTGTATCTTGCCACTGCAGCTTCTGTCGCTTCCATTCTTCTTTGCTGTGAGCGCTGGCAGTTATGACTGGTTTCAGGATATATGTCCTAGTCGAGCTCAAGAAGCTCCGCGAAGGCACTACCAGCGGTTTGCTGGTGTGGTTGTATTGCACAGCTAAGTACCGACTGAGGTCATGGCTCTGTTCTCTCGGCCGTCCTTGGCCACCTCAAACATTCGGATCCTGTCCTAATGTATAAGACTATATCGGCATCCCGGGAATTCAAAACTGTGACCTCAGAGGGGTTTCGGACATCGGACATTGTTCAGTTTTAGGGAGTTTCTGGTTTTCCAGCTGCAGCTGGAACTTTCGGAATATCACGTTATGGACCTTCGGTATTCATGATTCCTGCCCGCAGTCGCAGCTTATCTGTCCGTTAAACACGGCATGGGACGTAGATGCGCTTATGAAACAGTGTCCGCTTAAGCCACGCTCGATGATGCGCCCTCCGAGGTGCTCGGCGAGGGTTATCCCTTGCGTAACAAGATAGCCCGTCTTGCTATATTTCTTAGTCAAATCGCACTAAATATAGCGGTCACAAGAAAACCTGCGCTACGTTCTTATCGAAGTTGAAGAAAGTTGGCCCTCCACTTTGGAGGGTAAGGTTTTTTTTTCCATCTGTGTTGCGATGATGGAACAAAGTAGAGCCGTATATCTCATGGTACACGTATTGACAACAATACTCTCACCATTGGTTCATGGCTATGAGTGGCGACAACCAGTGGCAGTGGTTGATGAGCGCGGGGCTGTTGTTGGGGCGGCGTTCGTAGTTACCCAATGTGGAACTGATTTATCCCGATATGGCTTCTCTACGCGCCACGTGCCTCCGATCACCTTTCTTCGTGACCTGATCATCCACGGTCGTCGAGCAGCACTGCGTTGTACAGCAACCTGAGCGCGGGTAGATCAACAACATGTCGCCAACAACTTGTCATAGACACGCTTTGCATCAATGTTTGCGACTGCTCATCGTTGCGTTGCTCGCTGATAAGCTCTACTAGCTCCTTTGTTACCTCTAACCCGCTACGACAAAGGCCCCTCGTTCGCCTTACGCCTCTCGGTCTCTTTACTCTGTGACATATTCTGGGTGCTGTTTCAGAAAAATGCTTGAACGGGATAAAACAGCACTGTGCCTGTCATTCTGGCCGCTATTGCGTTGACATTCTTTGTCAGTTCGGGGTCTGGAGTGCCGTCGAACTCTATGTGTGGTTGCGCAGCAGTCTTGCTATGGCCGTCTGTGCACAAAGCTCGTGGATGTGCCACTGCGCTGATTCTGATGTCCCTTAAATGGATGGGCTGCCTGACAAATGTTGTGGCTGTAGTTCATCATTTCCATTTCAGGGGTGCACCGACGTCCGCCTGTGCTGCCACTTGCTCCATTCCCGCCCTCCCGACTCCTGTGCTGCAGGACAGAATATATTGAGGCACATTTGTCGCTCTACATGAGGCTCCGAGACTGCAGGCCGTGCCGACACAGGATGCGCCATAGGTCTTTTCCTCTTTGTCATTCGACGTAGCACCGGTTCATGTGGCCACGCCATTCTTTGGCCTATTCTCCATTTCTAGGGCCAGAGCCGACGGATTCTCTTTCTCAGGCCTCTTTGTCAAAGCATGATTCACGTGCCTCTCTGTTGTGGCTCCGGCTGAGATTGAAATCGCTGGTATTTAACGCAGCGGCTTGTTTGCCTCCCCATTTACATCCAGACCAACTACCCAACTACTACTTCGCAGCACTCCTATCTTCATCTCTAGCGGCTCTCTCTGCAGCGACATCTCTCTCAGCCACTAGGTGTATGGCCTCCAACAAGAAACACGTACGCTTCGCTGATTGGATCGCACCGGCTACACCGTCTCCGTCGTATTCTACTTCGACGCTCTCTTCATCTGCGGGCCCTTCTACACCGTTACAAATTCCAGTGTCACCGCCCCAAATTTTCTCGTTTATCCCACCGCAATATATCCCCTCACCAAGTTATTACACTACCTCGTATGCTATGGCCCCATGGTATCTCCGCCGATGCCTCCTCCAAGAAGCGTTCAGGTCTGGCTCGATCCAATTTTAGCTCGGCCTGAGGGATCGGCGTTCCCTCCGCTCATCTGGGACCTCATGGTACACCCCAACAACATCAGACTGGGAAGCGCGACTGGCTTCTCGCGCGCTCAAGTCTTGTCCAAACCTGATCTGGAGAGATACGCTGCTGCGTATGTGGACAACGGGGCACACGTACCGCTGCGCACCATTACTCTAAGGCTTCATCAACTTCCACGAGACATCGAAATCGTCCCGACGACATTGCCCTACGTCACTGTGCGCGACGTCCTCTACGAGTTGTATCGGACGTTGCGCATTTCGGTGGAGCGCGGTGAATATCGCGATCTTCCCCGTCGCGAACGCGAGGCGTTGCAGGATGCATTCCGGGCGCGTCTCGCTAGGGTCGTCGACCCGTTCGCCCGCGCTGAGGACGAGAGGTACGGCATAAGGCGGATTGACTTCCTCGGCGATAGGAGGGTGTTCCTCGGTCTGCTGCCTGCCGTCGGACACGATATTCCGTACGGGAAGCGTGCAGGCGAGGCATTTATGGTCGACGTCGTGCGGGCGTTGTGAGGATATCTGAACGTTTCAGACGCCTCTGATGTATTCTTATTGCATGGCTTGTGGAGTCCTTGTTCCAGTTATAATATTCTGTCATTACTACGGTCCTTATATCTCGCTTATTATGCGAAAGGGCGGAGAATTGTGTTTTAGCTTGTTGTACTATAACCACCGCAACCATCACCGTTATTCTACTCGTCAATGCTTATTATGTGTACTCGAAGAGAAATTATAGATTGTTGTTTCGAATTGTTTTTGCTCAATTGTAGTCGAGCATCTCTGCGACCCTGTTACAGAGTGAATAGTCTTAGACGCGGTGGCGCTGGTTACGTAATGATGATCGGAGGAGTTGTTTGGCATCGCCTTGTGATTCTAATATGTCACAACAAAGTCAAATATACAATCGGCGCGCCTGTGGCGACCGTTTTCTTCATTCTACTTAGCTTGTGGTTGTATTGATAACTCGTATCTGGGCTTACAAGGATATCAGTTCGTGTATCTGCTATTTGCTCTGCCAGTGATTTGACATATATCCTCGCGCCTTCCGTCTCATGGCTGGTTCGTTTGGCTGCTCGGAATCCGATGTTCGCGATGCTGAAACTGTTGTCGCAGAACAAATCGAACTCAACTCTCCACCATTTGATAGCATATCCGCTGTTCGGTTTTCTCCCACAAATCCTTCGCAACTCCTTGTTTCGTCATGGGATACGGTGAGTCGATGTTTCTTCTCTTTCCGGGGGAAATGGGGAGGTCTTGGATATGTCTTGCCGTGAGTGACCATAGTCGAGGAAGTGCGCCAGTACCTGGTACCTTGAGGATACTAGTTATTTGGGGGTTCACCCGTAGGGATGGTCTTTCTGCGCATATCGGTGTTGGAACGGACTGATAGGTGTTGTTTTGACACATTATATCAGCGTGCGCCATTGGTGAAGTTAATTAAGGCGTTCCATTTGATTGAGCGGTATATGACAACATTTTTCGGAGGAGGCTGCCGACAGTCTGGTATCTATATGACCAGTCCTGATCCGAATACATCCATCGTCCTCTGTTTGGTTCCTCAGAGCTCTACATACCGCCGGGCCCTGCTATTTTCAAACCGCCTAGTTCCTCTTCCCCTTTGATCTGTAGTACCTTACTAACCCAACATATCTTTCAGACTGTCAGATTCTATGACATTGCGGCCAATGAGCAGAAATCGAAGTTTGACACCGGGCCGCCGTCTTGACTTGTTGTTTCGCGGACGAGTCATGCATACAGCGGTGGCCTAGATACATCTGTCAGAGAGTCAGTCTACATCTTACTCCATATGCTTTTGCGTTGAATTTCATCATAATCATTCAGGCTCAATTTGGAGACGGAGAAAATCAACCATCTCGGTCAACATTCAGACCCGATATCGAGCATGAACTTCTCACGCGAACTCAGTACGTCGCCATTATTTGTCACGGGGCGTATTTACTCATCGTGACGAAATGTCCAGATACACTCATCACAGGGTCTTGGGATCGAACGCTGCGTTTCTGGGACCCCCGCGCATCGTCTCCACAACAAGCATCATATGACCTCCCAGAAAGAGTGTATAATATGGATCTTGTCAACTACAACCTCGTCGTAGCCATGGCGAGCCGACTCTTCCACTTTATGATATTCGGAAGATGGACTCTCCAGCACAAACAAGGGAAGTAGTCTCAAGTTTATGACAAGGGCTTCTCGCATGCATGGCAGACGGTCAAGGTTTGTCATGGCTTACTGCTGGTGCATGGCATTGACCTTGCGTTGTTCCTTGTTACGACGTCATTAGGTTATGCTACTGCGTCAGTTGAGGGGAGAATAGCGGTCGAATATTTAGATCCCAGCCCGGAAGCTCAAGACAAGAAGTATGCGTTCAAATGCCACCGCCAGACGATCGACAATGTGGATCATGTCTGGCCTGTCAACGCGCTTGCATTCCACCCAATGTAAGCAATACGCTCGAACTCTTCTCTGATAGTTTTTCACCGGAATTTGTATTCATCCTTAGCTACAACACCTTTGCATCCGCTGGCTCTGATGGTACCGTTTCCATCTGGGATCATAAATTGAAGAAGCGCTTGCGCCAGTACCCGAAGTATCACTCTGCTGTCCCCTCGGTCGCGTTCAACTGCGATGGCACGAAGCTAGCCGTTGGCGTCAGTTATACATGGGAGGAGGGCGAGGAGGGCGCGAAAACGGCAGAGAGGCCTGCCGTGTATATTAGGACCACCGGAGAGGAGGTCAAGGTGAGAGTGTCAGAACGTCACGCGTCGAAGAGCTCTTTTGACAAGTCACGACAATCGTAGCCAAAAGGGTGGACAGGAAGCTAGAATATACATGTATGTGACATCTCTTGATCGACTGGCCAACATTTTATAGCTAGGGAAAATGACGTGGAACGAGCTTGACGGATTCATGTCTTCGATATTCGCCAGACGCCAACATACGATGACCTCAAGTTAAGATGCTCATGTAAGGTATCATCCGTAAAACCGTCGGCGCTTTTTCGCATCCTTGGGAATTATGCCTTGGCGCGGAAATCAGTTTGACCATGCGAGGACTTGCGCTTGGAGTTTGACTGGCCATCGAAGCGACCACATCCCAGTGTCTTGAATGGAGCTCAGGCTTTCTATGCATTACTCAACGAAGGCTGTGCGAGGGTTCGCGAAGGCTCCGTCATTCGAAGTTCGACACTGGGATTCTGTTCTACAACAATCCTGCGCCGTATTTGCATCTTCCAATATAGGACGTTGACCTGATCACTCTGCATCACGGCCTGCGCCATTCTAAACCCGGACCTGGAAAATGATACCTCCCACCGCCGGCTTCAACCTATACGTCCAGACAAGGACAAGATGCTCCTCAGTGCAATCGATTATTGCGAAACGTTTATGAGGACTTCAAGGGGTATTCAGCTGGAGGCTTCTCGCCTACTCCTGCTTGGCAAGCTTAGTTGTCTTCATTTTCGTTATATCTCATAACGTTGCATATTCTTTTGCAGATCGTTATGGTTATTCAGACTTGAATGTGCAGAATGATTTTCATCTAGAATTCACGCGCACTAGTATTGTAAGTAGATCTTCCTGGTGTTGTTTTCAATCTGACGCGACAATAGAATCTAGGTGCACGATCTGAAGAACGGCATATAGTCTGGAGATTCATTTTTCCTTTTTGTGAGTTTTTATCCTTCGACTATGCATATTGAGTCCAGAATAAAGTAATTTCAGACGTCACTCCCACAGAATTATACAGTACGATTCATTCCCCGTACGTAGCGAGGGGAGAGTCCAGGTCAAAATTTAGATATCTTGGAACAAGGTCTGCACTGCAATCCGAGTGAGGTCCTAAACGTGACGCACTGATGGAATTATCAGGATGTAGACATTGTAACTTCGTCTGCGTCGGCGATCATACCAGTAGGAACATAATCCTTGCTACGATCGAGGTCCCTTCTCAAGAGCCAAGCAACGTGCGCGGATAACCAATTCCCCACAGCAAGGATTTGACGATTTTCCTCGTTGTACAGGAATGCAGGCGGTGACAAGCAACCTTTACTGACATGTTCACCCTGGTAAGTGCTAATTATCGTCCGGCGTTAAGTTGTAACCCTTTTATGAGCAATCCGTTTGAACATCTCGATCCTTTAGAGCGAATACAAAATCCCAGAATTACATGACAGTGCTCGTTTACGTTTACAATAATCTAACCAAATACTGTGCAGGCAATGCCTACCGTTCGTATAGTAGTGTCTTGCTCCACTCATACATAGGACTCCCCGCCCTGGCGGTTGTGTTCCATGGAAGCCTCACGAGTCATACCCTCCGGCGTTCCGCAATCCTGTTCAGTTCGACTTTATGACAGTTGTCACTTGCTATGCTGTCACTGGTTCTACACCGCCCTTCATGGGCACTATATATACAGGACTATCGTGCAGTTGTATCCGCCCCGAGTCTCGTCAACTGCAGTCGTCCAAGTCGTGTGGGAACTTGCTCGACTTCGACTCTGCAGCTGACCGGTCATGAGTGCTGATTCTCGCTATGGTCGGCCTGCTTCTCACCCTCGTCACCGTGAGGGGAGAAAGAAAGCCCTCATTGTCGGAATCAACTATGGCGGGACTTCTACATCTGGAGAAGCACCAGGAATCGGAAGTTTACTTGGACCTTATAAAGATGCTACGGACTTTCGGAACCTCCTCATCAGTGAGCTTGTTCGCTTCTTTGCTGCCTTATTTGCGATGGCCTGGGTCGTTAGAACACTACAACTACCCGGCAGCAAATATTACGCTTATGTCAGATCGACAAGGTGATAATCACCTGCAGCCCACTAGCAACAACATCGTAAGTGAATCTCGCCGTTTTGATCTACGACTTTTGCCTTTAAAAATGCCTATATAGAGACGCGAGTTAGAAAATCTTGTGAAGGATGCGCAGTCTGGCGATCACTTCACTTTTCTTTGTAAATTTCTTTCTGCGACATACGTTTGGGGTCCGAACTGATGTTTCGGAGTTCAGACTCTGGGCATGGGGACCAGATCCCTACCAAATCCGTCAGCGAGGACGACGGCATGGATGAAGGTGAGTACGGTACTCAACTCGATGCCTTTGAGTTCCCTCACGTTATCTCCGCAGTCATCCTTCCATTAGATCACGAAGGGCTAGCTCCCCAAGGCTATCATAAATTAATCTTAGACAACGTAGATCCCCATGTGCGATCATGCGTATATTATATCTAATTTAGTTGTTCATAGGAGCTTAAGAAACTCCTCGTCGAGCCCCTGCCCATTGGCGCGCGGCTGACCGCTATTTTTGACTCGTGCCATTCGGGCACCCTACTGGATCTGGAACATGATCTCTGTAATCAAGTCTATGTCCCCTGGGTGAACAAGGGCCAACGTAAGCCGGAGTCAAAACTGCTAAATAATGGTGATATGCCCATCTTTCTATTCCGCAATGTAACTAATTTATTTGGTGCAGTACGCAGGAACGCAGCAGGCGAGTGAACATATCGGTCAAACGCATGCATCTATTCTAAGATGAAGGATTCGTGTAGGTGGGAGTCAGACGACGATGCGAGTCTACCATCGCGAACGCGTTAGCGGCGCCTCGGTACGAACACGGAATATTTCACTCGATTTCCTGGAGAGCTCGGCTGGACAACCGCGCAAGATCCTTGTCCAGAGCCGCACCTCATCGATGCGCTCTCATCAAACGCTGCATCCTTCTTCTTCGGATGCTGCTCGTCCCCTCAGCAGCATGGAGAAGCAGCCAAAAGAGGGGCAGTTTGGCGATTTTGGACCAGACATCCCAAGATGTATGTCGCCCGTACCTTTCCGGAAGTGTACAGGGTATTGTCCTCAAAGTCCGACGTTGAAACCCTTTGTGGTGGGTCTATCGCCCTTCATGATTACATATGTAGGCTCAGAACGATAATATCAGGTCTCACTAAGCTCTTGTGCCGATGCACAGGTCAGCTGGGAAAGTCCGGATGGGGTCTCCATGACGCAGGTCGGTGTCACAATGAGATTCAAGTGCTTTCCATTGAATATTTTTTTTTGTTCTCTTCACCTAGAAGCTCGTGCGTCTGCTAGGTCAGTATATCTAGAGGTTGTCATTCGTGCATGGTGCAATTTCACTTCGTCTCTGTTTGTAGATGAGAACCCTCGTCCAACCTACAGAGCATTGGTGACGCGTTTGGGGTGAGTTTACTTCGACTCGACACAAATTCTTCATTTCTCACAATCACCTTATGATTATAGTCATTTCCTTCATGAAAATGCACTCATGTTACATGATTGGAGCAAGAGGGAATGGCGGAGCCTTTGCGAGAGGAAGCGGCGCGCTCGGTCGGAGGAGCATCCTACCTCGTATGACTACGAACCCCTTCTGGAATTTTGTAATTTCCAGGACCCGCAGGTATGTCTATATCGTTTTCAAGCATGTATAATGCATGGAATTCTCGTTCTCTCACAGCTCGGAAGTCAGAAACGACTCGTGCGTCTTTCAACTCGGAAGGCTGATATCTGTACTGACCCCCCGCTACCAGAATTTGGACGATATATTTGATCTATGAATCGGCATTGAAACAGGGCGCGGTAGTGTTGTTTTGACGTGGACCTCTTTTGCAGTTCTCGATACCTTGATACCAAAGACCTTTTACCGGATATACCCAATATTGTATCACAAGACAGGTTATGTATCATGTGCGACTCGTCTGATGATATTTTTTCATACCCATCATAGACATTTATATCCTGTGTAGCTTGTTACATATATGTCCCGAGGCAAAGTCATTGAATCTTTTTGTATGTGGACTAGCGCGGCATTTGTTAGTAAGATGAAGATTGAGCCAGGTGCGCGACATACCAGTGTAACTACTGTTCCATCGGACAAGACTTCTTTTTGAGGCACGAGCTCGTATCCTAGCCATCTAGGTACAACTCTCCATCCTGCCCAGTAGATGACACCGAAGAGGAGCACGGCAATACCAACAATACAATATCTAATAAACGTCTCATGTCAGGACGGGAAATATTGAAGTCAGTCAGGATGACGCACAGCCAGTACGGGAGGGGTGGCGTATCGCCGATACGGTTGGCTGGGCGCAGGAAGGTGGCAACAAGCACTAAGAAGCCAGATAGCATTAGGCGCATCCTAGCTGGAAGAGTGGGACGAACGTACGGAATGTCGAAGCCGCCAAGAAGAATATTGCGACGGGCCACCATACTGAGAAGCAGTTAGCCCGAGCATCCTTTTTAAGTCTAAGCAAATGTCATGGACCTTTAAATGGTCGTTCGATATCCGGTCTCCGCCACCTGAGCCAGAACAAGCCCTAGCGGTGATCATTAAAAATTAATTAAACTTACGAGGAACACGGCCTCTCAGCTTACAACGACAATAGCGAAATTGATGACCTGTAATGGGTTATCCCTGGACGTCCAAGATGAAAGGATAAGCCACCGTCGGTGGGGAGCGATAATGATAACGATCTGAGCATAGATAAATTCTCTGCCTCAAAAGAACGAACAGATTCTTACGGTGGGGATCAGATGAATGATATATCCGGGGAGAGGAGACTTCCCAGTCGGCCAATTCGATGCCCAGAAACGGTTGCTGAATGGGAAGGAAATGCCTTCCTTTGCGAGCTCTGCGGGGAAAGTAGGTTGGCTGTCTATAGACAAAAAGAATCTGGTGTCTGTCTTTTACCTTGGTTTACTCGAGCCGCAGAGAAAGCCTTCATTCAGAAGCACCAACGATTAGGAATATTCCTGGATAGCCTGTTGACGTTACTCACAACCGTGATAACGTTCTACGAAAGAGCAATTTGAGTACATATACAAACAGAGCATCCATAATGCTCACTCTATCATCAGAGAGATCGAATCGAGGAGAGCAAGGTTAGATTGCGACGCTGACAAACTGCAGGAACAACGTACTCTAATGCACTACATATACACATCAGCATAATATTCGAATACATCAATACAGGCTTTGACAAACCTAAGTGCAACGAAGGTCATCAGCACTCTCTGTGCTCCGTCCCAAACACCTTGCTGAAAAATAGCGAAGCCACAGTAACCCCGCTGTTGTTGATCTCCTCTTTAGGAGCAGCACTGCGACACCATCAGAAACTACCGCCACGAGTCCACATCGTGACTTACGCAAAGTACGCCACGTTGGCGAGGAGATACAGCACCGCGCAAACCCCCAAGCCAAGCGGCCCCGCGATTTTTAGCGTGCGTACGGGATTCTTGACGTTGTTCATGACGTAGTTCACGTTGGGCCATCCATCCGGCGTAAGCGTTTAGGACCTTGAAGGTCGCAGTCGCATACTGATGTATCGAATGCATGTCAGTCAAAACGCGCAGCTGGCACTAAACGCAAGTACGTACGTCGTTACTGCTGGTCGAGCTTCCAGCGAATGAGTTCCTGAAGTTCGCGCGTGGATCTTTGACGCGGGTGTGGCCGGAGAGGACGACCCAGCCTGGGCCAAGAGATAAATGCTTCAAGCGTATACGTATTGATCGCGGAAGACTTGCCAGTGACAACGACGAATATAAGGATGAACCGACAAAGAAGATCGCTGCGAAGTATGGGTCAAACGCAATAAATCCTTGATGCGCATTGAGAAAATCCTACCTCCTAGTGCTATGCCACGAGTTGCCCATCTGTCTGCTTCTTGCCCAGCAGCTACTAGAATGCTAGAGAATAGAATGGGCCTTCATCACATAGTACAACAAGAATAACACGCACTTGCTGGCAAAGACCTAAACATAGCGCTCCAATCAGTATCGAGTGGTCTCTTCAGAACATAGCACCTACGATGCATCCCGAAGACGTGAACCCGAGCAACACTGCATTCGCAGCAAAAATGAGAGTGCCAAGATGGCTAGGCTTTTTGTACATCGCTTCAAGGTAGACCTTCTCTCCGCCGGAACGAGGGATCATGGTGCCCAGCTCCAACCAGATGAAGAGCTCACAGAATGAAAGCATGAATCCCGGCACCCAGAGCATCATGGAGGCGCCTATAGATCCAACGGAACCAAGGATGGAGGATGGCGTGGAAAAGATACCTGTGCCGATGATACGCCCGACTCTGCCGTGTGTAGTACGTGAAGCAAAACCAGAGGAAACCATCAGCCACTTACATCAGGAGAGTACAGCTGAAAACGCCGAGATGGCGTCCCATGCCCCCTGCAGCATCTACACCGTGACACGTCGTCAGAACTCAACCCGGTTCTCGAGATCGAGACAAGAAGATATCTTCATCCAGTGTAAGTTCACCAGCCTCGGGTCCAGAATGAAGACTGGAGGCTGCTTCCTCGCTGCCTTTCAGCGAAGAGCCACTTGCGGTAGACTTCGCGTCTTCAAGATGGTAACTGCCCGCGTCAGGCTGAAGAGTGTTTTGGACACGCCCAGCATTGCGAGACGGCAGGAACCTGAGCAAGAAGGACATCGTGCAAGTAGCGAAGGGAGATTAGCCTCAAGCGAAGACTCTGCAAGGTGATTTGCGTGCATATATGTACCGACCTCGGTCCTATGGAAGGACCTGTACGCAGATGGGTGGCTGCACGCCATATCTTCGCGTCATTGCGCACTGAAACCTATATCAGGAAAATCTTGACTGCGTTCAGGGGACTGAGTTCCAGTCGCTTAATTTCATCCAATTACGAAGACGAACAAGCAGCATACCATCAGTATCATTGAGATCCTGAAAGCTCGTTGGTTCTCAACAAGTGCATTGAAATGCCCCCAGAGTGTCTCTATCAGAGTCATTGTCAGTAAAATTCGACTGGTTATAATCTAACATTGGGAAAAGACAAAACAATAGATTGATGGAGTTGCCGCTCCAGAACATCTTGCAGCGAATCCACAACGCATGCACACCGCTTATTTTCCTCGGCTGTACTATAACTCCTGGAATAACCGTGATCAAATGAAAATTTGGCAGAACGCGAAACGGGTTGCGAATGAGCTCATCTTCGTTGCAACGAGGATCATACAAATCGCGAAAAGAGAGGTAGGAATCGTGACAGCGAATGTCGATCGAATATCCGGCTACATATGAGCCTGCCGACGAAGCACGAGAATACCTCCCGTTCTTAAGTCAGACTAAGCATGAACATAGGGATGGTTTGGCTATGAGCTCGTACCGCGTAAGGAGACTCTAAGATGGCACAGTCGTCACCCTTGTGCGTACGATATGAAACGGCAGAAATGGCTGGTGCTGAATTGCGCTTTCCACAGTTTTCCTCGCACAAAAGGATCCAATGACATCAGCAAATCTCGATTTGACTTATCATACTTTTTCCTCTTAAACTAACCCTTATGAACTGACTTTTAGGTCTTATATCTCTTTTTCTTCTTAATTAAGAACAAAAAGAGCAATTAAGAGATAAAAGAGATCTCATAAGGGTTTTTATAAGTGCATTTAAGAGCAGTTAAGAGACAAAAAGTATGATAAGTTAAATTGAGATTTTGCTGATGCGAAGGGCTAATTTTGACGACTGTCTGCATGTTATGATCTACTTTACGTGATGACTAATTCCCCCTGCTGCGTGTTACTTACTGTATGTCGAAGGTTTGGATTTGGAGAAGTTGTGGCAACATGTGAACGCGTGATCTGTTTCCGCGATCACTTGGACCATCATGTCAACGTTCAGCGTTACAGTGTGTTTAGCAAAATCGAGCTGATTGTGCACGCTGCGCAATACAGCAGTTCCAATGAGAAGAGGCGCCCGATGCTCTCGCAGAACGTCCTCGTTTCATCGCTTCCTCTTCGGGACCTTTGGTCCACCTCACTGCCTCTGCACCTCACTGCCTCTGACAAAGAGAAGCAACATTGGCCCGCTCGCTGCAAGGCCGCTCCCGACGTCCAGGACGTATCTCTGTGTGGTCTCATCCATTTGATTTGGTTGATGAAAAACAACTTTCACTTGCAACTGCATGCTCGGACTCAGCAGCTGTTGCGCGGTTGTTCCACTATCCTACCCGCCCTGTTACCGACACGTTTATTTGGCGCTACGCTTCCTATTCTATCTTCTGATGCAGCGTCACAAACTAGCATACCTCGCTATCATGGAGGCTCGGGGTCTGGCAGTGCGCGGTTCTGCGTCCTGGGTCAGTGATCTGTATCATGCGCTTTGGGCCCCCAAGGTACCAGTGTGTCTGGACTGCTGTGGTCGAACAGTGTCTCACAAATGTCCACACATCCTTCCTCGTATATGTTGAACACCGTGTGCGAGACATTCCTGGGCGAGACCATCACTCATGTCCCTCTACTGCTCCGGCAGCGGAGAGAGCTAGGGAGCTTCGACTTCCTACGGGCCTTTCTGTCACACCGCCCTATTGTCGAACTATTTATGGAGTATGTACACAAGGTCTTTGAGTTATGCGCTGTGGTCCCGATCTTGAACCCGGACCAATTCCTTGCACTGCCTGTTCCATGACACGCCGCGGAGGGGGAGGCGAACATCTGTATGACTGGTCGCCCCGTACTGATGCTGTAGGCAATGGCGAGTGCGCTTGCCCATACACCTGTGCTTGCAACTGACACCCTTGTTACTGCTGGGCTCTAACATGGCCCTATGTTAGGTCATGCAAAATTGGCAGGCGGAAAAGGGTTGTGCGTGCTCGTTGATAGTTGGTAGATAACTATTTGTGCCGCGTCCGATTTCTTGTAGTTTTCTCAACTGTCAGAAGCAATCCACCTCCTCCACCACCACCACGTCCACCATGTCGATCGCGTCCGCGTCTGCACACGTCTGCACACCCGCACACTTAATGCCTGGATCTGTGCGGACATCTCGGTGAACACAGCGGATGTGGACGCCTCGAAATAGACACATACAATTATGTTGAGGCTGCTCATGAGAATGGGCGCCTAGCGATCTGGCCTCATTCGTTTATGTTTAAAAGTCTGGTTGCGCTCTGCGAGCCTTTCCTGCAGGTCGTCTGTCAGTGTGTCCCTGCACTCCGGCACCAACGCCGGTCGCTGTCCGGCCTGCAGTTCCTGCGCACGCTGTTCGGCCATCAGCCTCTGATTGTCCTATTCGCTCAGTATGTGTTTGAGCTGTGTGCATTGGTAGCTTCCCTGGAAATCTCTACTTTCTCTACTTTGCCTTGTCCATGCACTGTGATGCCCAATGCGCGTGAATTTCACCTGTATCGCGGTTAATAAATCCCGTTCACCCTTGACGCGAGTGAATTTCGCAGTAGTTGAATACATTAGTGACTTTACCTAATACCAATTCACCCGTCGAACTCATCAAGTTCACTTGTTGTTATGTACTAAGATATTCACCACTAAAATCAACCGGTCTACATGGTGAGTTACATAGTGAAATCCGCCGCCGAAAATTCCAACCTATTCGTCGACATATATTGCACGTGATAATGACCCGCTGCGATCTATGATTGCCCACTCCTTCCGATCATAAACCCGCCCCACCAAGCACTGAATGCAGGTTACATCCACAATATCTGTCCCACCCTCCTTGGAATAGTAGTGAATATCGAGAACGGGGGCCGACCGTTCAATAGGACAGGTTCAGATGGCTGCGAGGATGACAGTTGTCGGCTCCGTAAGATGTAACTGCTGAGATGGCTTGAATTTGAGAGTATAGAGGTACTGCAGTTGGCCATACATGGTGTGCTTCTGAAGAATCACAGGACAGCGGGGATATCGTGCATTTTTGTCAACGAGCACTTCGTACTATCAGATAATGCTGTGGCTGTCAGTACAATATGGGCAAAGATCTCGTAAAAGAATGGCTCACCCGGACATATGTCACATCCCGACTATCTCCTCTCGCATGTGTTGATGCCGATGCATGCACCGTGTCACCATCATCGAAGATGAGTACCTTTCCCCATAGTGTAACTTCTGATGGAAGACAGCGATGAACCATAGGTCCTGGTACATCAAACTGTGTTGCGAGTGCACCAACTATCTTATTAAGCATTTCCAGCTGCTTGGTTGGCTGAGTAAGGCATGGGGAAGCAGCGTACACGTCGGATCTGTCGTGGGTGTCATCAGAAAATGCACTCATGATGAAGGAGTGCATCAGACTTACATTCATGTGTGGAAAACAACAACGCAGGTGCATGCAGCAGTCTCAGTGCAAGCTCCTCAGTCATGTTGTAGATAAGCTTGATGTGCTGGAGTCTCACAGCATCGAGGATGTAATGATCAATGCTAGCATATGGAAAGCGATGGCTTTTGATGGCAGGCTGGAGAGAGCTGCAATATCGCTCCATCGGAAAGGCCCAAGATGCCCAAACTGGGCCAGAAGACTCAATGCTGTCAGCGCTATGAAGGAGTGCGTGAATTGTCACTGGGCAAGTTGCCACTCGGGCTGGAGAATGCTGATAATATATACTACACATGAATTTGAACAACTGCAGGTGGCTTGGGAACAGGATAAGGTAAACTCACATCTCGTAGTCTTTCACCCACTTGATAAAGCCCTTGCGAACCTCCTGAATCTGCTCCTGAGTGATATCGAACAGCAAGCATATGTGTAGAAGCTTGATCAAGGCCACAAAGTGTTCATAGTACTTCGGGCGAGTAAACCATCTTGCCAGCACTACAGGACTGACATAAAGCGCCCAGACACGAATCCGCATTATAATGAGACCTATCAGTGTCAATGTTAGGTGTGCGTGGACCAAATGCGAAAGGGATAGTATCGCCTGTGGTAGCAGTAGCAGTCCCAATCGCCGTCCAGATGTCCGGATATAGCTGGTACTCCTCAGCGCCCTCGTCAAGGCCCTTAAACTCGCCCGTCCAGAGAGCAATAAGATTTTTAAGCAGGTTTTCCCAGATCAAGTGCATGAAGTCATATGGAAATGAGGTGGGAATGTGAGTGATGATAGGCAAGACAGCACAGCAACTCCTTTCACACCGTAGCATTTCGCAAGACGTCCTTCTTCAACACCAGTAGGTGCAACTTGCACCTCGTGGGCTTGCATGAGAATCTCGTGATGCGTTTGTAAAGGGAGATTGGCAGGATCATAAAGTGTGGGGCCTCCAGGTCGGGATGCTTTTGACGGTCCAGGGGTACATAGTATGGGCTACATGGATTGTCGGGTGTGCGGACACCATGAATGTTGCACATGCGACATGGTAAAAAACTGTTATGACCCTTCATGTGCATAACCATGGAAATTGCAGGTATATCACCTGCCACGATGATCAGAAAAGCACATAAAATGAAATGGGCAGTGGTGTGTGCGTCCCACGCTCGGACACCGACTTCCAAATGCAGAAGCTCCTCGACAATGGGCCAGAGAAATGAGTCGAAGTCTATGGGTTTCTTTGGCCCAGGAACCTCTCCGAGTGGAATAATATTCTCTTTATGAAAGTGAATTTCGGGGGGGAGATTGTAGTTGTAAAGAATAATGGGCCATGATGTGGATTTGCGATGTTTGAATGGTGCGAACCCGTCAGTTGATAGGCCCAGTGCAACATCCCGTGGGTCCCCCAAAAAGGTGTGTCCAAGCTTCTTGCCATGGATGACAACATGCTTGCCCAATTTGGAGTGGTAGATATTGCTGTCGAAGATGTCTGTCATGGTGTTCAGATCATGCACATGCTCCTTGGCACGATATCGCATCTTCGCAGCCATGCTATGTTGAGTGTAGTAGCTTTGGAGTCGTGGAATGAGAGGTAAGCATGAGTATTGTTTTCTGGACCATCCATTAGGTCCCCGGCCGGTTTGACTTGCAATATGGACACTGGTTGAGATTCGCATGAGGTCCGACAAAGCAGCAACATGAATTGATGCAGCAGTCATAATAGGTGGGGTTCAGGCCAGACAAGAATGCGACACGAGACTTCACTGAGTCGAGAGTATCAATGTGCTCATGAGGAAAGGCATACGAAAGTTTTGCAAAAGTTTTGGTCGACATATGTGAGTCCACCTTCAGTGCAAATGCACGCAGAGTTGACTTGTCATATTCGTCCAGTTTTTTGTCTGGAAACTATTTTTTAGTTGACACGACTTTTGGCAATGCAAAATACACACCTATCGCCATTGCCCTACTCTCGAAATCAGCTCCCATCCAATCCCATGCACTGAGGCCTTCGTCCTCAGAACTCGGAGACTCCGAGGCCCAGTCACTCTCTTCATCACTTTCAGCATTGCTAGCTTCATCACTCGGACAGTCTTCCACATATACATGGTGGCGGAGACGTCCATGCCAGGCCTCATGCACAACATCTTCTATTAATGCTGTCTGAATTGAAGTGTCAGGATCTGCGGCCTCCGTTGGGGTTGTCGCGGTTGTCTCCATGGCTAGCAAACTCGACTGGGTGTCTGTGTTGTCCATCTCATGTATGTCAGAGGCCTCATCACTGGTTAACATGGGCTCATCAGTATCAGGCATAATAGGCTCATCCCGTGCAAGATGATGCCTTGATCCCTGGGTGGATATTGACACTGCCGTTTCATCTTCATACTCAAATATAGCTCACCTTCAATTTACAGATCTGTTTGGATGCTCCTCGCAGAAGCGAGTTTCAATACATTCCGGTCACACTGACTCTAGGGGCAACTTGACCAATACAATGTTGCCACTCTGTTCGTTCAGAGACTGATCTCCCGCAGCATGAGCAGATGATATAGTTGGATTTAGGAGGCATAATGGTTGGCTACAAATCTGCCAGAAGAGAGAAATCGAGAACAGAGTGGTGCACTGAACGAGAGGTTGTTCGTCTGCCACAGAGTGATTGAGTATGCCAAACCACTGTAAACAACATGAAAAAAACTCGTAAAGTCCTTCTCCAGCTTCAAGCTGGTGTCTGCATTGTGCTCGACTGTGTCTTCATATCAGTCTCATTTACTTTGTAATGGCTTCTGAAAACATACCTCGTACTGCCGGAATCACTTCGTGCTGCAAAAGTGCAGCGAGCAAAGGAGCTCAAGCATTGAAAGCTCCCGCGAAAAAATTGGCCTCAAACTCATTGCCTTCGAAGAGACTCAGCCAGCCCTGCAGGACAAGACCAAAGCTCTGGAAAAGAAGATAAATGAGCTTCAAGGTGCGTGCCGATGAAAGCTCGGAATGTACTTACTAACACATCCCACAGCTAAGCTGGATGAGGAAAAAGCTCTTCACAAGGCAGCACAGGAACCTGTGATCACAAAGGACTATCACCCAGCAAACGTTGCATACAAGTTCAATCACCTTCCCCACAAGGACAGGATTGTGAAACCGCAAACTGGCAAAGGGTTCTCGCTCATCGCAGCGATGTGTCTGTCAGACCGCCGAAACATATATAAGACATTGCAGGTTAGTACTCAAACCAAAGTTTATAAGCGTCATGACCACCGTAATTCAGCGTGACGTTGGCAGCACAAGCCGGACTGGATTGGACGAAGGACTTCAAAAACTAGGCCCCGGTGGCCCTTGGACGTCTGTACAAAGTTGTGAGTATGTTTGCGTCAGTGCACAGGGCCCGGACTTACCATGTGTGCTTCAGGCTAGAGACATGCATCTGTTCTTGTCTCAGTTCCTTGGGGATTGGGCCACAGCCGAGATCGTGATGCAGTGGATGCGAAACAAATGTAAGCATGCTGTCCGAATGGGCTACATCCCAAAGCGTGAGGAGAGGATTGCTGCCGAGAAAGAGGGTGGGGATATCAACCCAGATCATATTATGGATGATGAAGATCCATTTGCTAGATATTTCGAGACCGAGGATCCAGAAGAGGAGGATGAGATGGTCGATGCCGACGCCGACCGTGAGTGATCTGCTGGCAGTGGTGCCTAAGCGCTTCCAAATTGGGTATATGTAGAAACATTGCATACTATGTCGAAATGAAAAACCCCATCTCTCTGAGCAGTTGCTTTTGCCAATTCTGTGGTTGAATTAGAATAGGTTTCCGAGTGAAAATCACTTATTCAAGAGTGGAGAATAGCTCGAAGATATGGTGATATCATAAGGCAAAATTCACCTGTTTCTCAAGTGAAAAATTCAATACAATAATTTGTATTTTGCATGGTGAAACCGGACATAATTAGGGTGAAGTTCACCATGTTGTTCCACCAGCTGGTCAGTTGAGATTCACCCAGTGATGGATGAAGTTAACTCATGGTATGGATAATAAGTCCCCGGATACATGGTAAATACAATAGTGAAATTCACCCAACGTCGCTGCCACAGTGGTGACACAAGGGACTGTGGGACCGGTCTTGCTTGTATGTAGGACCCATCTGATCAGAGTTCGGGCAGGTGATAGCTTACTAATCGTAGAATACTACCGCATCCGATGTACTTATGTTATGAGTTACTTACTTACCCGAAGAGCCCGTCAGATTGACGGTCCCCCGGCATGATTATGTAAGATGCATGTGCGCGATTTCCAAGAGGGAGAACCTGACATAACCAAAACATACTTATCAGAGCAAGTATCTGTCACAATAAAAAAGTTTTCTTGTGCCGAAAATATGTACGAATATACACTGTCAAATCTTATGCAAATCCCGAGGCAATTGAGTGCAACAGAAGGCAAGAAAGTTGAAGCCGAGCGCAGAGGGAGCAGGATGCTGGGCGAATTTACGGAGCATGCTGGGACTGCAAATTGGCGCGTTGAGACTGCAAATTTCTCGACCCGAAGCTAGCTGCAGGGCATGCATATTTTGGCATGAGGAGGCACCACATCAGCAAAACTCGAATTTTGCTTTTTGTTCCTTTCCATCCTTTTTGTCCTTAAAAAATACAAATAAGTAAAATAAAGATCCTCAAAAAGAAAATAAGAAAACTAAGAAAACTAAGAAAGCTAAGTAATACAAGAAAATGGTGACATTTCGCGTAAAAGCAAATAAAAGACTCTCAAGGCCGAAAATGAAGTTAAGAAAAACATTTCGGGCGCCAATATTCGATCTCAGTAAGACTGCTCAGAACAAAAATGTGTGTAAAAAACAGTAAGCAGATTAAAGCAGAAAAGGTAAATGGCGGTAGAGTATTCTTATTTTAATTTCACGTCTTAGAGCGCTTTTTCTGCTTTCCGCGTACAAACAACATGATTTAAGGAAATTCAGAGCAATAAGGGTGGTTGGGTCCGCGGTCGGCACTGTGGCATCCTAGTTGGTGTGCGAGCGGGAACTGCATCATTGATACCGATAGTGTATAATGAGGTACCATTCGCACAGTGCACCCTGATGTCTTCCTGCGCGTCGAGGTGCTCAACAAGCCATGCGTTGCTACTACTAGATCCACCCAGGACCAGGTGTCGGGACTGTCGGCATTCAGGAACTCATCAAGCGTGAGCTCCATGATGGGGCGGCGACGCTGAAGCCATCCGGAGATGCAGAGGAATACAGGTCATTGGAGGAGACGGATCTGTTATTGGCGGAGGCGAACAGCTTGCAGCCGCGTTGGGTAAGCGGGGGTCTTTGTCGGCATCTTTGTCAGCGATGGCGGCAGTGGGAGCATTCTCAACGATGATTGGACTGGTCACAGGCTGGCCATGCTTGATGGCGTTGTCCTTGAATTCGGGGGAGGGATGCAAGTCGGGCTTCGGTGACGGAAAAGGTGGTGAGACGGGCGGGCTGGTCGACGTTGCAAGTGAACTGCATGTGATAGATAGTGCTGTGCCTGCCATTCTGGCTCGCCTCGGCGTTTGCGCCTCCTTCTTGAGAATGCGCTGTTGGAGCAGTTCGGTTGAATGATTGCATCTGAAGCCTACGGCCTGGAGCTCGATGTTCCTGTGGGATAAGGTATCAATGGGGTACAAAAGGATGACCCGTATGGCAACATACTGCCCTGTCTCCTTGTCGAGTTTATCCCTCATGCACTTGGACAGCTTCTTGAAGTCGTGCTTGGACCTGGCACTATCAGTATTGACCATGAGGTCTTGGGGATGCCACGGTCTCCAATTCAAGTTCTCGAGTCGCTGGTCCTGCTCCAAGAAGCTGACAATCTTGGTACAAACCTGGGGAAAGGTCAGAACCTGGGCCATGGAGAGAAGAGACAACGAAGACAAGAAAAAAGCTCACCTCCCATGTCTTTATCAGAGAATCCGCATCATTGAGATTACTGAAGGGGACGAAGGACTTGTTTCCCTAATGGCAAAAAGGGGGATGGAAGAAAAACATGTAAGCAGGCAACCACTCAGCCTGGATGACAGGCCACCCCGCCGAACCCCGCGCGATGCACCGCGTTGCACGCTGCGCCGCAAACAGCTCAGCACGTACTCACATATCTCAGGAATGGTTAGCAGGCATGGAGTCTTCCGCAGGTCAGACGGGCTGGGCCATGGGCATGGCGACGAAGACACATATTTGAATGAGGGGTCCTCCATGAGAGCATCTTCAACGAATGCGTGGCAACTGATGGTTCATGTGGGAGTCATGATGGTGCACTACATCTGTAATATAGACTCGAGGTAAAGTTGCTGGGGAGATCATGAAAGGTGAACAGGCATGACACATACCCTTTTCCAGGTGGAAACTTGCTCATCACTCCGTATTCAGGGACGTGCTTCTGTCTGCTGGTCTTGGCAGCAATGAAGGTGACTTTAATGATGAGTAGGCTGCCGGACTTGCATGCACGGTGGTCATAGTAATTGACGGCAGCCTCGGTGAGCATGTGCGAGTCGTCCGCACGACAGGAGGTGACTTAAGTCCTCAAGAGCAAGGATGAACAGGTTCGTATCATGCTTGTAGTTCAAGCGACTACGAGAATCTGTGACAAGTTATTTAGCGGAGAAAAGGATATCATGAGGTTTTACTCACGGGAAAGGAATTGGAGAACTTCCGGCTTGCCAGCCAATGCGCGGTAGCA
Source organism: Grifola frondosa (assembly GCA_001683735.1). Taxonomy (NCBI): domain Eukaryota; kingdom Fungi; phylum Basidiomycota; class Agaricomycetes; order Polyporales; family Grifolaceae; genus Grifola; species Grifola frondosa. The sequence goes on along the minus strand of LUGG01000043.1, from coordinate 9,141 downwards.
GTGTAGATTGCTACTGCTTCATCCGAGTCAGCGCTGATGTACGGACCATCCTTCAGGTAGCCATGCTGTCTCACTGGCTCGGCCTTGAGGTAGAGACATGGAGTTAACGTTAGGATGGACGTGTGTGGGAACCTCGAAGGAGTCACTTACGAGTTGGGCAACCCAGATTCTCCTTTACGACAGGCTTATCAACAGTTTAACCACGACAATACGTTCACGATTGTAGCGAGCGGCCCTATAGACATAAATATCAGGAATGGAACCGACAAATGATCTGAAAAGACGTTCGAGCACCACCAATTGGCCCTGCTCTTGATGTAGCACAGAATGATGCTGTCGGCATCCCGGGGACCTTCCAAGGAATGCTCGCCTTCCAGCATCGCCAAGCTCCTGACAAGCATTGCAAAATTGTGTTGTATTTGTTCTGCTTGATGGACTCGCGCATCATATAAAGAGTATCGTGCACGACGATGGCGCGGAGCTCAAGATCGTGCTTTGTCACTGTACGTGTGGTGCCCTTGCTGTTACGGCCCTCGGACTGTCAGGTGAGGAGATTGCCCAACCTGAACAAACAAAATGAGCTATGGGAACTACTGGATAAAAAATAAATATACCATCGTTTGAGTAAAGACACCATACCGCGCATAAAGGGTAGCTATATACGCCATCCAAGGGCCTAGAAACTGCATCTAGGGCCCTTACTAACAGGGTCCGTGTTGAAGCAGTAACAGATCAGATGCTTGAGAGATACTTCATTGCGCGAACTTGCCTCATCAACTACGATAATAAAATGTGTCAGCAAGATTGGGACAGAAAGAATGTGAAATCATATAAACCTTGTACTTGTATCGGTACATACCAGTCAATGCACTGATATTTACGAAGATATACTCTAGTGCATCTGCGAGCTGGAATGCATCGACGTTACCAAGTCAAAATTGGACGTGGGCATCGACAACAAGTTTCGTCAAGCGGAGAATGTCGTGACACAGATGGAATGCATTTCCGAAGCGAGATTTCTTGCGCTCCTTCATCGTCAGCGTCCTGTGAATAGGTCGTTAGAGGTTATTCAGTATGAGGGTTGTGCTTACTTACTTGACTGGCTTCAAGTTCATGTTGTAGTCTAGATGAAGGTAGTTCAAGTTCTGACAAATGACCGTCAGACACGGGCCACGACAAAGGAAGTATTATATCCACGTACCTTTCGATGAATCAATAAGTTGAGCATGTTGTATCCTTGCCGGCAGACCTGAAGACAGGCTTCGACCCAGTCGAGATGCATCGTCTGGAAGAATTTTGAAGACGAAGCACTTCGCACCTTTACCGGCTGATTGAGAGGGCAGTGCTTGAGATACCGTTTCTTCACCAGAGGTACATCTTGTCCTTGCCACATGCATCCTGGATCGACAAGTGTACAGCTCGAGTGCCCACCACAGGGCGATAGCGCCTGCAGTCAGATCGTTCTCGAAGGGCTTCTCCTCAAGGAAATGTGTTAGCTCATCCGGAAGCTCAAAATCGTCCTCGTCGGCACCGTTCGGGCCCAAGATTAGGTCTTCGTGAGAGATGAGCAGTGTGTTCTTTGGACCGAATCCACGTACAGAGATTGGGTTGATTAAGGGATGAAAGTAGAATGCCGGTGCATTGGAGTCGTCTGTACGAGTCTAGTAAGGGTAAGTAACAGGGTATAATTGGAAGACACCACCACATACCTGTCAACGAACTCTACGCTGACCCCAAATGAGCGTGCAAGACTGTCGAGAGTCAAGCTGCAAGAGGACTTCAGCAATTGGCCGTATGCGAGAATGCGCATCTCCAGGATGTAGAAACGTGTGTGTGGAAACGTGTAGTATGTGGTGAGAGGAGTCGGGATGGGAGTAGATAATTTTCTTCAAGCGTCGCTGGAGCACCGCGTAGATTTAATGAGCTTACCCGCGTTACCACCAGATGATATGCTTACCAAGTGCGAGGAAGAACTTGTCATAATGCGAGTCATATAAGCTCTTCATAAGTTCTGCTAATGTCGGCAATTCGGGAAGTACTTAAATAACTTCTGTGGCCAAGATGAGCTGCCGCAGCGGTTAATTTATGATGTTTTGGAAAAGAAGAATGAAGCATAGCACAGACTTTCTTCTTGAGATCCACCCTCTCAAGAGTCAGGACATTGGTGATAATTGTGAGTGCAACGAAATCGTTATATGAAAGAAGCTCCGTCGCCGTGAATGTCGATAGCGCATCTAGAAGCAGTTTGCCTCCGCATTTAAGTTGCCGGATAGACAATAGATGCATGCCACGGTAAACCTAAGACAATTGCGCCTGTCCCAGTCGCCGCCTTGCTAAATCATCCTACATGACTGATCAGAATGTGCACGGAGCAGAGACATGAAGGGCATGGACCAACATGTGCTCAAACATTGCGTACGCAGGATGTCTGAGCGCCAGTAATCTAATGCCTGGTGGAACATCATACTCACTCTTCGGCTTGGGCAAGTTTATTGTGATCATCTGGTAGTCGCCGAAGAAGAATCCGATCCACACGAGGGTGAGCACAATATCTATCCGAGATCCTAGCCCACGGGTCTTCTCTAGCACCAATTTCTGTGCCTCCACTGCTCGATCATAGTGTTGCCACGGCTTAGTCACACCTGTTTCAGCTTTTTCGATATTCTGACATGAGTTTTGCAGATAATGACATGATCTTAATTGGAATTAATAGCTAAGATATATATGTATTTGAATGTAACACCAGCATTTGCATAATTATCTTTAATATGTTTCAATTTCAGTTACATTGGTAAAAAAGCTGACTAAAAAGTCGGACTTTGCAATCGGCTTTTTGGCCATATCTCCATCAATACAAGATATAACATTTTGATATGTGGCAAGTTATGCAGCTATATATAGGCTACAAAATGAATGTAAGATCACTGTAATATCTGAAAAGGTGCAGAAGTTATAAGTCATATATCATTTAGGCCTGACTTAGCTGCAGCAACACTACTCGATCATACGTAGAAGGAACAACTACAAGTTATTACCTTTAACGATGAGTGACAAGTGAATGTGCACACACCTTGTCCCGGATTCTGGTAAGATAATTTGCTCGTTCCCACAGGGCATCCGCAACGTCCGTCTCTCTGTCTGTCTTATTCGCCTCCTCTAATCGCTCGTCCAGCTTTTCCTTGTTCGCCTTCTCCATAGACTTAAGCAGAGCTTAATATGGTGGAAGCACAGCAGAGGAGGTCACTGTGCGGTAGTGGTGCCATCTCTGTATTCCATATGTCACGAAGAGGATCCAGACATTAGTAGTATGCATAGCATTAGTATCACTGTAGAAGCTTACCATTTTTCATCGGCTTGAATGCCTATGAGAAGCTCTCGGTGAGCTATGGGATATGATACGGTGAAATTTGGACTGATGCGGAAGCGAATTGTATGGATGCGGACACGCCACCTTGTATTCTGTCCGAATCTCTGACGAATGATGATTTTGTTGATGTCGTTGAATTCGTTCCAGTACTCGTCAGAAGCATCCATATCTCTGTATAAGGGCTCAAATTTGGGGCCACACAGGATGGTCATATTTTAACACCTTGGCTGTGAAGAATGACTTTTTGTCGAACAGATAGCTCGAATTGCTGTCAGCCTGATCAGATGAAAGCATACGTCCAAGGCGGTACAGATTAGCCATCACGGGGAGGGCGAGAGACCAACATTTGTACGATGGCCCATTCACTGCAGGAGTATCGATGAGAGGTTTCGGATCGTAGAACCATTCATAGAGGGTAGCGTCCTCCTTGTCGAGTTCGAGCTGTGTGGCTTCAGGTGGTTCCACATTCAGTGCGTTGTCACCATAATCGAGAGGTGGCTCTTCATCGTCAAATGGGGAAAACACATGCGCTGGAAGTGTCGATGATCGCATTTTTCTCGCCGCATGGCAAACCACATGCTGCTCCATTGTGCGTGATAAACAGGCTCAACGACTCGCAGAATCTCGTTCACCAATGTGATAGTGCCAGTGATGTGATAGAGCACTAGGACCTCGCATACTTGCTCCCAGGGAAAGGGGATGCTTTCGAGCAGTTTCATGATGGCATGAGGAACGTATTTAAGGGCACCGAGGCGGACGCGTTTGTCATTCCTGAACTTGCAATTGCTCATGTCACCGTGGTCCCTGATGATTTTACGCACATGCTCGGGCGGGAGATCCTAGACAAAAATAAGTGTACCATTGTGGAATGACAATGACTAACGCACCTGCTTCCACATAGCTACAAACCCACCATCATGTTTACTGCATGGGAAAGGCAGGGTGGGAGGGTAGGAAAAACGAGAATAATAAGAAATCACAGAACTCACAAGCCGCAGCTCCTCCTTCGCCGCATTTCCATCTGTTTGTATTTGTCGGACCCGTATACCTCATGTGCCCCATCCATGTCATGCTCCCGCCCGTGCACCCTCCCATGTCCCAGGATCTCGTCCAGGAACCCCGCTGGGACTCCCAAGCGAAGATGTCCCAAACACCACGACTCTGTGAGCATGCATCTACTCCAGCCCCTGCGGCGCACGCAGACTACCGGGTGCATGTGTCGATGTGCAGCGCGGGCGGTGTGCGCACCATGCTCCTCCTACAGCTCTACGTTCCCCTCCAGCCACACCCGATGCAACCCTCACCCCTACACACCACATAAGTAAGGTTAGCTACAGGACCATACATAATCAAGAGTAGAGAAAGCACGCACTGGTCCGGCACGACGATGTTCGACACCATCTCCAATATCGTCATCCTGAGGCTGAATATATTCGCTGCCTTGCCGTATCACCCCTGCAACACCTCTGGCACGAGGTACAGCTTGTCACCCTTGCGCTCGAAGCTCCCCACCTCGACCTGCGCTCAGTTCCGCTACGATCTTTCACATGGCGTGCATCTCATCCAGCGACACGAACGCTCGCCCATGTTCCCAAATGAAGAGTCTAGGAGCAAGTAGCTGAGGTTCTGACAAATGAATCAGCGACGTGCCACAATCAAGTGAAGATTATACCAATGTACCTTTCTGTGAATCCAAAAATTGAGCATGGTGTATCCGTGATGGCAGACCTGAAGACAGACTTCGACCGGTCGAGACGCATCATCTAGAAGAATTTTGTAGCTTGGAGTTGTCTGAACAGATTCATCTCTGTCATCGCTTTCTCCGGTCAAGTCTTCAGCTCACCCAAGATGAAGCATTTAAGCAGCTTCTGGTTTGGGAAGGGACATGACGAAAGACAGGCGACATTTTGAACACAATCGCTGGTTGTTGGCATTGTCTTCTCTTTCCGATTAAGCTCTGGGACCTTCCATGAATAGCCTCTGGACAGAACAATGCAGTCTAGAGGATGCCAGCGGACGTACGAGAGTGGTGAAGGACTTTGTGTAGGAACCCTTGATAGGTACGAGGTTGCAGCCAGAGGCCAGATCGGATGCTGAACTAGTCGAAACATCTGCATCGGAAAGTGGAGGGACATATGGAAGGCATGATGGGGGAGGGTAATTGGGTGTTGCGAGTCGCAGAGAGCTTTTTCTGAACAACCGGTGGGACAGCTGGGGGGGTGGGAGAGGGGGACGAGGCAGGCTGGGTGCAAAGCGCACCACACGCAAGTGGAGACAGCTGGGATGTCATCAGGATGCCATATTTCGTGGAGAGACGAACGGCCTGATCTATAGATGGCCAGCGTCAACATTGATCGGATTATCGACAGAATGTGGGGTAGACGGTGTTCCAATGCGCTGCATTGGGGTTGTCTGATACAGCTGCCCAGCATAGGTTCACCACAGATGAGAACGAGCTGGACAGCTGGCGCAAACAACCTATGCCAGATGAAAAAGAAATGAAGGAACTGTGGACTAACCAACAAGTCAGGTGGCATATCTTGCAGCGTATTTGACACCGACGATTGAGAAGAGTATTTGAGCCGTTCTGTCTCAGGCTTGCATATAGGGTTGACATAGACGGGTGATGGAGATGTCAAGGTGACAGAGGAAGCAGGGCTATTAAGATGGGCTGTAACGGGAAGCGTGAAGGACTTGTAGCGGTTGATGATAATGCAATATTGGATGCATACATTGCCAGCGGGCCCAAGCGCGGGAGGCGCTCGGACCGCGATGGGGTAGTAGCGAGTGAGAGAGCACACATGTTGCGGGAGTGGAGAAAAAGAAGACCGAATCGAGTGGAGATCGGAGGAGACAGGACAACACAGTATTAAAAATCAAAACAAGCTGGCACTGGTGAAAATCGAGGTGGAAATATTGATAAAGATAGACAAAATGGTAATCTTCAAGGCGGAGGCAATTTGGGACGGTTCAGGGTATCGGGATATACGCAGAGAAACGGATGGAGAGGTAGAGGCGACAGAGAAAGCTGGGGCGATAACGTTGACTGGAGGGAAGTGCGAAGGACCTATGGTGGTTGATGATAACGTGATCATGGAGGCATATGGTTGCCAGCGGGCCCGAGCGCATGAGGTGCTCGGACCACGACCGGGGAGCGAATAAGAGAGGGCATGCATGTTGCGGGAGTCGAGGGGAAGAAGACAGAATTCGACGTAATCGGAGAGATGGGCAGAACTGTAAATCTTCAAGATGGAATTGACGAGGCAATTTGAGACGGTTCGAGATATCAGGATATGTGCAGAGAATGCGTTGTTATAGCTTGAGTGTCTGTTGGACTCGCTGTCTGGCTACATACGTCGGCGAGAGACGCAACGTATGCATGAAAGTTCTAGCCCAGTATTGTCCAGGTGAGTTCGGCCAGCTTGGCGAGTGGTTCATGGGATTGTCGACAATGCTCCAGCACACTATCGTGGGACCAGGGAAGGCGACATCGGAAATAACAACCGGGGGGAGGGGGGGGGATGTAAGTGGCCACAACATTTGGACCAGTACATCCTTCGAGCTGAATGCGTGCAAGTTGATCATTGGGTGGAAGTGAGATGCTGGTGGGTTGGGGATGTCTGTACGGGAATAATGGATTGTGCTAGCGAGTTGTACAGATGCGGGAGCGCTTCGTCGTCATCATTTGAGCGTCGTGAGAGAGGAGCCACATGTTCTTTGAATTGAACTAGAGATGGAGATGACCAAAGGTTCGAAGCACAGTGCTGGGTCCATCTGTCCGAATTAAGATCCAGGGAGATTTTACTTTGAACGAGTGCGCAATTGGAAGAATTGCAGTAGTGACACACCTGCTACTGAGGATGGTGCTATGGATGGCTTTAAAAGATTGTCTCGAATGTGTGGTGGTCAGCAAACCTGTTGACGTAGAAGTAACGGAACGCGTCAAGAGCGTCACGTTCTGTAAGGCCCGCTGGAACTGGTTTATTGCCATATACGCCGATCAGGTGGGCAGCACGAACAATTGTGTCCAGGTGGATTACAGATAGAACAGGTGAGTGGCCTCGCCATTCGGGGCAGACAATATACATCCCCGTATCTTCATCAGGTTCATCTGCAACATGTTGGAACCAACGAATGAGAGCGCAGGGGTAAGTGACACCGTGAAACTTGAATGAGAAAAGTAAATGAATGCGAACTACTCCTAGTCTGCGGATTCTGTTGTGGTTATAATCACTATTCAAGTTGACGAAAGCACAGTCAAATCTCGGCGCTACGCCCCACCACAATGGGGTTGCACAGATATGCTCGCGATGCATTCCGCCGACCCCCGAAGGATCGCTTGGCGCGTTGTCACGCACCAAACGTGGTTGGTACCTGGACAGGGCCAAAAATAACCATCTTTGGCAACCAAGTCAACCGAGTGCCGTAATATGCACAGCACACGAAGGCCACCATCGGGATCGAGTTTAGACATCATCAATCATGTCAAATCTCCACCCAATCCCACCCAATGACGCATGCCATGGTGCCCCATGGTAATCGATCCTCGGTTCCCCATCCTATTATACGACACACTCGCCACCGGATTCGACCTCATGCCACTGTCCGGATTCGTGCACCTTACAGATCGATCCGGAATTACGTTCACGGGCCATATCGACCACATCATCCAGTACCAGGAAACACGAATATTCCTCGCCCTTTCTCACATCGACGGCACCTGCACCATTGGTTTCGCAGTACGATACGAGTACGTTCAGCATTCGCTCGTCTCCTATGCAATGACCTGGTGGCGATATTCCCTATACGCTGTCAGTCCGGATAACGAGATGACGAAGCCGGAATCCATGATTTACCCTCTTCACCCACTTGTAAACGACGACAACCATCGTTAAATCAAGTAGGATGGGATGGGAAAGCATGGAGGGTCATGAGGAGAAGGAGTGCGGGAAAGAATCAGGTGCAGGAAAGTCAGGAGACAAGGAGTTGGACACAGCAGGACATCGCGGAAACAGGAAGAAGAAGATCAGGTTAGCAAATTCTGGAAGGGACTGGAAGAAAGGCAGAGTCCTGGGAAAGTCTGTACAGCCTTTGAAAAGAGAAGCATGGCAATGGTCACAGGGATACACAGCCACAAGCCACCTGAGGTGATGTAGAACAGCCTTCAGGAGACTCACAGCCCTGGAACCATAGACCATGTGCTTCTCAAAGTGGCAGACTAACTCCCCCAGATTTGTAAGGGCCCTACCCTAGATTTGTGATTGCCTTACTAAGGCTGTGCAAATTTATAAGGTAGAGGACCTCCATTAGTCAGGGAATATCTCAAATGGATGACAAAGTCTTCAAGGCTATGTACTCTGTGAGAGAAAGGTCCTTGAAATGGAGAAAAGGGCACCTTGGGTTTGTAATCCCCTGCCCCAGATTTGTAAGAGCCTTACTAAAGCTATGCAAATCTGAGGGCCGGGTGACCTAGGAGAGCTCTGATTGGAGGAAGTCAGAGAGGCAGTGCAGGGAGATGCAGCTGGAACATTCAGGAAAACACTTTGGAAAGGACTGGAAGATTCTAGCACAGTAGTTACCATGGTTTCTTGTGCTTGGAGCCTCCCGGAAAGTGCTGGAACAGTCTGAGAAGAAGAGTCCGGGGAGAATTCTGGGCCCTCTCAAAAGGTATATAAAGAGCTCCTTTCTTGCCTTAGAGAGGGCAATAGAATTGGATCCAAGAAAATTGGATCCAACAGAACTGGATCAAAGAACTGGATCCACCAGCAGCAGCC